>JAHHFK020005100.1:0-332480 GCA_024533555.2 Aedes koreicus | reverse complement strand
TTTTGACGTAGGACTTACGTCTCTCTTTTCTATTCTTTGTCTAGGGGCGCCGTTCCAAAATTTCTAAAATCGCAAGCGGTACGCGGGTTTGGAGACTTTGAACGATAATATCTCCTCTTTGGCCCTCAGAAATTTTACGATAAGTATTTCATTCGAAAGGTAGATTATCGAAGCTGGATCCCTGTAGTTAACTCTATTCATTACATTTGCTTAAACTAATTAAAAAGTACTCCAAAGAAAAATGTTTAAACGCACAAAGCTCAGTAATTGAAAATGACATCATATTTGTGCCACGCTCTGATTGGTTAATACTGCCACAGTTACCGTGCCAGTGATAATAAAACATGTGGTGACGTCCGACCAACCAACAGTTCTCGCAGAGCATCCGTAAGGACAAGCGCATTCACCGTCTGCTCTGGAAGGCCAACTAAACAGAGCTAGCCGTCCGCAACGACGAGGAGCTGAATCAACTTCTCCCGTTTGACCATTCCACTGGGTGGTATGCTGCTAAACACCCTGGCCGTCTGCAATAGAAGATGATCGCAAAGAAAATTTCAATTGTGAATCGTATTCCCTCCGTAAACAAATAAAATCCGTCTTTTTCAGGACGACCAAGTGAATTTGTCAACTAAAGAGTATATTTGATTGAATTTCCTCTTGAGCTCATCAAAATTTTCACTACCACGCACCGGCTCAACAAAGCGATGCTTGAAGAGCCGCGAACGGAGAAAATGGCCTAAAATCTTGCTTAGTATCCATATATAAATCCCTATTCGCCATGGTAACACTAGCAAGCACGTTGGAATTCAATGAACAAAATAGTATTAACAATTAAGTCGAGCTGAACTGCAAAACGGCCGGCCGCAAAAACTATGGCCCATCCCATTTTGTAAGATTTGATTCACATTGCCTTCGTTGATACCCCTTTCCTGCCATGCAATGGTACCCGATGCCATTGTATAAAACGGGCCCGACAGTGCGAGCAGCTATCAGTAATACATATCAACTCTAAGCAGCAGCACACATCAACCTCACAGCAGCAGCACACCATCAACCATACAGCAGCAGAAGCAAAGCAGTGGGAAGCAGCAGAAACAAGGCAGTTCTCAGTCGGTCGCTTCCACCGTCTGCTCTGGGAGGACAACTAAAAAGAGCGCGTTGTTGCCGGTGCCCTCGTCTACTTCGCTGCGGTGATGATATCACGCGCCGGATCAACATGGCGGTGCTTGAAATGCCGCTTCCTGGACAAAATGGCCAACATTTTTCGTAGTTAGTAGTATTACGTGCTGCTAAACATCCTGGCCGTCTGCAGCCCAAGATGATCGACACGAAAATTGCAATTATGAACCGTGTTCTTTTCGTGAACAAATAAAATCCGTCCATTTCAGGATGACTTACTAAAGAGTGTATTTAATTGAAATTTTACTTGAAATTATGAGCCGTATTTCTTTTCGTGAACAAATAAAATCCGTCCTTTTCAGGATGACTTACTAAAGAGTGTGTTTAATTGAAATTGTACTTAAATCATCGATACCACGAACAGTAACCGGATCAACATGGCGTTGCTTGAAATGCCGTCTCCTGGACAAAATGGCCAAAAATGTTTGTAGTTAGTAGTATTACGTGCTGCTAAACACCCAGGCCGTCCTACAGCCCAAGATGATCGACAAGAAAATTTCAATTGTGAACCGTGTTCCATCCGTAAACAAACAAAATCCGTCCGTTTCAGGACGACCAAATAAATTTGTCAACTAAAGAGTATATTTGATTGAATTTTCTCTTGAGCTCATCAAATTTTAATTACCACGCAGCGGCTCAACATAGCGATGCTTGAAAAGCCGCGAACGGAGAAAATGGTCTAAAATCTTGCTTAGTATCCATATATAAATCCCTATTCGCCATGTTAACACTAGCAAGTTCGTTGGAATTCAATAAACGAAATAGTATTAACAATTAAGTCATGCACTGATGGTGTCATGGTTATTTAGACTGAATAAAATATAGTAAAAATGTATTAATTCGATGACATCAATTTCTTCACATCGACAAGGAGTCCTACGTCAACTTTGCAGTTATGTCACTGACATAACTCACCCTTTCGTTTTTTTGTAAAGTGTTTATAAGAAAGTGAAGTGAAACGCGTGAAGACAAATGAAAATTGCCCATTGCCCTGCATTGTCCATTGCCCTGCATTGCACATTGCCCTGCATTGCCCGAAACTTGCAGGTTTGGAAGAGTGCTTTCGGAAGTTGCGTAATTCTAAACGGCGCTCCTCCATCCACAGGTAATCAAGGGGAAAATTATTTTTTTTATGTTCTTGGCCTTTTCCAACGGTGCACGGCATAGGGAAATTCTGTAATAGAATTTGTCAGAACTTTTCAATCAAATCCATTTTTTTGTGTTTATTTCAGTCGAAGGAATTTTCATTCACCGATAAAGGCTGAAGCGCTGAATTTAGGAAACACTGCAGTGCACTGCTTCGCTATTTTGTGCTGGTTTTCATCTTGCCAAAAGATGAATTTTGATGAAGGTATGTTTTATATTAACTTATTTTATAGAAACTTTTAGTCCTGGGCTGGTTTGTCTCTTTTGCAGGTGAGTAATTCTTAAGGAATCCATAATGTTATGTTTCCGTTACGGCGCTGCCAACCAGTTAGCAGCAGATGGCAGATGACAGATCGGAAACCCCTCATTTTTATTGATACCGCAGTGGCTGGGTACCCAGATATACCATGTTCTGTTGTTCGAAGCCATTCTAATTGCTTGCACTGGCGGATGTCGATTCTTTGGGTTCTCAAGGGCTTTCAGTACACTAGCGGAGTCAAGTAGATTTTTTACTTTACTTATGTTTACGGTGGGGCCCGTTACACCGTATCCTACATCGCTTGTAGTTTTCGAACTATCGGTGTAAATTAAGTCGTAACCAATCCGCGATGTTCTGAAAAGCTCTTTGAATCGTGGGACCACAGTTTGAGGATTAAGGTTTTCCTTCGTGGGTTTGCATAGTGTCCATATGATTCTGGGTGAAGAGGAGTCCCACGCTACATCTCCGACTCAGGGAGGGTTTGGTGGGCAATTTGAAGGAATTTGTTTGCCTCTTTCAGGAAGAACACTCCGTCGTCTCCGGTCGTTTTTTGCAGAAAAACGGGCATAAATTATCCCCTCAACATTTCTTTAGGCTTATCCCTTTTAATTGTTTGGCTTTCTCGTGCTTTGTAAAGACAATAGGATCACTCCAAGTCTTATCTTTTGATAGTAGGGCCAGATATTCACAGTGTTATATGACTCAGGTCGATGAATTGACGTGTGTGTACAAAGATATGAGACTTAACATTATAAAATTTATGATGTAGAAGGAGATGTTTCTCTCATCACCATGAGGCACCAAGAGTGGACAGTAATGTTTGCTAGAATGGAAGATATGAAGAGAAAGTGTTAAAAGTTCCGTCAGTTGACCATATAGCCTATTGAGGTGGCGTATTCGTCCGTGCTTTGATCTACCCAACAGTTGGATGTTAGGAAATGATAACGTCCTTGGTTCGAGTACTGCTTTACCCATGCCCTTTCGCTCAATTTTCAATACTTCTATTCTATTTCCAACCTACCGTACACTGACGGAACTTTCAACACTTTCTCTTCATATCTTTCATTCTAGCAAACATTACTGTCCCCTCTTGATGCCTCATGGTGATAAGCGAAACCTCTCAGCCTGCATCATAATCGTTACTCCACGCACGGAGAATACAAAAATAACAATTAGAGTATTATAGAATTTGACTAAAACAAGTCGACAGGGAATTCGGCTTATGTCTTTATTACTAAACTATACCAAAACTGTTTTTCAGCGTTCAGAGTTCAATTGCCAAGAGACACTCGGCACATTTTCGTAAGTATCATGTACAAAAATAGTTTAGTTAAGATCTTCACAAAGATGGCTTTCAGCGCTGGAAGAAAACGAATATGATTTCACGGGGAATCTATTTATAATTGTCTAAAATTATGAATTATTTTGTTGGACATTTCTTCGAGAGTGTCAACGTTTGAAATTCTGTGTAATTTAATAGTACTGAACCAAGGGTGGCAGCTTTAAAATCATTTTCAGAAGTTTGTTCTGAATCCTTTGATAATGCTTTTTTTCCTAGTAGCACAACAACTAGACCATATTGGCACAGCATAAAGCATGGCCGGTCTAAAGATTTGTTTGAATATTAGAAGTTTGTTCTTCAAACAAAGTTTGGATTTTCTGTTTATAAGAGGATATAAACATTTTACATATTTATTACATTTTGGCTTGAATGCCCTCAATGTGATCTTTAAAAGTTAATTTTTGATCAAAAATCAGTCCAAGATATTTTACTTGATTTGACCAAGAAATTGGAACTCCGTTCATAGTGACCATATGACTATTACTTGGTTTCAAAAATGCAGCTCTAGGCTTGTGTGGGAATTTATAAGCATTAGGAGAAATCTTCCATTTTTGAAAATAATCTGTAAAAATGTCCAAGCTTTTTTGAAGCCTCCTGGATATAACACGAAGACTATTTCCTTTAGCGGAAATGCCTGTGTCATCAGCAAAGCCAGATTTTTGACAGCCCTGAGCTAAATCAGGAAGATCTGAAGTGAAAATGTTATGAAGTATTGGCCCAAGAATGCTACCTTGAGGAACACCAGCTCTAACAGGCAATTGATCAGATTTTGAATTCTGATAATTTACTTGCAATGTTCTATCAGTTGAGTAGTTTTGAACTAATTTCATGATGTTAAGCGGAAAATTGAACTTTTTCAATTTCGCAATCAAACCTTCATGCCAAACACTGTCGAATGCTTTTTTTTTCTATTGAGAAAGCCAGATTCAAGAGCATTATTTATTTCATTTCTTGTTTGCAATGGAACATTAGGATCAAAGTTGTATTCCATAAATGTTCGATATTGATCCCAATTAGCTCTATGGTAGTTGAAAGCAGAACTGATGGAATTAAAAATGATTTCTTGAGATATTTCAAATGTAACTGGAAGGTGATCAGAACCAAATTCAGCATGGGTAATCAATTGACATGAATCAGTTAGGACCAAATCAATAGTTGAGGGATTTCTGGCTGAAGAAAAGCATTGAATAGTGTAGTAGCTTGCAGAGCAATGATCAAAAAGTATATTACCATTGGCATTGCTTTGCGAATTATTCCATGAGCGGTGTTTTGCATTGAAATCACCAATAACGAAGAATTTAGACCTATGACGGGTAAGTTTCTGGAGGTCACCCTTGAGCCAGTTTTTTTGCTGACCAGTGCATTGGAAAGGCAAATAGGCAGCTATAAAAGTAAATTGGCCAAATTTTGTTTCAACTGAAACCCCCACAGTTTGAAAAACTTTGGTTTCAAATGAAGAAAGAATGTGATGTTTGATACGCTTATCAGACAATGATGGCAACGCCACCACCAGCTCCATTAAGGCGATCATTTCGGTAGACAAAATAATTTGGATCTCTTTTGACCTATGGGCAGGTTTGAGATAAGTCTCAGTTAAAACAGCAATATGCACGTTATGAACTCTTAAAAAATTAAATAGCTCATCCTCGTTATCTCTGATGGATCGAGCATTCCAATTCAAAATATTTAATGACTGCAGCGTGCACTGATTTACCGGTTAATTCAGTGGCCAGCCAAGTTATTTGATTCAAGATTTGTCACGTACAAATAAAAACAATGTTTGCCCGACGATGGTTTTATTCGGCAAATGTTTTGCCAATAAAGCCTTTCAGTGATATTAGTGTCCATATATATTAAATTTAATAAATACCCCTTATTCATACAGTATTGATTATTCAATGCAAAAATCTGGTATGTCCAATCACTGTTAATTTACACTGATCGTTATACATGGTTTTAGCTTTGTCGCGCCTGACAAAATGCTATCAAAAGCTGTTTGTGGAAATAAACACTATTTGTTTTAGACCCCGTTCAGACTACGAGCTATATTACTTGATATAACGTATCTTGATATGAGACGTCAGAAGCATTATTTCAAAAGAACTAGATATACGAACATTGATATCAGGCTACTTTATATCAAGTTATATAGCTCGTAGTCTGGACGGCACATTACATTTCCTATTATTTTGACAAAAATTATGAAATACCATTCAGCAAATATACCGATTCGTTAAGCATGAAAAAAATATGAAAGTTTGAAGGTAACCTTTGCCCTACAATATTTAAAACACTACTTAAGCATAGATAGATAGTTGTGTTTTATTCGCCAGTATTCACTACAATTTTAGTTTATTTCTCAATTAATGGTAGTCTAATGCCTCGGAATTTTTTTTCGTTGGATTTTAATCCCAGTGCATGTTAAATGTGGCCGGATTTTTTATTTTCCGTGTCGAGATTCCGTCAATCTCACCCCTTTAAAATTACATGAGAACAAACCTTTGGACAAGATTCCCGAGGGGGTAGGCTACCTGAACAATTTTTAATTTCAGGACAATCGGAGTTTTGAATAAGAAAAACGAAAGGATGAGTTATGTCAGCGACATAACTGCAAAGTTGACGTAGGACTGCTTGTTGATGTGAAGAAATTGATGTCATCGAATTCATGAATTTCTACTATATTTTATTCAGTCTAAAGAACCATGAAACCCTGTGCTGTTGGTGTGTGAGGCTCCGGTTCTTCTTCCGCTATTGGTTCTTCACGAAAATTTATAGAAACTGCGGTTCGCCTCGAATTGACTGTTAATGATATTTTGTTTAATGTTTTGATAAATTAGCAGACAAAGTGTTTGTTTACAAAAGCAGATTCGCCCTAATCAAATGTTGGCGCTGAAATGTCCAACGTGCTTGTAAGTGTGAAATGAATCCTGTGTTTACGGAGGGAACATGGTTCGCGATTGAAATGTTCTTATCTGTTTTCTTGGGGTGCAGGACAGCCTGAGTGTTTGGCGGCACGTGATACTACGATAAAAATAGGCATTTACACCGTTTCTAACTCGAGATTGTATAGACTGAAGATTGAACATATACCCAAAAGTTGAAAAGGTGGTAAAACATGCAATTGCAGTTTATACTATGATATCTTGAGAAATCCGCATGATTCAGAAAAGGCAATTTCGCCCATTTTGATTCACAAAGCGTTTTATGGTACAAATGAAGCCATGCAAATGTGTGCAAGCGACTGGCAAGCAAAAATAGCTCGAAACAATTTTATCGCTGTAAGCTCCATATTCAATCATCACCAACATACACCAACAATATACAATATGGATGAGTCGATATCACAAAATGCCGCAACGCTATTGGCCACTGTTGTATTGCCGCCGTCAAGTGTTTGTTCTCACTGATCATCGACAAAGCGTTTTATGAAATAAACAATGCCATGCCATGCAAGTTTGTTAGCGACAGGTTGCACATAGCTTGGTGGAAAATATGTCCATTTGCTTCATTGCTGCACCCTGAATTCCTCGCCAAGTGAACTAACTGTTGGGTTTCTATTCCAACATTCTTACCTTGTCAGAGTGGCTAATTGGTTGCCGTCAAGAGCCGCCGCGCTAGCGGTCCTGGATACAGACCTTGATCTTGATCTCGATCT
This sequence comes from Aedes koreicus, assembly GCA_024533555.2. Taxonomy (NCBI): domain Eukaryota; kingdom Metazoa; phylum Arthropoda; class Insecta; order Diptera; family Culicidae; genus Aedes; species Aedes koreicus. Next base: position 324,899 of record JAHHFK020005100.1, on the reverse strand, counting down.
TGATATGCACCTTTTATTTTTGTGAGCCATCTGACTTTCGAACACTCATCTCTTACTCATCAACTAAATATCACTGCGAACAATCTCACGCACACGTTCAATTTTTCATAGCGAATTGCTGTTGCTGTTTTGCCCACAACTAATGTTAGATTTTTCATCCAAGTTACGATCAATAGCAAAAATGGAACAAAATCATGCGAAAATGTAACTATTACAATCTTACTTTTTTATTTTGGGTGTAGAGCAAATAACGAACATCTTAACCTAACACCAAGGAGACCAGCTTGGAAATTATCGTGTTGCAAAAAGTTCCACAGGCTGGAGCGGGAATCGAACCCTCAACTTCATGGCAACAACCGCTTGAACGACGGGCGACGCCGCTAACCACTTGACCACGATGATGATGTGGGCGATTGATTTGGCCATTTTCTCCGGGACGCGGCAGTTTAAGCAACGTCATGTTGAGCCGGTGCGTGGTAATGAACATTTCGATGAGCTCAAGAGAAATTTCAATCAAACATACTCTTTAATCGGTAAATTGATTTGGTCGTCCTGAAAAGGACAGATTTTAGTTGTTTACGGAGGGATGATTTACGTCAGCGTCGACGTCGGGCTTCTTCCGCTTGCCTCGTCTAGCGGACGTGCCAGCCACGTCAGGCGCCACATCAGCGTCTACTCGATTTCCAGCATCAGGGCCAAAAACTCGGAACATCTCGGAAAAGCGCTTTTTTATCACGAGAGCGGGATACACCCGTCTGAACGTGTCGATGATCCAATAACGAATGATTACTATTCTTCTTCTTTATTGTTTTAACGGGAATGCCAGGCCTGTTTTATATAATGGTATATATCATAATATGACAAGAAGGGGGTTCTCAACGAAGGCAATGCAAATCAAATTGTATAAAAGGGGACGGGCCTCAGTTGTTACGCCAGACAGCAGCGTGGAAATAAAATCATTAGTTTTCATTAGAGCGACAGGGGTTTCCGAGGTTAAATTCGCATCTTTTCTACTCAGGCAACAGAAAAACGGCCCTTGTCAGGGCCTCAGAACCCTATCCCAAGAGAGTTGAGGTTTAGACACACTTGCTTCTGAAACTGCATAACAATAGTAACAATACAAACAATAGTTTGTAAATATTGGCCAGAAAAATTATAACTCAAATTTTAAAACTACCTGCAACTAACCTAATCTATTATCTGCAACTAATCCACTATGTACCTATGTACAACAAGAACTACAATGAAGCTAACCTACCCCCTACACTGAATATGTGAAACACATAATTGGTCTGCCGTCCTGCAGTTCCGCTCAAATTAACTGTTAATATTTCGTTTGTTGAATGTACAACGTGCTTGCTAGTTTTAACACTCGAGAGTGTACACACTGAACATTGACCATAGAGCGAATTACAACGAACAACTTAACCTAACACCCAGTGGATTAAACTGGACATTTTCGCTTTGCAAAAAAGTTCCACCGGCTGGAGCGGGAATCGAACCCTCACTTCATGGCAATGAACGACGGGCGACGCCGCTAACCACTTGACCACGAAGATGATGTGGGCGATTGATTTGGCCATTTTCTCCGAGACGCGGCTTTTTCAACGCCATATTGAGCCGGTGCGTGGTACTGAAAATTTCGATGAGCTCATGAGAAATTTCTATCAAACATACTCTTTAGTTGGCAACTTGATTTGATCGTCCTGAAAAGGACGGATTTTAGTTGATAACATGGTTCGCGATTGAAATTTACTTCAGTCTTCTTGGGCTGCAGGACACCACTCTGTGAAATGGTCACACCGGAGAAAAGTTTGTTCAGCTCCTCGTCGTTGCGGATGGCTAGCTGCAGGTGACGTGGGATGATTCTGGTCTTCTTGTTTTCACGGGTGGCGTTTTCTAACACCGTGCTCCGCAGACAAGTCTGTCGCATACGAATGCACAGCGAGAACTGATGATTGGTCGGTCGTCCCCACATGTTTGAAATTCGCTGGCACGGTAACTGAGGCAGTATGAACCAATCAGAGCGAGGCGCAAACATGATGTCATTTTCGACCAATAGCGTTGTGCGTTTAGACATTTTTCTTTTAAGTACATTTTAATTAGTTTAAACAAACATTATGAATAAAGTTTGCAACAGGGACTCAGCGTTGATGTTCTACCTTGCGAATGAAATACTTATCGTAAAATGTCTGTGAGCCAGAGAAGAGATATTATCGTTCAAAGTCTCCAAACCCGCGTAACGCTTGCGATTTCAGAAATTTTAGAACGGCGCCCCTATACAGGAATAGAAAAGAGAGACGTAAGTCCTACGTCAAAAGTATACATAGGCATGCAACCTCACGTTACCCCTATGTTTACCTAAAAAATTTTAAGAAAAATTCATCAATTTCATTATTAGTAAAAGTTACTTGCCGAATGTTAACGACCTATCGATTGCAGGATCCTTCTCAATATCTCGATCCCTGTCTTCGTGCAAATTAAAACCAGCCTTTTGTTTTGCTTCGATTACACATGCATTGCAAAACACTTTGTCAGAAAGCAGATGATGAGTAAAACCATTTTTGACATATTTTAGTGCACTAAATTTTCTCGAAATTTAAGGCGGACATTTTATTATTTTTAAATTCCAACTCATTCGCTAAATTGCCGAAAGTCGAAACACGAAAAGATCAGTTTTGTCGAAACGACAAAACTGATAACCGGCTCACACGCACCCTTCTGGATGGCACATCGCATCGAGATGTCATTATTTGTAATAAAAGCAGATTTCTAAAGCGCTAATGAATATAACTGAAGGGATGCGGTGAAAAATTTCATCAGTGAACCTCAAATTGCCTGGCGGCGTGGGCAAAAAATGAAACGGCGCGCCGGTCGAAAATAATGGCAGCGGCGGCGCTATAAAATCGTCAGCGGCGGCGGCGCGGCGCGGGGGCGCACAGATCTACGTGGAAGCCGATTCGGCTGTAGAAAAGGGTTTGTCCATCGGATCGTCAAACCGGTTGTTTGGGGGTTGCATAGATTTAATGGTGAGCAAAAACTTGTCGAATTGAGTGAAGTTGTGGCTGTATCCGGTGCGTGCGTTGAGTTCGACGAAAGACTTAATGAAGATGTCGGCAATTTGGAATCCCTGTTGACGATGTCTGCTATGTTTATTGCATTGTTTTTTTTTCCTCGTAATGCGTTTAAGTTTTTTCTAAAGTTCGGACATTGTGCTTTCGATTTTTATTTCGCTCAAAAAGTGTGCTTGGCAGTGCGGATGATATCCCGACAGGCATTGGGTTTCAACCGATAGTACATAGCTATTGTCCGGGCATCTGGATGTCTTGGGGTTCGTTTCACTTTTCTTGGGGCTTTTTTCCTGGCTTTGATGGCGTCTTTTGTTTCGGGTGATCACCACCTAACCCAAGTAACATTGTCAAAACCATCCGGATTTATTATGTTTTATTGAGGTTTTATCAAAGCCACTAGAAATCAATTTGGTTTTATTATGACACCAAGAGGTACCAATAGGTTTTATAGTTTAGTCAGGTTTATGAGAACCTACACAGCTTGTTTGAAACGATCTTAAAACCTCGTTTTCTCAAATTCCTTTTTCTCCTATCAGAGGTTTGATTTTAACTTTATGAACTAATAAAATGCTGTTTTGAAATGCCGTTTTAGGACTCATTCATAATATCTTATTATGGTCAGTTGAAAAAGCATTTTAAAACCATTTTGCCTCCAGTAAATGCATTAAACGGCAAATTGGCATTGAGGGAAGTCACCAAATGACCAAATAGTTCTAAAGCAGTTGTCGGTAGACTGCCCGACCAATATGGGGTTGACCTCCAGCCGACCTTTACCAAGAACGTACCTTTTCAGTCAGTGTCCCTTTTCTTCCTCGGTTCTAAACCTTTCGATGATCCGCCCGGTAAATCGCAGGTAATAAGACCAACAATTAAACACTTAAACACTTTATTAAACAATAACAAAAAAACGTTTATTCACTAGTACAATTATATTTGCTTAACTAACGAACAGACAACAAAAATAACAAGGGTTCGCCCCCCGACTGCTTATCGCGACAGCTGATTGAAGTGCACTGCTGTGCCTTTGCTCTTCTCCGCTGCAGATGACCATCGATGAACGGGTGATTGGTGGTAGTGTGTGTACAGTCCGAGAGTACGGGTGAAAATGAACCGGTGCACTACCACTACTGTCTGTACTAAAACACAACGCAACATTTTGAGATCGCTGCTGGAGTCTCTCAATCGCAGCAAGTGTGGTTGGAGTTGGCTGCATTTGGTAATTGCGTTGCTCGTAAACATCCCCCCCCCCACAGCAGCCAAAAAACAACCAAAAAAAAAAAAAAAACCTCCCGCTGCACAGAACAGAATATAAAAAACACCACCCCCCCTCCTGGGGCTTCATTAGCAACAAAAACAGTTTTGCTACCGGTCTTTTCAAAGTTCCGCTTGATGTTCGGACTGTTACTACTCTAGTGACTCCATCCATGCCCGTGTGTAATTCTTGAATGCGCCCCATCTTCCATTGTGTTGGTGGCTGATTTGATTCTACAATAACAACTAGTCTTCCGATTTGTACATCAACTGGTGGCTGCGAATTTTTCGATCGCGCTTGAAGCTGAGACAAATATTCCCGACGCCATCGTTTCCAAAAGTCTTGGAGCTGTCGCTGTACAAGCTGAAAACGGTTTAACCGATTTAGATGGACATCGCTGTAATCTGGATCCGGAAGAACGAGAAGAGATCCGCCAACTAAAAAATGAGCTGGCGTTAAAGGCTCAAGATCCAGCGGATCATCGGATAGTGCTGTAATTGGCCTTGAATTTAGGCAAGCTTCTACTTGAGTTAGCAAAGTAAACAAATCTTCATGTGTTGCTAGGTTGTTTCCAAGCACTCTCAGTAAATGGAATTTTGCCGAACGAACGGCAGCCTCCCATAAACCTCCAAAATGTGGGGCACTGGTTGGATTGAAATGCCAAAAAATGCCTTCATTTGTGCATTCTCGGAATACGGTCTTACGATGCGTTTTATTTTTCAGCAACTCGAACAACTCCTGCATCTGGTTTCTTGCTCCCACGAAGTTAGTGCCATTGTCTGAGTAGACATCCGTGCAGCGCCCCCCGGCGTGCAATGAAACGTCGTAACGCCTGCAGGAATCTCTCTGTTGAGAGATCCGATACCAACTCCATATGGACGGCTTTCGTGGCCATGCACACAAAAATTGAGACGTACGCCTTGGTTGGTGTCCGCCCTCGACCAGCACGGAGATACACCGGCCCGAAATAATCAACGCCGGTCTTCGAAAACGGCTTTGAAACAGTCACTCTTGCTGCTGGAAGTTCTCCCATCTGTTGTTGAATGACTGACGGCTTTGCGCGAAAACACCGCTGGCACTGATGGACGATCTTCCTTGCCAAGTTTCTTCCTCCTAGAGGCCAGTATCGCTGACGAACCGTGCCTAGAAGTAATTGCGGCCCAGCGTGGAAGTGCAAATGATGATGATGATGTAGAATCAGTTCGGTGAATATGTGTCTAGCCGGTAAGATGATCGGATGTTTAGTTTGCTGCGATTCTTCAGAATATTCGAGTCGACCACCGACTCGTAGGATGCCTATCTCATCGATTCGAGGATTGAACCATCTGAGAGGCGAGTTTCTTGACACAGATGCACCAACCGTCAGCTTGCTAATGTCATCCGAGAACGATTCTGCTTGAACGTTCCTAACGATCGTCTGTTCTGCGAGTTTCAGCTCATACGATGATAAATATCCCGTTCGTTTTTCTGCTTCTGTGCAACGTAAGTTGTTCAGGAAGCGCAACCAGTATGCGGTCATCCGAATCAACCTAGTAAACGAGGAGAATTTTCCTACATAATCCGAAATTGACCAAGAATCCTTCGTTGAAGCGCCAACTACCACGTTGCGTCTCTCTAATTCCCTTTCTGATAAGTTTTTTACAGTCCTTGGCCATTTTTCAGGGTTTTCCTTCAGCCAAGTGGGCCCATGCCACCACATTTCATTTCCAATTATATTTGCTTAACTAACGAACACACAACAAAAATAACAAGGGTTCGCCCCCCGACTGCTTATCACGACAGCTGATTGAAGTGCACCCCTGCTGTGCCTTTGCTCTTCTCCGCTGCAGATGACCATCGATGAACGGGTGCTTGGTGGTAGTGTGTGTACAGTCCGAGAGTACGGGTGAAAATGAACCGGTGCACTACCACTACTGTCTGTACTAAAACACAACGCAACATTTTGAGATCGCTGCTGGAGTCTCTCAATCGCAGCAAGTGTGGTTGGAGTTGGCTGCATTTGGTAATTGCGTTGCTCGTAAACAGCAGTCATTGCGAAGATAACTTGGCCTTATGGCAGAATTGTGATTTTTTCCAGTCGCCATAGTGAAATATAAGAAATAATTGAAATTTGGAAAAGAAATGCACAAAATTTTGAATGTAATACAAAATAACTGTAGATCGGAGACCAATTCCGGCATTCTTTTGGATAACCTTATAGAATTCCATCAATCTTCAGGAAATTCGTGATTAATTTATCGAATATATTTGTTTTAATTTTAGGTTTTATGAAGGTTCTCAAGTGGTCATAACATATTTCATTAGAACATTTTCAAAATCTTTATGGTCTTATGAAGGTTTTATTAACTTGTTTTCACAACCGTCTTTAGAGTGGGCCACTTTGTACAAATTTCGGCTTTAAAGAAGCATAGAGGAGGTGTTGGTAGACAAAACAGTTTTGAATGTAGTTTTATCAACAAAGCCGGGAGGAGTGCTATACGGCTGGAATAAAACTAAAATTGTTACTAGGGTAGTGCCTGACATCCTGCGTTTGGGCTCGTTCTTGGAATGGCTTCTGAGGCTGCTGTAAGAATGGTATTCGTGAGCTCCTCCAGCGATGAATTGACGTGTATGGAACTAGCTTTTCTTAAGGTTCTCAAAGAGTTGCCAGTCGGCAAGCTCATATTGCTATCGGGGACGTCTTGTTGTTCTAGGTGCGGTGAAGCTGCAGTGAATTTATATGGGATGGTGGTTGCTGCCCAAGAGATCGTCGGCAATTGTCCACTATAGGCGACCGGCAAGCTGCTCGCTGGCTGAGGAAACGTCCATTGCAGAACTCGTATGCGGTCGTAGGAAGGTGTTAGAGCCGTCATTCACAGTTGTTACGCAGTTCCGGCTCTTAGTAACGTACAGGATGTTTTCTTTGCGTTCCGCGTTGACTTGGTGAGTTACTGCTACAGGGAGAACGGGCCCTTCAGATTCTGTTTGATTTCTTGGATGATGGGACCCGCGCTGTTCGTCGCTAAGTGTACGGTCTAGGTGGAGGCGTACGTTCGTTTCTGCGGTGCCTCAATAGTTTAGGGTTTTCTTACTTGACTGTGTCTTGACTCCCTTGTCCGTCCCTCGTTCAGCCGAGTTGGGGTGCCGAGGGTTGTCCGCCTGCTCAGTTGTGGATAAAGCTTCCGCACTGGCGGGAGCTTCGACTGTTTATTGTATGCGAATTTAATAAAGTTCCGTAAACCACGACCATGATTTATGAACCATGATCTTTACTGAAGCCCTACGGTGTTTACTGAACGTTTCTAAAGTGTTTCATCCTTTGCTCAAGAAGGATCGTTGTAGTTCTGTGAAATGCGTAAGAACTTAACGAAGTCCTTTGAACCGAGTATAAGTTCTAACAAGGACGCAAAGAGGACTAAGGGGCTTAAAACAAACATTAAAAAATCGTGGCTGAAACGATTATTGCTATCCACGTTTTGATTTTTTTTGCAGACGTAACTTGGCATAACTACAGCCGAAACAGCTCTTCAATCTTTCTAGAAGCTCAGCAAGCATAATATAATATGTATTCTATGAACACTGTTGTAGCCCTTTAATCATGAATTAAATAGATCATGATAGATCTTTTTTTCTTAAGGTTTTAGTTTTGCTCTTTTTAAGAGTTCTTTAAACATTACTGAATTATGTTACGTTTGCTTAGGCTGAATCCCGGTGAACTTTGCTAATGTTCAGCATACTGAAGTTCTGCAAACTATTTTTTTTTTTTTCTTCTTCTCTGCTTTTTTTCTATTTATTCTGAACCTTTGTATACACTTTGTTGACATTCTACCAGGGAGTTAGTCACTCTGTAACCTGTCCTTTGGTTACATTGTTTTATTTTGTAAATTTTATAAAAACTCTAAAATTTTGAATTTTGTAATATTATTAGTTTTATAATTTTGTAAATACATTTTAAAATTTTTATTTTTTATTCTTCTATTTTGTTAAGCAGTAAATTCTTGAAAAGGAATGATCAGGGTTAACTAAAATGGATTAGAATATATAATCGTAAATTATCACCCATCCCTATTCCCTCATTTACCATGACAACCGTTACGCGCAATTCAGGGTGCTCCCACAGTCGATCCTTAGGCCTGGGATAGACATACAACGTACAGCGTTGTACTCCTTTAGTCTAGAACGTGTTTTTCTGTACTGGATTAAAGTATTTGACAGTTCGTACAACGGTCATCGTTGTATGTCTGTCATAAGTACTACTGTTGATGAGATGCCTCCCACACTAGCATACGGAGTCAGCTGATATAAGCAGCTGTCATCGCCGGGCTCAGGATCTAGTAAGGTAAAAATTTCTAAACCAAAAACAGTCGTGTTGAGTTGAGTGCGCAATTTTACCACAAACATTTTTCTCTTTTCGTGCAGGAAAAGTGTCCACAGTTCGTGAGTGTTTGCACGATTTTTGTGTACGGTGTCTGGTACAGAGTGAAGTGGAGAATATAGGACATCGAGCGGGCAACGGCCTGGGTGTCAGCCACAAGTGCTATACAGTCCCCCGAAATATTCTCGCCTTACCAAAGCCGGCGGCACGAAACAAGGTGGAATCGACGAACATAAGGAGTTCGCAAAACCGCCCACTGAATGGTCGACAACTTCGTTCGATGACGGTGATACTGGCGCCTATCAGCAGTAAAAAGTAATGGTAAATTTCCCTTCCCTTTCCTTATTCCTTTCCTATAAAAAAAATAAATAAATTATTTAACTTTAAAAGAAATAGAAATACGTTATAGTGTTCTTTCTTGACGAACTGAATCCTTTTTTTCTATCTTTGCTTGCTCCACCTCTGGATACACAGTTTAAGGGAAGTCTTTCCGCCCAATTTTCCCCGGAGCCAATAAAAGACCCTGAATCCCAGGTTGAAGCCTGAAGGGGGAAAAAAGGAAAGTCCCCAGTGAAACGGCCGATCTGGCAAGTGAATTCTAACAATTGGCGCCCAACGTGGGGCTCCGGGTGGAATTGGAATCTATTTTTCCAATTATTTCTATAGGGTAAGTGACTGAATTGTGATCGGAATAATGGTGAACATTTTGAATATTCCTTCTCCTTTAGAATCGGTGTGAATGATGATAACTAATCGTATTTATATTGTTTATTCTTTCCTTTCCTTTAAATTAGTTTTAGAATTTTAGCCTTTTGTTCTTGCCACAGTGCTTAGAGAAAACTAGTGGAATTAATAGATTTTAAGTGAATATTTAGTTACCTCTTCTCATTAACTAATTAACGGTGTTCTGATAGTGAGATTTTTCTCGATATTTTTTGAAACTCAGTGCGCTGTAAGAAACAGCAAAAGCATATGCTTGTTTCCTAGAAGTTGCGTGTGGAGTTGTATACTTTCAGAAATTTAGTTTAATTTAGTTTAACCTCATTTAGAATTAATTTAATAGCGAATAATTATATATAAAATTGTGAAGTGAATATTTGTGGCAATTATTGAATTTTTTGGTTATTTACTGCATATATTTTTGAATATAATAATTTAACTGGGTGTTAAGTGTCTTTATTAATTATTATAGTGACTTTTATGGTTAATTGCTGTATATAATGAATAATTTCGTGATTTTTTTGTAGATTATATTTTTATTGGTGAATCGTTGTACTTTTTTTAAATTTACGTTCGTTACCATTTTGAATTTTGTGTTAAATATGGCGGACTAACTATGCGTACCATTCTTTTAATTCGGGTTTATCGGGAAATCACGGGCGTCACACTTTACCAGTGTCTAGATGGAACATCGTTAAATATGATGGGGAGGACCAAAGCCTGAAACTTAATCAGTTCCTAGGAATGGTTCATGCCATGTCAGTGGCTGAAGACGTTTCGGACTTGGAACTTTATGAATCAGCAATTCACCTTTTCAAAGGACCAACGCTGCAGTGGTATATGACCATGTGTACTTCGGGTCGTTTACTGAGCTGGCAACACTTGGTGCTCAAGCTCAGGAGAACGTTTATGAATCCTGATCTAGAAACCTTGATCAAAATGAAGGTTTATCAGCACCACCAACTGCGAAATGAAACCTTCCTTCAATTTTACCATAGCATAGAAGAACTATTCGGAACAATGAGTGTTCCAATTCCTGAACACGAGAAGGTCCAAATTCTGATGCAGAATGCAAGGATCGATTATAAGAGACAGCTAAATTTGCTTCCTATTACCGACCTTCAGACACTCGTGTTCGTCGGTCAGAAGATAGACGCCGTCAACTTCTCTGTCTACAATAAGGTCTTCGGACCGGAGAAATCGATTAACACGGTGGAATTTTCTGAGCCTAACACCAAGCCGAAAAAAGAAAACCAAGCAAGCAAGCAACGCTTCTCACCGTCGGTGCCTCAGTCCGGCAACTCCTTGTCACAAACCAACCAGCATCAAAAAGGTTCTCCACGCGGATCTGCTGGTCCTCGTGGGCCAACTCGGTCACATATGACGCTCGAAGACATGATCGAGTCACACCAGCCTCTTTCTAATCGCCACTGCTTCAATTGCGGCAAGTTTGGGCATCCGATGGACGAATGCTGACTTCCGCAAGTTGTGCTGTGCGAGAACTGTGGGTTTTGAGGCTACCCATCCAACAACTGTCCCTATTGCGAAAAAAACGTCATCGCAGCGAGTCAAAACCGCCGGCCGCTGAACCAAAATTTCTAGGCGTAAACCCTCCCGCATATTTCGAGCCGGCAACCGATTGCTTGTACCAGGTGTCTCCGGCTTTGTTCACGATTTCATATCCCTTTCCCAATGATAATCGTCCGTATTCTTCTGTGAAGGTTTATGGCGTAAACTTTCGAGCTCTTCTTGACAGTGGTAGTAATCTTACGCTGATCAACGACGCAGTCTATAATTCGATCAAACCGAAGCGAATATTTCCACTTCAAGATCCTGTTCGGCTACGCACAGCGAGGGGAGAAGCGCTCAACGTCCGAGGACAGATTTACTTGCCTTTTTCCTGGAGCGGTACAGTCAAGGTTGTTCCTACTCTAGTCGTTCCCAATTTGGCTATCAGCTGCATCTGTGGAATGGATTTCTAGAAAGCGTTCAGTATCCAACCCACAATTACAGGATGTGCCATGATTGGAAACTCAGTGGAAGAAACAAGCCTCGAGTCACTGCCGTCTGCCGTCTACCGAGCAGCAGATTATCGAACAGATTAAAACGCAGTTCATAGCAGCCCACCCCGGACGATTATCCACCACACCACTGGCGGAACACAAAATCGAACTCTCATAAGAATGGCGGAGAAAACCCACCGTCCGACAGTTCCCATACGTCATGTCTCCTAAATTGCAAGGTCTGGTAGCAGTAGAACTACAGAGATTGTTGGACGCTGGAATAATTGAACCCAGCAACTTGGAGTGGTCACTGAACTGCGTTCCAGTCGTCAAACCCCATAAGGTTTGGCTCTATTTAGACGCGCTTAAGATCAACGAACGCATTGTTCGTGATGCTTACCCCTTGCCGCACCCCTGTCGAATCCTAGGTCAACTTCCGCGGGCGAAATACCTTTCAACAATAGATTTGTCAGAGGCCTTTCTACAAGTTCCATTGGAGAAGTCTTCGAAAAAGTATACCGCTTTTAGTGTGCAGGGTAAGGGGTTGTTTCAATACACCAGAATGCCCTTTGGTTTGGTAAACAGTCCTGCTACGCTGGCGAGACTGATGGACCAGGTTTTGGGTCATGGTGTATTGGAACCCTATGTTTTCGTCTACCTCGATAATATCGTCGTGGTGACGGAGACCTTTGAGAATCACGTTCAGTTGCTTCGTGAAATCGCGCGCCGACTGAACAGTGCCAACCTTATAATTAATTTGGAGAAGTCTCAGTTCGGGGTGCCGGAAATTAGCTTCCTAGGATATCTCTTGAGCTCGGAAGGTCTGCGAGGAAATCCTGACAAGATCCGTCCGATCGTCGAGTACGAAAAACCGACCACAATAACCAAGCTCAGGAGATTCCTAGAAATGGCGAACTACTACCGGCGATTCATCCAGAACTTCAGCGAGACTTGCGGACCCCTTTCGGATCTTCTGAAAACCAAAAGCAAGATCATCGGATGGAACGATGCAGCAGAGAGAGCTTTCTGCTCCTTAAAAGAGCAGCTGATCACCGCCCCGATTTTGGGAAGCCCAGATTTTTCCCGAGAGTTCGTCATTCAGACGGACGCGAATGATTTTGCTATCGCTGGGGTGCGCACTCAGCAACAGGAGAAAGGTGAGCGGGTTATTTACTATTTTTCTAGGAAGTTCACCACTCCTCAGAAAAATTACCACGCTGCTGAGAAGGAAGCGCTAGCCGCCTTGCTTTCCATTGAAGCATTTCGGGGGTACATTGAAGGATACCATTTCACCTTGGTCACGGATTCGTCGGCGTTGACCCACATTCTCGAAACAAAGTGGAAGGTTGGTTCCCGGTGTAGTCGATGGAGCTTGGACGACATGACCGTGGTGCACCGGAAAGGCAAAGCAAATGTCGTCCCGGATGCTCTGTGAATAAGCATAGCGCTAGTCCAAGATTCACCAACTTCACCGTGGTATGCATCCTTGATGAAGAAGGTCACTAGTCGCCCGGACGGCTTCGTCGACTTCGTCGACTTCAAGGTTGAGAATGGTAGGTTGTACAAGTTCGTCACCGCCAAGAATGTACCTTTCTATTCACGATTTGGATGGAAGCAAGTAGTTTCATCCGTTGAGGTCTCTGAGGTTCTGAGGCAAGCTCACGGTGACCACTTCCATCCTGGGTTTGACAAAACCTTAGCTCGTGTCCAACAGCGCTATTATTGGCCCAAGATGGCCAAAGACGTCAGGGCACATATTCATGCTTGCTCCACATGTAAGGAGGTCAAGCCGTATTACGTCCAAACCACCCCGAAAATGGGGAAAATGCGCTGTGCGTCCCGGCCGTGGCAAATCATTTCGATGGATTTTGTGGGTCCGATGCCACGTAGCCGGAAGGTAAATCAGCACATCTTGGTGATTTGTGACTTTTTCTCAAAGTGGGTAATGATTCACCCGATGAAGAAGCTGGGTAGCTCAGCCATGTGTGTGATTTTGAAAAATCAGTGGTTCTACGGAATTCTATCCCTGAAATTATAATCACCGAAACGCTTATGGGACACGAAAATCCCAGAAATTGAGCTAATGCTCAATACTAGCAAACACGCCTCGACCGGATTCACTCCATATTTCATTACCCACGGACAAGAGCTATCGGAGCAGGGGTCCGACCACCACCTCACCCGTCACGACCAAGACTTATCTGCGGAAAACAGGGAAGAAAGGCGCAAATAGATGTTCGCTAAAATTCACGAGATAGTCATTAAAAATCTTGAGAAATCTCATGACGTATCTCGAAACCGTTACAATTTGCGAAACTGAACATTTGCCAAATCCTTATCTGTATGACAGTTTGTCTACCGAAAGAATATGAAGCAATCGTCGGCCGTCGAAAACTACAACGCTAGGGCGGCAGTACTTACCCCGCAAAGTGAAAACAAAAATTGGCTCATCATCCTATGAATTGGAGGACCTAAACGGTAAAAATCTAGGGGTTTGGGCAGCCGTTCACTTAAAACCCGGTTGAAATCGAAGCCAAACAACATCAATACTGCCAATCTTCATTTGTCCTTTTGAAATACCTAAAAATATAACCAAATCACTGAATATTAATACTCACCTGCCTTCTTTCATGCCTTCTCGTCAATCATCAACATTAGAGTGAACATTTGTGGTTGTTTCTTCCTCTCCTATAAAAGTAATCTTCTTCCTCCTTGTTAACAAAATTCCGTTAGTGTGGAGTAAACCAAGGAGAATGTTTACAAATAGAGTAACGCCTTCCCAAGTGGCAAACTTCGTTCGGTCAAATCGAAGCTTACGATAGAGGGGTCCGTAGAAAAAATTCCAGACCCACTCAAATCACTTAGGATAGGGCAAACTTCGTTCGGTCAAATCGAAGCTTACGATCGAGGGGTCTGTAGAAAAAATTCCAGAACCACTAAAATCGCTTAGGATAGGGGTACCCCAATCTAATAAATTGCGAAATGAAATGTGATTATGGAACAGGGTTATCACTTGGGAAATTGTTTTGTGAGGGAAAAGACTTGTGTGGGGTGAAATGAATCAGTGGAAATAATGTAGCAGGAAAGGGGAAAAAGAATGAAAGCGTTGTTGTAGAAAGTAAAGAAAAAGAAAGTGGAAGAAATGAACGTCCTATGAATGAATGTGTTATGAGTGCAAAAGTTATGAACCTACGTGTATGGTTTTGTGCTGGAACTAATTTCGGTGAATAGTTCAAAATGAATAATCATAATATTTCTTTTCTCTTTTAATTATAGTCTAGTTTTTTAGAGCAAAAGTGTCAAGTTGTAGTATAAAAATAAAGTTTAAAATTCTATACCTAATAGAGAGAGGATGGACGGCACGGTTTTATTCTGACACACCATGATTCTGAAAGGTCACAATTTCAAAGAAAGCATTTTTATTCCGATACAATTACAGACATTTTAATCCTACTTCAACCTAGAATGATTGGTAATTACAGTGGTTAGGCTCGCGGTGCTATTTCACGTAATTTGAAGGAAAAGAGCCTCCATTTGCGATCAATCATTGCTTCAAATTATCACTGAAATAGCAGGGGTAGAGAGCCACGGTAGCGGCCCAATTATTCTAAGGATGAAGCAGGGTTCCTAGCGCTAGGCAGCCAGACTCTATGGTTGACAGTTAGGTGATTTAGTGGAAAAGAGCTCCTCTCTCATGGAAAAATCATTCCACTAAATCAAATTAACCGTCCACGAAAAGAGAGTTGCCATAGCAAGAAAGAACTCCTACCCAAACTTAATCACTTTCATTGGTGGCCAGACTCTATTATTGAGTGTTACGTGATTTTGCGGAAAAGAGCTCTTCTCCCATGGAAAAATCATTCCGTTAAATCAAGCTAACCATCAATAAAAAGAGAGCCACCAGCTCCTCTTCCTGACCTCGTCCTTCTATTTTGGTAGCCAGACTCTATCATTGTGAGTTATGTGATTTTGTGGAAAAGATCTCACTGAGCACAATCATTCCACAAAATTAACCTAACCCTCAATGAAAAGAGAGCTATCAAAATAGCACCCAATACATGACTATCACCCTTCTCCCAATTGTGGGCTAAATGTAACCTGTCCATTGGTTACATTGTTTTATCTTGTAAATTTTGTAAATACTGTACATTTTTGAATTTTTTAAATTTTGTATAATTGTATAATTTTGTAAATATTTTTCAAAATTTTTATTTTATTTCTTTATTTTTATAAGCATTAAATTTTTTTAAACAGATCAAACAGAATTAAAAAGAATGAATTAGAATATATTATCTCATTTTATCACCCATTTCCCATCCTTGACATCCCTATTCCCTCATTTGCTGTGACAACCGTTACGCGCAATGCTGTGCGCGCTCACAGTTGACCCTCATTGTCAAAGAGATGGCTCCCATACCACGATAGGTAATCAGCTGATAAAAGCCTGTCACCACTGTGTTGAGGATCTAATAAGGTTAAAACATCAAAAGAGGTTTCAGTTTATTTTAGTGCGAGACCGTTTAGTATATTTTAGTGCTCAATCGAACGTTTTTTCTCTTTACTTTTCGTGCAGGAAAAGTACGTGCGAGCCGTGAAGTGGCGAGGACAGTTAAGTGTATCGGCATCAAGTGGGCAAAGGCCTGGGTGTCCGAAAAAGTGAACTCCGTCGGACGGAATATTCGTGGCAAATCGGAGCAGGCCACAGGAGCACCGTAGAGCCGAAGATTTCCGCTATGTGGAGCGTGAAAACGGTTGGACGTTGGACGGTAATTTTCCCTTCCCTTTCCCTTTTTCCTTTCCTTAATATTTTTTTAAATAAACTTAAAAAGAAATGTAAAAAAATATATATATTGAATCTGTTTTATTCTTTATAGCTCTGATCCTTTTTTTCTATCCTTATTTGCTCTACCTTGTATACTCAGCGCAAGGGAGGTTTTTCCGCCTAATTCCCCTCGGAGCCAATAAAAGACCCTGAATCCCAGGTTGAAGCCTGAAGGGGGAAAAAAAAAAGTCCTCTGCGAAACGGCCGATCTGGCATCTGAAAACTAACAGTAGGGATAACAATACGTGAGAGCACGTCCGCACAAACGTTTGCTTTTCCCGCTACAAATTCAATATCGAAATTAAAATCTTCTCAATCGACTCTCATTCTGGTGAGCTTCGATGTAGGGTTTTTCATATTAAATAAGGCCTATGATCTGTCCTAACCAAGAACCTATTTCCGTACAAATATGGTGTGAAATAGTTAACAGCCCAATGAATTGCTGTTAACTCCTTTTCAATTATAGGTTTATTCCGCTCTCCTGTGTAGTATACAGAGTACGAGTGAAGGAAATATTAAGATGCTTTGTATGATTCCAAGAAACTATTGAGTTATCTTTCGATTTGGGTATAATCATGTGATTTGAGTGTAATCAACTTAGCGTGAAACAAAATAAAACTTGTAGTAAGCTTTGCGAAAATCTCCTCACTTCGAAAGAACAAACAAAACCAACGCAACGCATTGACATGAGAGGCCGTTAGCGAAAAATACCAGCTCGCTTGTGCTGATTCAGTTCATTCTTGCAACGAACTTTGCCAGCAACGGATCAAAAGCAGAAGCATCATTGAAGCAACATAATCGAGGCTGAAATCCTCGGTAAGGTCACGACATCCTGGAGTAAAACTTTTGCTTGCAAAAGCAACAGGGAAATCTCCATCTTCATACATTTGGGAAAGTACTGCACCACATGCTATATATGATGCGTCTGTAGTTACTATAAATTTCTTCGGAAAATCTGGATAGCGCAAAATCGGAGGTGGTATCAAATACTGTTTGAGTGTCTGGAAACTTACTTCATGGGTATTGGTCCACTGAAACGTTAACCCCTTTTGTAATTCATTTAATGGTTTGGCAATATGGGCAAAGTTTGGGACAAATTTCCCATAGTAATTGCAAAAGGCTACAAATATGCGTGCTTCTTCAGCATTTGTGGGTCTAGGGGAAGTTTTTCAATACATCGAATTTAGAATCAATCGGTAGGATTCCTTTATCAGTTATTTTATGGCCAAGGTAAGTTACCTCGCTTTGAAAAAATTACATTTACTGGCATTAAGTTTCAAATTGTAAAGCCTTAATCGCTCAAATGTTTTTCGCAAATTATCAAAGTTATGAATGTGGAACAGAACCCGGTACGAGCGGACAGGTTGTGCAGGGAATTCCGACGAGTGGACTGTAGACATACCAGCGAGATAACACTTCGGAATACACGAATGGATCGAAAGAAGGATCACTTGATGAAAGCGAACTTTATTCTCGTAAGGTTACATGTGGAGTGACAAAAACTTTATTTCTTCTCTTTCTTCTTTTCACTCCTGCTATAGGTCGGTATCGTGTTCGAAAGAAATTTGTTTGTCTCTCGCAAACCCATCTTAAATTCCGTTTACTGAAACGGAAAAGTAAAGAATCGAAAAGAAATTTCTGCAGCAGTATCCACCTGAAAAGAATCAAAAATTAAATTGGAATATGCGGGTTTCCATGCAAACTAGCAGGAGCTGTCACTTTTACTTCTTCGGAAAAATATTCCGCTCGATTATTCCATAAGTGAAGGTGACATTTCGTTCCATGCAGATCAATTGTCAAAATTCCGCTTGGTAATATTGAACAAAATTCCGTAACCTCTCTACTTTTTTAGGTCGATATTCTGTCACCGTCGCTACTACATATCTTCCGGGGAAAGGACAGTAAAAGTCGATAAGCAAATATCCCCAGGGGGCACGACAGCTAACACTCCTCCTCGATATTTCCAGTGTTGATCTGCTCCTTGTTCACCAAGCCCAGCATCTCTGCGAATCGCCTCTGCTTCACTGCACTGAGGGGCTTAGTCAACACGTTGGCTACCATTGCCTCTGACGAACAATACTGCACTGATACAACACCTTTCTCACACAGGTCCCTGGCATAGAACATTCGCGTATCTATGAGCTTAGACCGCCTTGACTGACGATCTACAGTGACGAACTCGATACAGCTGGTGTTGTCCTCATCGACCGTGGTTGGCCCCTCCTGCTGAACGCCCATTTCCATCAACAGCCGCCGAAACTTAACAAGTTCCTTACACGCCTCGGATAAGGCAATGTATTCGGCCTCCATGCTTGAAAGAGAGATTGCACCCTGCTTTCGAATGGTGGCACGGTAAGCGAATCAGCACAGTGCTTGATGAAGATCGGAGAGATACGATCTGGCCCAGCGCCTTTGGAGTCATCTATCCCTTGCAGCTTTTCCAGCACATCCCCCGGAGAAAAGTTGAAAAGCGCCATGTTGAAGTCGTATCGAGGCAAACTTTCCAGGTACGCTTCAGCCGAAGGTGATCGGTTGTTACTTAGAACACTTCGAAAGAAGGACGAGAACAAATTTGCCGAGTTAAATGGAGTTTCGGCTGTTGTCTCGTTGTAGGAAACACGCTGAGGAATACCATTGTTCTGCTTTCTGCTTATCATGAATGTCCAAAACGATTTGGGATCCTGCTTGATTCTTTCTTCTGTGCGATGAATGTAGTTGCTAAAGCATCGCGCATGCAAAGAGTTATATTCGCTCTCTAAGTCATGCAGCTCCACTTTTCGCTGTACATCCCTCGACCGAAAAAAGCGTTTTCTAGCCTTCCGTAGTCGATTTCGTAGACGTTGAAGCTCGCTGTTCCACCAAGATTGTCTTGTCCCCGAAAATCTGCGTCGTTGCTTCACCGGGACAACATCTCGAACAATTAAAAAAACCCGTTGATAAAAGACGGAAACCGCCTCTTCGACATTACACCCAACAAGACACTCATTCCTGCGAACGGCAGAAATTAATGGCAACGGTGGCTCCAGTAGCTGGGCACACTTATCGTCATTCACAAATGCCAGATCAAGAAGCCTCCCATTAACGTTGGTCAAGTCATTAACTTGATAAAGACCACAGCCTACAATCCACTCCATCAGGGCTGTCTCTTGCTCAGACGAGGCATTGATTGGCAAAAAGGAGTTTATTTCGTCATCGTGAATCCAACACAAGTGGGGAAGGTTGTAATCACCAACAACCAAAACACGGCCACGATTGCCAGCAAGTTCAAGTAGCTCATGAACACAAGCAGAATGCTGCTCATACAGATACGTTTCAAAAAATAGCGCAAACATACAACTCAAAATTCGGCAAAACAACACGAACGATGATCTGCTCTAATCGTTCACATTCAACAAGACTAATACTTATGACAGACATACAACGCTGATCGTTGTACGAACTGTCAAATACTTTAATCCAGTACCAAAAAACACGTACTAGACTAAAGAAGTACAACGCTGTACGTTGTATGTCTGTCCCAGGCATAACAGACGTACTGAGCAACCCGTTCCTCACCCCCACTAGTACTCCACCTCCACGTAAAAAACAGCTGGTGTTAGCATTTCTATCGCACCGATAAATCGTGTAGTTGTGTGCGAGTTCCTTGTTTACGATATCATTATTGAGCCAAGTTTCTGTAAGAGCTATGACATCGTAGTCACTACCAGATAGTGGCAAAAACAAATCGTTTGTTTTTGTACGGAGGCCACGGACGTTTTGGTAGTACAAAGTGAACGTCTGTTGTGTTGTTCTGGGATCATTGTGTTGTTTTGGGATCGATTGAGTAGCAAGTGAAGAAGACGAGTGTTGTGTGTTTCGGAGCAGTGTATTGGTTCGTTCCTTCGGGGTAGAAGAATTTTCGGTACGTACCATAGACTGATGATTACTGCTGATGGATTTCTTCTGGTGTGGGTTAGAAGCGAAACGTCGTACGAGAAGATGCGGTGTGGCTGAAATCGAACTGACGGAAGCTTATTCTCTTCTGCCATTGTAGTATACATCTCCGGAATTCCCAAACCTAGCAAAAACTGTAAAAACTATCCCGGAAAATCCCAAGTACGCCCAATTCCATAAAACAGATCCAAAGTTCCCAGAAACCTTTTTTTACCTTAATTTACATGTTTTATATTTGCTTTCACAAACCTTCCCAATCAGCACAAGACGTAAACCCTTCAAGAACTTTCCAAATCAGCATAGCACTAAATAACAACCATTGTTTATCTCATAAAAAGCAAGCGACGTGGATGCATCGCCGCAACCAATGTCATTTCCATGTTTTACCTTTTACCTGACCGCGAACTCAACGACAAAACATCATTCTACCTAGTTTAAGATACCTTGTAAACACCCCTATAAAAAGTACCCGAAATATACGAAACGGAGTTCATTCCATCAGTAAGCATACACCGTGTTGGACATGCTGTCCGTTTTCATTTGGTATCACAACTCAAACTGTACGCCAAGAACAGCTAATGGCGACCGACAGTAAACCTACAATCTTCAGATCCGGAGGAGTAGCAGAAGTTAAGTGAAGTATTCATCCACCAAATTAGTGAAAAGACTAACAGTGAAATTCAAAAATGGGTTGGTTCGGTAACAACCACATTACGAACTTTGTGGCAGTGCATGAAATGCATGTGATTGCAATAGCGCTAGTGGTAACAGTAACACTAATGGTATTTTACGGTATTGCAAAAGCATACCATAGCCATATTAAAAGTCATGTGTAAAACGTCACGGTGCGCGAAGTGGCTTTAAACAACGTATGTACCAAGCAATAAAGCCGCTAGTGGAATTGACCATCAAACGAACTGGCAAGTGCAATGTTTAACAAACTTTAACCCTACGCAAGTGACAAGAAAGCTAAGAAGGAAGAACACCAAGTAAATTTTTATCCAAATGATAAAGCTCGCATGCGGTGTCCGTGGATGTTGGCCGGTTTTCGTGACAACGACGGGGATATGAAGACCGAGCTGAACTTTAACGTGCTAATAACTTTTGCGTTGGTGCTAGCAATTGTACTAGTGATTATTATGCTGTGCAGGACCAGAAGCCTACAAAATAAGATCAACAAAAACAAACAGGAAAACATCGATACTCTACAATCAATCATCACGTCAGCCACCGATCAGCAGTAGCAAACTACATGGTCGACAATACAAGCAAAGTCTGGGAGCAACATAGTATGCGGAGGGAAATGAGCAGAAACAGCGCAACAATACAGAGAGGTAAACAGGCAAAATGATTGACTTGTAAGCAATACTTCCACATTTTTTTTAAGATCTTGATTATTAATTCAAGAGTAAATTATATACTTTGCTTACCAATTACTATGAACCAATTTTATACTAAATGAACCAATTAGTACTAATTAAAGCAAAGCTAGACAAAGAGTATACCAACCTAAGAAAAAGTATAAATCGAGCAAAAACCAAAACTCTTATTGACAAGAAACGTGATTTATTCAATAACTACATACATGATTATAAAACAATACTCCTTTCATGTCGAGATTCGTTAAGTAAGAAAGAATTTAATAATTTTGTGGAACAATACGAAGCCTTAAAGGCTAAAAGAACCTACGCGTTTGAAATCCTTGATAATTCAGAGATATTAAAGCCCAATTTCAACAACTAGCTAAACGTGCTCTAGCGTGGCAAAAACAAATCAAAACTACAATGCCTAACGAAGCTTTCGATATAAAAACGGCCATAGCGTTGGTGCAGCCGTATGATGGTTCTGCTGATGGACTTGACGCATTTCTAGATGCGACCAGTCTATTACAAGAGATGACTTCATAAACTCTAATACCAACCGCGATCAAATTCTTGAGAACCCGGTTAACCGGCAAAGCCAGATTAGGTTTACCGGATAACATTGCCGACATTAATGATCTCAAGCAAAATGTCAAACAACGGTGTGCTAGCAAAGTAACACCAGACAATATATCCGCGAAGTTGAAAGCAGTGAAACAAAAAGGGTCAGTAGTAACTTTTTGCGAAGAGGTAGATTCGCTCACTTCCAAATTACAAGCTGCATACCTTCAAAATGCGATTCCAGAAACGGTAGCCAACAGCATGGCAACCAAAGTTGGTATTGATACACTCATAAATGGGATCAATTCTTAAGAAACTAAAATCATATTGAAGGCGGGTACCTTTAGTGACATTAAAAGCGCAACACAAAAGGTATTAGAAAATGCAGGCGCAACCAGTCAACAAACACAAGTATTCTCGTTTAACACACGTTACGAAGGAAAACGCTACGAAGGAAATCGCTCAGGGTTCCGCAATTTCCGTGGAAATCCTCGTAATCAACATTCTAGCTCAAGTTACCAACAACAAAACAACCGGTATCGAAATACACACCAACGTCAGCCTCAATTCAATCAGCAACAGCACTTTAATAACAATTACAATAATAACCGTGGACAGCGAGGTAGACAAAAATACCAGCAAAGACACATGTACACGACGAATGCGCAGCAGACGCAAACAATGCAAACGCCAATGCCATTCAACATGCCAATGGCAATGGTAACGTCCATGCCTTCAGGAACAATGATGCCACATAACATACATTTTTTAGATCACCCGGGTCAAGTTATGACCCCATAAAACTAATTTACTCGATTAACACAAGTGCAGCCAACTTTGTAACTTTATACGTACAAATGTCGAGCTGCCATTGTACATTCATTGTAAATACAGTAGCAGAGATATCTATTAGTAAGCAAGGGAAATCAAATCCCACACAAGTATTTAACCCTTATAAAACATTTAGACTTACAGGCATAACAAAAGGTATCACCAACACGATTGGTGAAATCAGCACAAATAATACATTTCTGAATGGTTTAACGGTAAATCACTCATTCCAATTAGTTAGTAATGAATTTCCAATTTTGACCGACGGTATATTAGGTCGTGATTTCTTTATTAAATATAAGTGCGTTTTAGACTACGAAAGTTGGTTATTGAATTTTACTTTTAATAACTGTATGATATCAGTACCGATTGAGGATAAGTTCAAAGACAGCATCATAATTCCCGCAAGATGTGAAGTTATTCGAAAAATACCAAACTTAAATGTGACCACAGACTCAGTGGTATTATCACAAGAGATTAGTCCAGGAGTATTTTGTGCGAACACCATCGTTTCACCAAACGCTCCATATGTTAAAATTATTAATACAACTAGCAAACAAGTTGCTATAACCAATTTTAAACCAAAAATTGATTATTTGGACGAGTACACCAAAATCAAAACTAAAGACGATAATAAGAAAACTAAACAGGATTTGCGAGTAAATCAAATTATTTCAGAAATTAACATGGATGAGGTTCCATTCCATGCAAAACCACAAATTAAAAAATTAATAAAAGAATTCCCCGATATATTCTGCTTAGGGAACGTCCATTAATTACGTCACGCAAAAATTGACTTTTTGTTACCCCCCACCCCCCCCCCCCCCATGTCACGTTTTTTGTATGGACCTTCAAATTTTTTTGTATGGATCGTCACGTTTTCTCGAACCCCCCCTCCCCCCTACTGCGTGACATAATTAATGGACCTTCCCTTACCTGGAGAAAATTTAAGGACAAATAATTTTTATTCACAGCATATCCCATTGAAGGATACTGCGCCTGTGTATATACCTAACTTCAAGAGTTGGGGGGCGACCCCGGCGTAGTGGTTAACATCCATACCTCACGCCAAAGTCACGAGTTCAAATCTCACCCCCGACAAGTTACGAAAATGCCCAAAAGCGGTGTTTGAGTGACTACGACGGGAGATGAACCAGCCCAAGGCTGAAAATCTCGATAATCAAGATACAAAAAAAAAAAAAAAAAACCTTCAAGAGTATACACGCCCAGCAAAAAGAAATTCAAGATCAAGTACAAAACCTTCTTGAGGAAGACATTATTGAACCTTCTGTGTCTTCATACAACTCTCCAATTTTGTTAGTACCGAAGAAATCAGACGATGCTTCAAAGAAATGGAGGCTCGTCGTAGACTTTAGACAACTGAATAAAAAGGTGCTGGCAGATAAATTCCCACTACCACGCATAGATTCAATTCTGGACCAGCTAGGTAGGGCAAAATATTTTAGTACACTTGATTTGATGGCGGGATTTCACCAAATCCCCTTGGATCGGGAGTCAAGGAAATATACAGCCTTTTCAACCCCTTCTAGTCACTATAACTTTAAAAGGTTACCCTTTGGATTGAACATCAGCCCAAATAGTTTCCAACGTATGATGAATATTGCAATGGCTGGACTTACTCCAGAATGCGCATTCATCTACATTGACGACATAGTAGTTACAGGATGTTCAATGAATCATCATCTTGAAAACCTTCGTAAAGTATTCGAACGTTTAAGGCACTATAATTTAAAACTAAATGCCAGTAAATGTAAATTTTTTAGAACACAACAGGTCACAACATCACTGATAAAGGAATCCTACCAGACGATTCTAAATTTGAAGCTTTGAAAAATTTCCAAACACCAACCAATGCAGACGAAGCACGTAGATTTGTAGCTTTCAGCAATTACTACAGGAAATTTGTTCCGAATTTCGCACACATTGCAAAACCCTTGAACGATTTGCAACAGTATTTCAATGGACCTCTGCACATGAGACAAGTTTTCAGACACTTAAACAGTATTTAATGTCACCTCAAATATTGCGTTACCCAGATTTTTCAAAAAAATTTATTCTCACCACAGGCGCATCAGATGTAGCGTGTTGTGCAGTCCTTTCTCAAATGTATGAAGATGTATATTTTCCAATTGCTTTTGCAAGCAAAAGTTTCACCCTGGGAGAACGAAATAAACCCATAATTGAAAAGGAATTAACAGCTATACACGGTGTTCAATAAGTTCGAATACAAGTTTTCATCATTGCGTAGGTATGCGCCATGTACATATTCTGCATTGGTATTGGTGTCAGCTTTAGCTTCATTCATACGCTACCGAATGTGCGCGGTGTTGACATTCTGTTAGTTGTTGTTTGTTTGTTACGCGCGATGAAAGAGTATCGGGACTTCGTAATTAAGCGTTTTTTGAACGGTGAGCGACCCGGCGATATATTCCGGCTGCTGAAATCGCATGGGGTCAAGCGGAACTTTGTCTACACGACCATCAGGCGATACCGGGAGACGTCCTCGACCAATGACCGTGCGAGATCCGGTCGGCCGCGTTCAGCGAGGACGCCACGGGTCATCAAGATCGTGAGGGAGCGAATTCGGCGCAAAAAGAACCGCTCAATCCGGAAAACGGCTGCAGATCTCAACGTTTCCATTGGAACCGCTCACACCATACTCACCAAGGACCTTGGTTTCAGGCCTTACAAAAAACGTAAGGTCCATGGCGTTTCGGAGGCTACCAGCAAAAAGCGGTTGGATCGAGCTAAGAGGATCCTCTCTCGGCACGCTGGTCAGGAGTTTGTTTTTTCGGACGAGAAACTGTTCGTGCTGCAGCAGCCGCACAATGTGCAAAATGACCGGGTGTGGGCGCCATCGAGGGACAGCATTCCTGAATCCAATATAAACATCCCTCGGTTCCAAAGTGCCGCGTCGGTGATGGTTTGGGGGGCGGTATGCAAACGTGGTAAGCTACCCTTGGTGTTTATTGAAAAAAACGTCAAAATCAACGCGGCGTACTACAAAACTGAGGTTTTGGAAAAGGTTGTTGCCCCCAGTCTCCGAAGCCTCTACGGCGATGAGCACTACGTGTTCCAGCAGGACGGTGCACCAGCCCATACGGCAAATGTGGTTCAAGCCTGGTGTCGGGACAATTTAACCGACTTTCTGGACAAAACTTTGTGGCCTCCCAGCTCCCGGACTTGAATCCTCTCGACTTTTTTGTTTGGTCCTATATGATGGCGAAGCTGAACGAATACAAGGTCAGCACTTTGGATCATTTCAAGACGGTAATTCTCAAAATCTGGGACGAAATGCCCATGCAGTCCGTGCGTGCCGCCTGCGACGCGTTCGAGAAACGTTTGAAGCTCGTTAAGGAGTACAAAGGGGGGGTCATTCCAAGAGAAATGTTGTAAACGTTCCTTGTAAACATAGCTTTCAATAACATAAATCCAAAAAATAAAAAAACATGTTTTCATTTTTTTAACAAATTTTGAAAGTGTATCCGAACTTATTGAACACCGTGTAGACACATAAAATTTGTACAGGAAGAGCAAACTCACGAATTGTTGTGCCTACTACTTCAGAACATTTGAAAGCTCTAAGTGTTGTTATGGTTAACACAAGGGCAATGACTAGAAAAAAGACGAGTACAAATCAATCCATAAAATCAGCGAAACCCAGCAGTAAGACTGATCCACTTACAGCAAGGCAAACTGAAAACCCATCAGAGACAACAAAACTTCTCAAATTAGGTTGTGAAGTGCACCACAATCAGTTGAGAATGACAATTTTTAATCATAACTATAAGAAAGTCCTAGGAACAGTGAACATAACAATAATGCGCGCTAATGGAAGCCAAGCGCTAGAGTTTGCGCTTCTAGAAATCGAAAAAAATCTCAAAAAGTATAAAAGAGATACAATTGCAATACCGGTGGAGGACGAATTATTTAAATACATTTCTCTACAAACTTTCAAGGAAATCGCAAGCACTGCCATTTTCAAATATCAAATAATTATATTCAAACCTCCTATAATTTTAATAACGAAAAAAAAAACTTTCAAGAATTGCGAAAAGTGCAGAATTAATAAAACAATTAGACACACAAAAGAAGCAGAAGTCGTAACAACGACTCCTACTAAATCATTTGAGGTGTTATTAGTCGACACTGTTGGACCGCTCCCAAGAACAAATGATGGGAATCGTTACATTCTTACCATACAGTGTAATTTAAGCAAATACGTAGTTCTCATAGCTATACTATCTAAAGAAGCCAATACAATTGCGAAAGCACTTGTTGAAAACTTTATTCTGAAATACGGGCAAATTTTAGAATTACGAATCGATCAAGGGAGTGAATACAATAACCAAGTTTTGCAACAGATTTGCAAGATATTAGAATTTAAACAAACATTTAGCACCGCATATCACCCACAGTCAATTGGCGCACTGGAACGAAATCACAGATGTCTAAATGAATATCTGCGATGTTCCGTTAACGCTCAACAAAGGGTGAAATATTACGAATTTTGTTACAACACCTCACCACACACAGAACATGGATTTACACTATTTGAATTAGTTATTGGTCATAAAACGACCTAACCTCAAAATTTAATTCAAAATTCAGCAGTATAACCAATCTCTGACATGGAACTGTAATACTAATACTAATGAACTAAGATTATAAAATTCAAAACTCTAATGCTATGGCTAACCAAAACATAAATACAGCAAACCCTGTCAATTTAGAAATAGGCGAATTAGTTTATCTATCAAATGAGAATAGAAAAAAATTGGATCCTTTCTATATTGGACCTTTTGTAGTAGTAGAATTAAATGAACCTAACTGCACGATACTGAACAAAACAACAAACAAAATATCCTCAGTACACAAGAATAGAATAGTTAAAGCATAGTAAAAAAAATGTAAAAATGGCTCTTTAAATCACCATTTTTCTTAAAGAGGGGAGGTGTAGTATACATCTCCGGAATTCCCAAACCTAGCGAATGCCTGGGACAGACATACAACGTACAGCGTTGTACTCCTTTAGTCTAGTACGTGTTTTTTGGTACTCGATTAAAGTATTTGACAGTTCGTACAACGATCAGCGTAGTATGTCTGTCATAAGTATAAGCCTGGGACAGACATACAACGTACAGCGTTGTACCAACAATCAATATGCAACTAGTGATTTGAAATTGATTCACTGTTGTAGAACCCCTTGGCCCGAAGTACACCTTGAAGCCAGCACCTAACTATACATACTTGCGCCTTTGTTTTGATTTGCTGTGTTATTTTGACTGAATATTTGAGAGTGTGTTCGTGTGAGTTCATTATTAGGGGCGTATTATTAAGCTTGGGACCGTCCTTGGGACCGATGTGCTAGTACTGACTGAGCCAAGAAAAAAATCGTATTTGTTCGGGACCTACTGGTCTTAGAGTTAGTCTATGGTTTCTCTCTCTACTTTTTGTTCTAAATTCACTTTCACCCCCGTTTTATATCTCTCTAAATAATCTATAAACACTCCCCCAGAACCCCCATACCCACTCCCAAACACAGACAAAGTCCCCGAAACCTTTTTTCTTATTATTTTATTTTCTTTCACACATCCCCCCCCCGCACCGTTCCCTCCACAAACTTCCCCACACCACAGACACAAAAAACCCCCAGTTTTTCTCACAAAAAACACACGCCATGTGTGTGTTCCCCACAAGGTCTTCCCGTTTCTTTTCCCTACCCCCAACCCCACCACCAAACAACCATCCTCCCTGTTTAAAATCCCTGGAAACCCCCCCAAAAGGCCCCAAATAACCAAACCGAATCCTCCCCCGGTAACCTCCCCCGTGTTATTCTCCTTTCGGTTTTTTCATTTTTTTTACAACTCAAACTGTACGCCAAGTACAGCTAACCATAACAATCTAGATAAAGCAGTATCGACTTTAAACGATACAAACGTTAGTTCCTCCATTACGGTCGCCATTACGTGGTCTTTCACTCCGTAGTCTTGCGTTGTGATAAACTACGGAGAAACGGACAGCATGTCCGCGTGGTCTTACTTTACGAAAGAGAATGTCTCTGCGTTTATTGCTCATTCAACTCATATACTATGTTTACATGTTTTACTTCAGCTAGGTAGCTGTGTAGCTGTTTAATAATAACTGATGTTTATCCAGGTAAGTGTTGTTTATTGTCCTGTTTATTGCTGTACCGCTGCGTTTGGATTTTTCTAACGATAGTAGTTAAAAAAAGGTTGTTTGGGTTTAAACATTGTTTAACGAAGTGAAGGTTTTTCCAGTAGTTAGTGATTTGGATTTGAGAGCTTTGAAGTTCCTTATCAACATGATTGATTATTACGGGTTTTTCAAATAGTAGTATGCTAGTATGCTACAATAATAACCATTAACCTGATTATATCCGAAGATATTATTGAACAAACCGGTGGTATCTGGAATATAATTTACAAATATCCAATCTAAAGGGCGATACGGTCAAAATTTAGTCAATATCAACTTGACGTATTTCTTTCAATTTTGCATTTAAAAAACCTGAACACCCCTCATTTTGCAGGTGTGTGTGTGTAGAATGTTGCTCCTATTTTGATTTTGGAATTCACTCTTCAGTTGTCAAAATGCCGTCCAAGCAAGAAGAGCAGCGTATCAAAATTTTGCTCGCGCATCGCGAAAATCCGAGCTACTCGCACGCAAAGTTGGCAAAATCGCTAAAAGTTGCCAAATCAACCGTTACAAATGTAATTAAAGTGTTTGGGGAACGTTTGTCGACAGCCAGGAAGTCTGAATCGGGGGGAAATCGAAAACCGGAAGCCGCTGAGACGACAAAGAGAGTTACCGGTAGTTTCAAGCGAAACCCTAACCTATCTCTCCGAGATGCCGCAAATAAGCTGGGTGTATCGTCTACAACCGTGCATCGAGCCAAAAAACGAGCCGGACTATCGACTTACAAGAAGGTAGTGACTCCAAATCGCGATGATAAACAAAATACGACGGCCAAAGCGCGATCCCGGAGGCTGTACACGACGATGCTGACGAAGTTTGACTGCGTGGTAATGGACGACGAAACCTACGTCAAAGCCGACTACAAGTAGCTTCCGGGACAGGAGTTTTATACGGCAAAAGGAAGGGGAAAGGTAGCAGATATTTTCAAGCACACGAAACTGTCAAAGTTCGCAAAGAAATATCTGGTTTGGCAAGCCATCTGTACCTGTGGCTTGAAAAGCAGCATTTTCATAGCTTCCGGGACTGTCAACCAAGAAATTTTTCGTGAAAGAGTGTTTGAATAAACGTCTGCTGCCTTTCCTGAAGAAACACGGTTGTTCCGTACTGTTCACCCATTTTGGATTTGATTTTTTAAATAAACGATTTCACCGATTTACACGCGTTTTCCCTTGAACAAATTTTGACCGTATCACCCTTTAACAATGAACTGTGCAGCTCCACAGTACCAATAAGATTAAAAAATAGATTCATGGTAAATTTTCTAGTTGTAAATAGAGCACTCGATCACTTCCCTTTTCTTTCAAGATCATATCAATAAAAAAGTACTAAATTTCAAAAGGCATTATTGGGTGCAAAGCGAACATCTGCGTCAGTGCTACATCGGAAAAAGTAAATCAGTTTCTCTAGATATATTTCTAGTTCTAGATACAAAACGCTTCAAGCTAGAAACAAATCTCTTGACGTATGTAAACACAGATGCCTGGAATGCATTTATCTATAATGTCTTATGAATCTTGGTATCTACAGTCACATTTATAGACGGAACGGCGAAACTGAATATCGAGGCCATCAAACAAATAAAAACTCATCAACTAGCATAGTTTAAAATTCAAACGTATCAGCCCTATCGTCTTGCCTCAATTAAACCACTAAAGTCATACTCACTAGTTCAATGCAACGGTAGAACATTTTTACGCAACGATTCTTGCATAGATTTCCATTCAACATCTCCGAAACTCTTCAGATGGTCAGGCATAATCAGAATCTTTTCGTAAAATTTCCCGTCGTAGGATCTCGGATCCGGTAGAAGCACAAATTACACTGGAACCCGCATGTGTCTATGTGCGCCAGAAGCACATTGTTGTTTGACGCTATGATGTCAGAATAAGCGCATTCCAGCCAACATTTCCGTCCGTTTGGTATTGGTATTATTGAGATTTACGTGCAGCTGCAGATTTTGCTCCATGAATAATCGGTTGTTTGTTGTTAAAGAACATGAGCGAAACATACATTTGTACAAGCATACTACGACAATGTTCCTGCATTGCTACGAGCATACTTCGACTCCTGATTTTTGGTATTAACCATATTCGTCCAGTGCTTCAACTGAACGGTGTTGAGCTTCAGATTGGGCATTGATGAAACACTGGCATTGATACCAGAACTACTGCCGGCGTTTGTCGATACAGGTGCTAATGCTGGTGGCTGGATTGCGGCGACTGGCGTCTGCTGTATGACTGGTCTAATCTTAGCAGTTCTCATCCTTTTCGAACTTGATACAGAACGGAATCGGAAACCCTTCTTTTTTGCGATCGTCATTAAACTTGAATGAAAATGGATGATTAATAAAATCGCCATATACACCTGCGGATCTTATACGTACCGATTGCAGACCAATATCTGTTCGTCTCAGAGGGATGGATGGCAGAGGGATTTTAGTTTCCGCCATTCCGTTTACGGCTGATATTTTCGCACGATTCAAACACGGTTCACTTTTCGGATGCAACGGTTGACTTTGTTTTGACAAGAAAACAGTGTTGCGAGATTTAATTTTACATAATAACTAAATGCGATAAGGCATCAAAATCGTGTAATATTTAACATTTTTTGCGGAGTCCTTTAAAGTAGCGTCAAAATGCATAACAACTTTGAATGGACATCCCATCAAACCTTAGTAAAAAACAAAACTAAATGTTGACTAAACTCTAAGTCGAGGCGCCCACTGATGTGGCGGAGGTGTGGTATCACATAACATGTCAAAACATAGAGTCAAAGTCTTGTGGCGTGAGGCGAACGTCGAAAAGTTGTTTTGACATGCTAGCAGATGCCATACCTCCCTGCGCCTAACCTAACGATACTAGGGACAAATCCAGGTTGAATAAAGAAGAAGACACCGAGTGCTGATAAATCTAACAGCTCCCATGCTAAAGTATAAGACGAAAATTTTAAAATGCATCTAAAACATTCAAATAAAATTTTAATTAAAAGCGGTTTGAAACAAAAATCCAAAACTAAATTGTCAAATTTCAAGTTTAATAACGTTGGAATCATCTTGCACAGTAGCGCCAACAATCAATGTGCAACTAGCGATTTGAAATTGGTTCACTGTTGTAGAACCCCTAGTTCCGAAGTACACCTTCACAGAAAAAAATCTTGTAGTAAAAACTACCATTTTACCCGACTATGCCTATCTTTAAAACTACCATGAAATTTCAGTCAAATTTACTACGTTTATGGTAAAACCTTCAACATTTGTGGTATATTTGACAGACAGTTATCTGGAGGAGGAGTCCTCATTGCTGTTCATCGGCGTTATAAGGCACAGCTAATTGAGGATACATCCTGGGCCAGTATCGAACAAGTCTGGGTGCAAATCACGCTAGTTGGATACTCGTTATTCCTTTGTGTGTTGTGTCTTCCACCGGACAAAACGCGTGATGTTGCGTTAATCAAAAAGCATGCTGAATCGCTATATGCAATATCGGCTCAAGCAGATGCTGTGGGCGAGATTATAGTGATAGGCGATCTTAATTTCCCAGACCTGAAATGGTGCTCCTCGGGCAATGGATTTTGGTACCCGGACCCGAATGCATCTCGATTCCACGCAGGAAATCTCAGATTGCTCGATAGCTATAATTCAAATCTTATGCGGCAAATCAATGACGTCACCAACGAAAATGACAAGCTTCTCGATCTATGTTTTGTCAGCAACTTTGAACAGGCCCCAAGGATATCCATTGCTCCTTCCGTTTTAGTTAAAACGGTTCCGCTGCATCCTGCTTTGCATCTCACGCTCGAGGTTGAACATCCGAAGAATGCTCCCAATGTTGCGGATCCCGTCAGCTACGACTACAAGAGAGCTGATTACGACAGCATCCTCGGCATTTTGTTGAGAATCGACCTTCTCCAATATCGTGAGCTATGCTATAGATCGCCATGTTCCTAAACGGGTTCTTCTAAAGGCCAGAAATCCACCGTGGCAGTCCGCTGCACTACGAAGGCTCAAATCTTCAAAAAGAGCAGCATTCAGACGGTATTCTAAGCATGGGGGAGTTTCACTGCGATTCCGATACCTGCGAATCAACAGCGAAAACAAATGGATGTCTCGCCAGAGTCGTGCCAATTATTTAAGAAATGTGCAGGATAGGCTGAAATTAGCTCCTAAGTCTTTCTGGAAACATGTCAACGATCAAAGGAAAGAATCTGGACTACCGTCAACGTTAACATACGGAGAACGCACAGCATCGAATTCCGAGGACATTTGCGAACTTTTCAAAGTAAAATTCAAACACCATCAATATTGACGATTCAATGATCCGCTCAGCTATTTTTAAAATGAAATCATCAACATCGGTTGGTCCGGATGGTATCCCTGCAGTTATTTTCAAAAAGTGCTGTACTGGCATAATATCTCCTCTTCGTCACATGTTCCAACTCTCTCTAACAACTGGAACATTTCCCTAGCTCTGGAAATCGGCCTACATGTTTCCAGTTTTCAAAAAAGGCGACAAGCACAAAGCCGACAACTACAGAGGAATATCTGCATTGAATGCTGTAGCGAAGCTCTTTGAGTTGGTAGTTCTAGACCCAGTCTTCAATCATTGCAAGCAATATATAGCCGATACACAGCACGGGCTCATGCCTAAGCGATCTACGACAACAAACCTTTTGACGTTCACAACATATGCGACAGATGTTATGTGTAAGGGCTTTCAAACAGATACAATTTATACTGACTTATCTTCAGCTTTCGATAAGATCAACCATCGCATTGCATTAGCAAAACTTGAGCGACTGGGCTTTGGAGGCAGCGTTTTACGTTGGTTCCAATCGTACCTAACAGAACGACATCTAAGCGTTAGGATTGATGACTGCACATCTGGTGAATTCCTTGTCACATCCGGTATTCCCCAAGGAAGTCATCTTGGGCCCCTTGTCTTCTTGTTGTACTTCAACGACGTGAATCTTTGTATGGAAGGCCCTAGGTTATCTTTTGCTGATGACTTGAAAATTTACAATCAGGTCAAGTCCATCGAAGACGCATGGTTTCTTCAACACCAACTTGATAGTTTCGCTTCGCGGTGCAACACAAACAGGATGGTGCTGAATCCTACCAAGTGCTCCGCTGTTTCTTTCTCAAGGAAGAAGAAACCGATAATTTTCGACTACCACCTCGAAGGCAGCATTATTAAACGTGAATCGTGCGTCAAGGATCTAGGAGTTTTTCTCGATGCCGGACTTACATACAAGGAACATATCAGCTACAGTGTTTCCAAAGCAAACCGCAGTTTGGGATTCATCATGAGAATGGCAAAGGACTTTACGGATGTATATTGCTTAAAGAGCCTCTACTGTTCGCTGGTGCGATCCACGCTGGAGTATTGTTCAGCAGTATGGAACCCGCACTATCTAAATGGAGTTGATAGAATCGAGGCAGTGCAGCGAAGGTTTGTGCGATTTGCTCTCCGTCGTTTACCATGGAATAATCCACGTGAGCTGCCTAGATATGTACACCGCATGCAACTTATTGGCCTTGACACACTAGAAGTGAGGAGAGATCTATCACGTGTCATGTTGGTTCCCGATCTTTTCATGGCAAAAATTGACTGTCCGATGCTGCTTAACCAAATCAACATTCATGTTCGTTCTCGTGCACTTCGCAACAACATCTTTCGTCGAACAAACTATGGCGCCAACGGAGCTCTTGTTGGTATTCAACGAACATTCAATCGAGTGTCATCTGGGTTTGACTTCCACCTACCTCGCCAAAGAATTAAAACTAATTTTTTGAATATTCTTAGGAACTATCATTGTATCTGTTGATAATAACAAATAAATAAATACCTCATATTTATATCAACCGCACCATGGTCGATCTAATCGCAGGCATGGTAAAATCAAACGCATTTATAGTCAAGTGAAAATTGTTGGTGTTTGCGCTTAATTTAACCCTCGAAATGGTAGTTTATACTGCTGTTTTTTTGTTTGCGTGTTGCAGTCTGCACCTTGTCATGCAATCTTGCGCTTTTCAGTACCTTTTGGTACAAGTATCTTTGTTTTTGTTTTGATTCGCTATGTTATTTTGATGGAATAATTGAGGGTGTATTGGTGTGAGTTACGATCTTAGGGGCAAATCATTAGGCTTGGGACCGAGCTTAGGACCGGTGTGCTAGTACTTCTTAAGGCACAAAAAAATCGTTTTCTTCATGACTATCCACCCGCTGGTAGCGCCACCTAGACAACTTATTGCTACAATAAATCTGACAGTTTGACTGGCAAGCTTTTTTTCACTTACCAATAAAAACAAATCTGTGGCGCCATCAGTTAGGTTATTACCTATAATCAATGTGCAACTAGCGATTTGAAATTGGTTCACTGTTGTAGAACCCCTAGGTCCGAAGTATACCTTGCAGTCTGCACCTTGCAATAATTCTTGCGCTTTTCGGTACCTTCCGGTACTAGTATCTTGGTTGTTGTTTTGATTCACTATGTTATTTTGACACAACATTTGAGAATGTGTTGGTGTGAGCTACATTGTTAGGGGCGAATCATTGAGCTTGGGACCGAGCTTGGGACCGATGTGCTAGTACTGACTGAGCCAAGAAAAATATCGTATTTGTTCGGGACCTACTGGTCTTAGAGTCACACACATTGCAGTAGTATCAACAATCAATGTGCAACTAGTGATTTGAAATTGGTACACTGTTGTAGAACCCCTTGGTACGAAGTACACCTTGCAACCTGCACCTTACAATAACTCTTGCGCTTTTCGGTACCTTTCAGTACAAGTATCTTTTTTTTTGTTTTGATTCGCCATATTATTTTGACAGAATATTTGAGGGTGTGTTGGTGATAGTTACGTTATTAGGGGCGAATCATTAGGCCAGGCGCCCACTGATGTGGCGGAGGTGTGACATCTGCTAGCATGCCAAATATATTGTCGACGTTCGCCCCACGCCACAAGACTTTGACTCGATATTTTGACATGTTATGTGATGCCACACTTCCACCACATCAGTGGGCGCCTCGACATAAGCTTCGGACCGAGCTTGGGAGCGGTGTGCTAGTACTTTCTGAGCCAAAAAATATATTAATTTTTTTCATGACTATCCAGCCGCTGGTAGTATCCACCGGATTGTGACGATGCGATACTTCTGTTAATTATCATGCTTTTACCCAACTTCGAGTCCAAGTCAACCTGCAATGCTACAATCTAGGGCAACTTCTCGTCTAGACATTCAATTTTAATATCAACCAGATCGTTGATCATCGTTATCATTCGTCGAGTTGATTTCATGGACCAACCAGGTACCTTGATATCAAAGCTGTTGTTCGTGATCTGCACCCCACGGAGCATAGTAAATGCTCCAACAGAACTCCAGTCTCGTTTATAACAATTTTTATGTGCAGTTCGTTCTGTATGCAATATAAAATACTAGCCACCGAGATCTTCCTTATGAGTCTTCAGCAAAGAATAGATCACCGACTTCGCGGCTGATGCTCATCATCACATTCGACAGGGGTTCGATCTTCTGTTCATCCTTTTTCCTTCTTCTACTTGAAGTGATAAATGCAGTACGGTTCACGATGTTTAGATGATATAATCATCGGATTACTCTGCAGTGAATTGGTCACGTCCGGCTGCAAGTTGATGTACTTCTTTTAATTCTTGTCCAGCGTAATGGAGCATACATCTGGCATGCGGTAAATGTCCAGGCCGCTGATTGAAGTTTTGAATCGGGATTGAGATAATTAACGGAATCTATTTATCCGCGGACTGAAGAAGGTCATTTCACTCCAATGATGAGCTAGTGAAAGCGAGCAAGTGAATATGAGCTAAATCAACATTGCTCCGCAAAAACGGGACACGTATTGATTTACAGGAAAGCATAAATTACAATTACTTTAAACATCAAATTAAACGCAAGAAAAAACACTTTTGTCTAGCAAAACTCAATCTATCGTTTCCTTTGATTGGGATTTTTAACGTAGGACCAACAATCAATATGAAACTAGCGATTAGAAATTGGTTCACTGTTGTAGAACCCCTAGGTTCGAAATTCACCTTGCAGTCTGCACCTTGCTATACACTCTTGCGCTTTTCAGTACCTTTCGGTACTAGTATCTGGGGATTTGTTTTGATTCGTTATGTTATTTTGACAGAATATTTGAGGGTGTGTTGGTGCGAGTTACGTTATTAGGGGCGTTATTAGGTTACGCAAAAGTGAAAGGTTTTTGAACACTAATAACTCTCGTTTGACTGAATGACTTCATTTGTACACCATTTGACCAGGAAAACTTACAAATGTTTTGCATTAAAATTTCAACTAAGTAATATTAGTATAAGTAGTTCAAATTATCACTTAAATATGGCCTACTTTTGCTCGCATACAAATCTACATATGAACAGGTGGAAATATAGTTTTCCCTCTCCGGGTCCTCAAAAGCGGGTGACAAATTGTCTTCTTTTTATTTCATTTAGTTTTATTCCATGTTAAATACGGCACTAGCCCCACCCCTCAGCTGTAAAATTATTTTGCTTTGCTACCGGTGCCTGATTTTATAACTGAAACATGTCCCCTCTTTTGAATTTTGCTTCGTACTGCAATTTCGTGCCTCTCTTCTTTGGAGGCAATGCTATCAACACTAGTATAAAGCATACGATTGTAACCGTTGGTTCCAAGTTTTACTTGCTGGCTTCACCACAAGGTAAATTTCCTACTTCCCTTAATACGCCCTTAAAAAAACAAAACAAACAAATCCACTAACACAATCATTGGCCTGTGGCTGGCACTCAGTGGCTTGATGAGTGTCAGCGCCAGTCCCACTCTCAGCCGACGCATAGTTTAAGTGGTCGCTCGTTGAGCGGTGTGAACGGTGCTCCAAGGGGGGAAAGTAATCCCGTCTAGAGAATGCACTACTCCTTCATAGGTGGAGTCAAGTGTCATAAATGGGATAAACAGCAATGTTGCGAGCATAACTGTCAACGATCGTTTACGATGTTGACAGTACTTTGGCTCCACCGAAATAAAGTTGATCGATATTATAAAAGTCTTGCTCTTTAGTGAGCAAAACCTCTTTCTGCTGGAAATATTCGAAAGTGAAGGAAGTGCGCGCAAGTTCGTTGGTTTAGTCAATACAAAAGGTTGTATAGAAATGTACATTAGAATGTGGAAGTGTTAATAATTAGAGTTATTGTTTCTTTGTGTATAGGGTTAATTGTTAGTAGAAGTCTATTGTTAGTATTGTGTTAGTAAGTGAACAGCTAAAATTAGTACGGTTATTTGTAAAAAATTATAAGGTATTAAAACGTAAATTTACTATCGGTAAAACTTATTTTAGGTCACACAATTTCATGAAGTGAAACCGTCATTGTAAGCCAAAAACACCAGAAAAAGGTAATTTTTGCTAAATCTGAACTTAGAGGCTAAGTGTGTCAGAGGCTAGGGCAGTTTGACGTCACAGGGGACTAATCTTGTGGGCAGGTCCACGAAGCGGGCCTTTTTCTTTTGTATCTTTTTCCTCGGCAGAAGAATATACGGAAGGGTGAAAGTTAAGGACGGAAGGATTGCGAGATAAAGAGCGCGACCAAGCCAGCAAAAACGAGTCCGCCATCGCTGCTAGATAGTCGGTCCCACGTCGGGTACCCGCTATAGTTATCGCCGCCATCAAGACACCGTAGTTCACCACCGCCTTCCCCGGTCTTCGACTTACCGCCATTCACCGGCACGCCGCTTGCAAGCGAGACAGCGAGCCAGCCGGAGAACCAGACCGACCAGTGGTTCCCAACCGCCATCGTATGGTGGCCCGAAGCAGCTGTTATCCCCATATGTAAAGCCCATTCCCGCCATCGAAGCAACCACCTGCATGTGCTTCCCGCCATCGAAGCAACCACCTGCATGTGCTTCCCGCCATCGAAGCCATCACCTGCATGTGTTTCCCGTCATTGAAGTAACCATCTGCCTGTTAAACCAGCCACCGCTTCTACTGCCAGCACCGCCAGGATCGCGATCCGCTAGAGCCCAGATACGCCCAGACACGCAAGTACTCCTGCATAACGTCATGAATAAATTAAGAAAATTGTAATGAAAACTTGTCTCTGTAGTCATTTGTTCAGGGAACATAGCCCTGATAATTAGCATTTCCACTTCTTCATCGTTTTTATGCGCTTTTGGGTTCGAAAAGGAACCATTCAACTTCCTCTTTCGCATTTGCCTTGCATTTATAATATTTGAGCATTTCTGGTGTTAAACATTGCTGTGTTATTTTCGTTTGTGGAACACGTGTGAAGCCGGTGGGTGGGTAGTTCATTTCAAGTCGTTCCCGCTCAGGGTGAGTGCCTCCCAACTTGTCAGTGGGTGAAAGACAAGCCGATAAGCGACCCTAAGATTAACGTAACCCTTAGCTAGCAGGTAACACGATTTGAACCAAAATGATTTCATTGGGATATTCAAGTTCGATTGATCGACGGTTGTGTTTTTCGCTCTCTTGTAACGAATTTTTTTGACGTAGACTACGTCTTACGGCAAGGGTAGGGTGTCAATTGAAAATCTAAAAATAAGCGACCGTCACGAAATATCGTTACAAATTAAACGCTTGTAACTTAATAACTGCTCAATACATTTTCAAGATGTTTACATCAATCGGTTGGAAATTTTCCCGCGTATAAATTCAACTATCAAAAACTACCCGTTTATAGTTTTAAACAATTGAAAAGAACGAAAATAAAAGGTGATGTCTTATAATTTTGTTTTGCAGGCTAAATTTACTAAATGCACAGTACTCTCCTATCACAGATTTCAAATGTGAGCAAGGAAGGTCTCATATGCAGCAGTGAACGATATAAAAGGGATACACCTTCGCAAATTTTCTCATTCGTGTTGCAGTACTGTAGCTGTGCGGATCAACCAGACACTATGGATTGGCAGCTGGCGCTTGGCGATGGCATTTACTCTGGAGGGGGCACTGTCTTCATTCAGCAGTGTGGAACGGCAAAGCGTCAATGTGGTTTTGGCAGCTGGCGGCGGCAAATACCATAGAAGGTGCACTGGCGAGCAAACATTATACAGGTAGCTGATTGCGCTGCAGACTGTTGCTAGCAAGCCATTGGCTAGGCAACTGTTGCTATGCAGCCATTAATTATGTAGTGGTGTGCCAGGCGATCGGTTGCCCAGGCCGGTGATGTATTTGTAGCCAACCGGTGGGTGCAACCACGAGGAGCGAAATAAGGTGCTTGTGTGTGTGACCTTGTTGATACCCATCTTTTGGTAAGGCGCAACGTGCAACGACTGAAATAACCTGCTTCTCCAAAGGACCAAGAAGGTTTTAATTCACGTGCGGACCAGAAAGAGTTTGTTTGATTTGAATTTATTTAACATTACCTACACAATTTTAGTTTTCTCTTCGTTGTATACCTTGAGCGTTGTGTACCATTTCTTACACGGCTCGGAAATGTAAACGGTCTCTGTTATTCTGAAGCGCAGATAGAGAGTAAGCTTACGGCAAGGCAAGCATGCCAAAAAGAAATTTTACAAGTGGCTACCGTCACGAAAAATTGAAACACCGGACGCTCATAACTCGATCGTTTCTTGATTGATTTTCGATATTTTTGCTCTTATCAACTAGAGGTTTTCACGACTGCCATTTTATTTACTCGAGTATTTAAAATTTTACAAATAAAAGAAGAATATATTTTGTGTACATGTTGCGTTCCGGCATGTATCAATAAATTCGCTATCACGGACAACGTTTTGATTTTCAAACATGATATTCCGAATAAAAATTCTCTGCGCATTCAAAGTAGTACTGTTATGAATAGTTATTCTGTCGTGATAACGATTCGCGTTGGATAGAGTTTTACTTCTAGGAAGAATTAAATTGT
Organism: Aedes koreicus; assembly: GCA_024533555.2. Taxonomy (NCBI): domain Eukaryota; kingdom Metazoa; phylum Arthropoda; class Insecta; order Diptera; family Culicidae; genus Aedes; species Aedes koreicus. The sequence continues at coordinate 283,870 of JAHHFK020005100.1, read as the reverse complement.
GAGAAACTATGAAAGTGAGAATTAGTGCAATGCCTAATCGTTTTGATGCCTACCGTATGCGCAAATTTCGGAAGCGCGTTGAGATCGAACACACGCAAAATCATCCGAAACGGCTATGTACCGATGCCGAGCGGGCTCGTGTTTATCGGGTAAAACTGAAAGCAGCCAGAGCTAATGCGTTACCGACTAACCGACGCTGGAGAAGGGTCTTCAACTCGAAGCCGTATCACCATTTATCCTTTTTAAAGAGTGTACAATATAATTTTCGAACATACAGCTGATCTATTAGTATCACACCAACACTTTTTTGATCAGATTACGCCTTACGACAAGGGTAGGGTGAAATGAAAATTTGAAAATAACTCCATAGATTTTCGTAATGTTTGCTTCAATCAGTTGAAGTTTTTCACGACTGTCAACTTACAAAAATATCATTAATTATTGACATTGAATTTCCAAACAGACCCTGAACAGTCCATAACGCGATAAGGTTAATGATCTCCAGCTGGTCGATCATATCAACACCATCACTACAGCCGGCACAACCGTTGCCCTTTCATCATACCAACATTCAAACCGAACGGCCATTTCCAGGGCCGCCAAATAATTTCTAAGAAGCGAATCATAGAATGTTCTAACAAACTCTTAAACTTGACAGATAAGATTTTTTCTCCTCCGTCGAAACATTCAAGTGTCAAAAATAAGTTTTTCCTGGTCCAATTGCGTGGTCGGCTTTATCGGAAGGTTTGTTGTTAGTTGTAGTTTGCTTATTGATACCGCGTCGCCGTGTCCGTTCTCCGTTTTGGCCGGGTGTTTTTATTTATAGTCATCGTCAATCGGCCGGCGTTTATTCTTTATTTCATCTGAAAATTCGAACTGCTTGCAATTTGTAGCAAGACTCGTCGATAGTTTCATCACCGTGCTGATCTTGTTCCGTGTCTGATAGTTTTTATCCGCATTTATAACCAGTCATTTAACTGTTGCTGTATCACCGGTTAATTTGTATCCGGTGCATTCGATTGTGCCGTCCAGTGCTCCTTCCGATATAAGGTAAGTTTCCGAATACCTTACATTGAAGTAACAGATAGTTATTGAAACTTTTTTGTTTCAGGCCACGATTTCCTCATCACCCGGCAGTTCATACCGTCCGGTATTTTGTATCGGCCTGACTCATTGATTGTTTTGTCCCGTGGTGATTTGGTTCTACGTTAGTGTTGATGTTCCATGTCCGGGAGTTTTGATTCCATGCTCTGTCGTAGTATTGGGTAGGTTGTTTAACATTTCAAACCGATGCAACAGGAATTTATTTATTTTTTTTGTAGGCTTGCCCTTGCATAGAGGCAGTGTCCGGGTGTTTATTTCTGGATCAATCTGTTAGTTGCATTGTTGCCATGATGATATCAGATACCGAGCTATTGGTTATTGTCCTCCTAATGATATATATGTATCGACGAAAAGGATGTGATGGATGCGGAACCAATAATGGAAGACGCGGAGCAAGTTGAGGATAGGACAGAACATAACAGGAATGGTGAACGACCTGGAAGAGACACTGGAGAAGGAATTGCTTTCCGTCAAGCTCTTCTGGAACAAATGATGAGCCAAATTAATTAATCACCTTAGTTTTTAAGCTTAAAATAACGTTTACTTACATTTAAACTGTGAAATAGACTACTGTTTTAAAATTTGTTTTTCTTAACCCATGAGAATACTAGTATAAGAGAAGCTTTTAGAATTTATATAGTAATTTGTCTAGGTAACAAAACACATTACTACTAGAGACCGTGATTTATTGAGTACATTGCATATACTATTCGGGTAATCCTCTTATCACCTCATATGAGATGACTCTCCACTTGATTTGCACGGAGTCACCTCAACCTCAACAAAAGCAACATGGATCACTCTTTTGGACCTCGTTGGTACTTTTAAAACTCAAATGGACCTAACATAATCTTTCTTTTTTGAAAAGTATCGAGCGATCCAAACATGATTTATAGCGTTTAAAATCAGAAAGTCCTAGGGGCCTATTACGGTTCTCACCTTACCCGTGACTCGCATAATACACACGGTGATGTTCATTTGATTTAAAAGTAAGTTTTTTTTTCACTGTGGTTCGATAAGATGCACAATAACATCCACTTGATGGAATATAACATCGCTCTTTAAATTACATCAGAACAAAATTATCAGTTGCGTGAATGTAATAATCACATATCATAAACATAAATATTACACGAAAACCAATGCACATAAAGGACTCCGCAATAAGTGTTGAATATTACACGATTTTGATGCTTTATCGCATTTAGTTGTTATGTAAAATTAAATCTCACAACACTGCAAGATTTTTACTTGTTTTTTTTTTCATCTTCGGCAACACCGTTTCTTGTCAAAACAAAGTCAACCATCACGGTCATGTACCGTTGCATCCGAAAGCTGAACCGAAAAAAAAGAACCGTGTGAAATTATCAATCAGCCGTATATCGATGACGACGAAATAGCGGAAACTGAAAACCTTCTGCCATCCATCCCTCTGAGACGAACAGAAATTCGTCTGCAATCGGTATGTATAGGATCCGCAGGTGTATCTGGCGATTTTATTTCATCAGCCATTTTCATTCAGGTTTGAACATTTCGTCATTTCAAGGTAGAAACATTTCGTCGAGTGATGAATAGTCTATGTCACATGAACCGATGCCCTCTACCGAAGAACCGATGTTATGCTTGGAAGCGAATGCAATCGTACTGACGCTGCAGATTCAATCGGTACAAGGCGGTTTCCATTTGAACAAGGTGCTGGTGAAACGTGAAAAAAAAAATTCCGGCTGAGTATGATTCGGATGCGAGTGACAAGACAGAACACTACAACATGTTCGAATGTGCGGAATATGGACCAGATGGAAAAATGGCAATAATTCGAGTAACGCAGAATGTAAAGGAAATTATGGTGGAAGTAAACAAGGTGAAAGCAATGCAAACCCACCAGCATCATCTGGGGGAAGTAGTGGTGGATGATCTTCGCATGCTAGTGGAGCAGCTGGTTCTGGCGGGGGTGACGATGGTGACGACCGCAAAAAAGAGGAGTTTCCGGTTCCGTTCATTATGAAGGTCAAAAAGGACCAAAAGTACCAAATATGCCAGCAGGCGGTACTCAAAATAATTCTTGATGAAGCAACATCTGCAGCTGCACGAAAATCTCCATAATGCTATTACCAACGGACGGAAATGTTGGCTCGAATGCGCTTATTGGGACATTATAGCGGCAAACAACAATGTGCTTCTGGCGCACATAGACACCGAGCACGCCACTTCCAGGTTCCACTGTAATTTGTGCTTCTACCGGAGCCGAGATCCTACTAACGTAGTTGTTCATAAAAAAAAACTACCATCTGACGGGAAATTTGACGAAAAAGACGATGACGATGAATGTAAATCAATGCAAGAATCGTTGCGGAAAAATGTTCTTCCGTTGCATTGTACTAGTGAGTATGACTTTAGTGGTTTAATTGAGGCAAGGCGATAGGGCTGATGTCAAGTTTCCCATTTTTATAAATGCATTCATATCTTCTTCCCTTCGTAATGCACGTCTATGGTGACATGATCAAGATTATTGTCATTACCGTAAATGCCTATGAATTATCGTAGCTAAGATTGGAATTTGCATTGGTTAACGTTAACGTTGATGTTAATAAAGACTTAATATGGTGGTTCTCATTCAATTTTTTATAATGTAAGAGCTTGATTTTCAATAATAAAACCATTCTTGTGTTTTAATTTCCGATGTAAACATTTTTTTATTGAATAATATCCAAAAATCACTTTACACTATAAGTTCTACATTACTCACTTTACGTCGCGACTGTGTAGTACGTCGCGATGATTCCCGTTGTCTCGTTTACATCGACCAAATTACATCGACAAGCAGTGCATCATTTTATTGTGTACATCGAGACAACCTAACATTACACAACCGATGGAATGACCTATGTGCATCTGATTCTGTGTAATATTCAACAACTATTTTTGCTGTGTAGTATTGTGCAAACATATTTGACAAACCATATTAAAGGGCAACACACTATTTAACAAATTGCCAAATAATTGGAACGACAAACACAAACCAAATATTTGCCATAGCAATATTTGGTCAAATTTATTTGGCAATCACACGTTGATCAAATATATGTGTCAAAATTTGTCAAATATTTGGCGTTTCGTCAAACAGTGTGATCTCAGCTTAAGTATTTGTCGATCAGACATAGGTGGACCCCATAGTGGAAGCGTACGCGACGCGACGCGACGCGATGCGACGCGATCCTAATCGAAGTGATTTTCAACGTGATTTGATACCCATAGTGAACGCGATTAGAAGCGATATCATGTAAATGAGATGTAAATAGGTGATACCAATCGAATTTGTCGACCTTTTTGCTCCCCCGCTGTTTAAATAGACGACCGAGCTTGACGTCAAACTCCTGTAATCATTTACACAGTGAAAGAACGAAAAAGACGACACAAAACACGTGTTCTGTTCAACTACTTCAAGCCAAACAATACATTAGATACTATGAAACATTTGTGTCAAATCACAAAAAGTAGGATTAAAAACGTTTCAGACCATATAGGGTTAGCAACAATCAATTTAAAACTAGCGATTTGAAATTGGTTCTGTTGTAGAACCAGCGGCTGGATAATCCCTTGCTCCAAAGAACACCTTGCAGCCTGCACCTTGCAATTCTTGCGCTTTATGGTAATAGAAGCTTCGTTTTTGTTTTGATTCACTGTGTTATTTTGACAGAACATTAGAGGGTTTGTTCGTGTAAGTTATGTTATTAGAAGCGAATCATCAAGCTTGGGACCGATGTGCCATAGGCGTAGCCAGAGGGGGACAGGGTGGGGCCGTTGCCCCCACCCCCTAACTTTTGATTTTATTTATAGATTTTTAATGTTTGTTTCAATTTTTTATTATTTGTTTTTAATGTTTGTGAGATTGTCCCTTTACCACAATGAAAAAGCACGAAGTCGCCTCGATTTTGTAATAAGTTGTAGCAAAAAAGCGCAAAAAGCGGACATCCATGAGATTTTTTTTTTAAATAGTAAACCCAACCTAGCGAACCAGCGTATCTGAAAAAATATCTCTAGAAATGTTAACTATGATTCAAGCATTGATTGGTTTTTTTTCCGCTAGCTGAAGTGGAAAAAGCTATGCCCAATTCAATTTTCAGTTCTTGGCAATCAAAAAACGTAGTATTTTAACCAATGTTATAGCTTTCGGAAGTCAAATAACACCAGATTGAGAAACATAATTCATAATTCATAGTTAGAAAGTGTATCAACGGAAAATGTTTATTTGAACGATTCATGATATGGTCCAAACCGATCAATGTTACCCGCTGATCAATAATATCCCGTTTAACGGTACTGTAGTTTCGTATTATTGAGAATATATGTTAATCATATCTTACAGTCTGATTCAGTATTTTGAAATATTGTTTCTGTATCTAAGAGATATTAATGGAGCACATGCTACGATATAAGCAAGGTGGAACGACACGAATCGTATCCGATTTTCATATCAGTAATTTGATAAGCGTGTGAGAAAGCAAGACAGCATGCTAATCAGTGCGAGAAGTTGCAGTGGTCTTATCCTATTCAAAGATTTTATCCCTTTCTATGAGCATGAGCAAGATAATGAGCATTATTGACCGCCCAAGGTTGCTACTCTGTTGCTGCCAGATCAGCTGTTATAACACAGAGAACCAACAGATGATGGTTGAGACTAGCATACATCCTCAATGTGTAAAAACTGGTCATCCCAAACTAAGGCAATACTGGCGCCTGCTTCACCCGAATGCATGTCAAATAAGAAAAGGGTAGGAATGTGTCGACGTGATACTCGTTTTATTGGAAGCCGAGACCGCCTCTGCACTTTCATTGGGATGTTGGATAACAGGATTGGGTGGCAGCAGGATTCTTTTTGGTAAAAGATAAGCTAAATTCACGCGGCGTTTAGTGAAATATTCAAATAGAAAAAGTACCGATTTCTGATTTGAACCTATTTAAACCAACAGTGAGGATGCTATTGGGGCCACTCACAAAGTGTGGTGGTGGTTTTTAATTAGAAAAACAAAAAGTATAAAGAATCTTTCTGGAAATCCGATTTGAACCGATTTAAACCATTAGTAAGGATGGTATTGGAGCCACTCACAAAAAGGTATAGTGGTTTACTTTCTCCAAGTGACACGGCGAGTATGGCCAACCAATATTATGCCTGAAAATTAATTTTGATCCTCACCACCGGTCCACCAGCCCGGCGAACCACCACATCTCACCATGAAGCATTTTTGTAGTTTTTTTTTCTATGCTCACTCCATCACTCACATCGCTGAATTATAGATAACCGAAACAATACGAAACGCGCCATGCCCGATAGCAAAATAGTGCTTCATTAAGCATCGACACAACCTTTCACAGCCGATGCTCGAAGCATACTCTTTTTCATAAACTTTCAATTTTTACAACTGTATCAATCAAGTAGAGGTTCTTAAGAACAATCTATGCTAATCCATTTAAATTTGCGATTGAGGGATTTGGTGAAAATAAGAGTGCGTAGATGCATTTCGTGCCTTCTGGCAACTTTATGATTCTATTGATGTCCAGGCTCATCCGTTTAGCACCAACCGGGGGAGACTGGTTCCTATACCCTGGTTCCTATTTCATTATCTTCAATCTGCTCAACCAATCCCAATATATTGTGACATAGTGGACGAATTATTATTATTTGAGATAACTCAATGTAGACGTCTTCCAAATTTGGCAGATCGACAGGCAGTCCACCAGTGGAGACCCACCTGGTACTTCATAGTAAGGTGCTTAGAGGCGGACCGGAAGATTCGAGAGCTACCCCCCCTTCAAAGATTTTTTTCCGTTTCTATGGGAAAAAACGCGCTGAATTTATGTGCGATGGTTCGGCGCGTGTTCATAAAAAGAAGAATGTTTGTTACAAAACGGATCACCAGATAGAATACATACATAAGCACTCGGTTAGCACTCGGCTTTAAAACAATTTTTTTTTTTTTTTTGTTGGGGCGTAGAACCACTGCGTCCACTGAGTTGAACTTTTGTGGTATACCCCTGTTTACTATTCTAATTCGCATCTTAAAGCTAGATCACCATTTGTCAAGTGACCAGCCCAAGACGCGTCTCCCAGTCAGGCAAAATTGAGTTTATAAAACCCACCACCTTTCCAGGATTTGCAGTCCAAATTTCTTTAGGTTGCATATAGCCACTGTACAGAAATTTAAGTCTGCTCTTGTACAAAGCATCACAACTGCAAAGCAGATGTTCCGAGGTTTCACGTTCCATGTTACAGAAACGACAGATATCATTCTGAACCTGGCCAATGTTTTTCAAATGATATCTACTCGGGCAATGTCCGGTTATTAGGCCAGTATAGGTACAAAGAACTCTCTTATTGAGCTCCAGAAGCTTTTTACTGATTGTAACATTTGGAATTATAAACCTTTTCGCTTGAACACACTTTGTGGTGACCAACCAATTGGTCATCACCCTTTGCACTTCCCAAGATTTTAATTCCATTTTTATGGCACAGTATGATATACCGCAGAATGGTTCTGGGCCAATAAACTGTGCATTTGAACTTGTTTAGCAAGCTCGTCTGCCCTTTCATTGCCTTCAATGCCACAGTGTCCCGGAACCCAGAATAAATTTACCGAGTTCTCTTGGCACACCTTTCGCAATGAAAGAATGCATTCCCAGACAAGTAAAACAATACTAAGTTGAATAGGTTCATTGGTAGGAAATTCATTAATCAAATACATACCACAACAAGTCGAGAACACTCGCATGAACCCAGAAGAAAGCTACTATTAAAGTCGATGTTCATTACTTCTCATTCTAAATTTGATTTCGGAAAAGTGTTCTGCTGGTCAGTGCACATTGTGTGAATTGCGCAATGATTTTTGTAAATTATTAGCAGTTCTTTGATTTATTGTTATCTAGCAGTACCATAAATGTAATTAAAAGAAACAAGCGAATAAAACTAAATAAATGCCGCTGCAATAACCACGAAGAGAAAATTATGCAAAATGATGGTTTTTCTCGAATTTGAACAACCATTTTAATAACATTCAATAATACTCCGTTTTTGTTTCATACTACTCAGATACACTCCACTTGATACGACGACACTATACCATTGACACTATACCGTTTCGACAGATCGTGTTTCACTTGGATCATATCAGATAAATCAGTTCAAATTTCAAAACGCTGATGCACCAGTGTATCTGAACTATTTTGAAAATATTGAGGAGTAGCAGATAGAACGCATATGAATTCCTTTTCGTCATTGATGAATAAAACTTCCTAAATTATTTCTTATTACTCGTGTATTAAGAATACAAGTAGCAACAATTTATCACAAAAATCACAACTTGCATACAATCGCAACTTACGTCGGTTTGTAAAGTTATGCATGATTTTCCTGTTTAGATAAAACAGAGAAAATAATCAAACTGAAGGTTAGTTAAGAGGACACAAACCATAAGCTATAAACCACCAAAACTCAAAATGTATGTATGTTAAATGCTAACCACTTATTGTAAACATGGATTTTGTTCATAGAATAAATTCCTCGTAATTTGTATGAAACATTATTTATGCTTGTCATTTTTATGTACGCCCTAGGTAGAAATACCGTGATATGTTTTTTTTAAAGAACTGCACTGGTTACTACTTCAGAATAGACTGCACGTCTGTGTATTTCGTTTCCTTCTCGAGCCCTTCGGCTCAACCGATCGGAGCATCTATTACGACGACTGTCAACTGACGTTTACAGTCGAGGTCGCAAGATAATGGTTGCGCAGTTAAGACACAACAATTCTTCCCCTTCTAGAGAATATAATAATACAATCAGAACTAGACTTTGGTCAACTAAATATATAAGAGCAAAAGATACAATAAAAACTTTTAAACAGTTACTTAGAAATTTCAATTTTGAATTCAGCAAAAATTAATCCGAAGGTAACAGTAATTAATCATAATAAAAATCTTCCTGGCGATTTGGCTTCTTCGAACGCTTCGATATTTTTGGCTCTATTTGATGATTTCCGGAATTTTGGCGCTTCCGTTTTCTGTCTCCCTTCGGAGCCTCTTGTCTGGTTACATCGCTAGCGATTGACATCGGCTCATCGTCTGGAAACATCGGTTTGGCCCTCTCTGAGTTACTGCTTTGCCTCGTGACCAAAACGTTCGGCTTTTGTCATGGTATTTCCTTACTGATTCTGATCTGTGTTCGATGTATTATGAGAATGCTTTTTAACAAATGTGGCCTTGATCCATCTTGCATGATGATGGGGGGTTATGGTTTTTATACCATATATTGTCCCCAGCCATCAGATTATCGATAGCATCATTTGAATGTTCTGGAATATTTCCGCTTTGATACTCAATATGATTATCATCATCTGGTGCTGGCAAGCTTTGAATCTGTTTTTTGTAGTGTTTTTTTGGATTTAACAAATCTAGTATAGTCTTTGGTGTATAACTGAAAATTCTTTCCGATGAGAAATGCCCCTCTGTCGACAAGTTATTGTTTCTAAAATTAAACAAAAATAGGTTTATCTGGTCTTCCATGTCTAACTCCATAATATTAGGATCCATTAGGAATCTCTTTAGGACCTCTTTAACAGTTCTAACCAATCTTTCAGCTTGTCCGTTACTTGACGGATTATATGGTGGGCTTTTCATTGCCTTGATTTCTTGCCTCTCAAGGAAATTCACAAACCCATAGGAGTTAAAAGGAGGACCATTGTCCGAAACTAATACATCTGGCAAACCAAATCGCGCAAAAAATTCTACCAACTTTTTTAACACCTTGTTACAATCTGTCCGGAACTTGTTTCATCCATTCCACCTCGAACCATTTGGAAGAAACTGTCCACTATTAGCAAGTAAGTACGATGTTCAAAAAAGAAGAAGTCTATATGTACTCTACTGAATGGTCTTGTAGTTGGTATCCAGTTGTTTGATTTCTTAGGTTTATGGGAAATAGCCATACTGTTGCAGGCATCGCATCCTGTTACGTATTTTTCAATGTCAGTGTTAATGCCGAACCAATAAACTATGCACCGTGCTAATTGCTTCATTCTAACTATACCGACATGGTTACCGTGTAATAGGTTTAAAGTCTGTTTCTGATATATTCTTGGTATGATTACCCTATCTTTATACAGTAAACAGTCGTCAACCAGTTCCAAATCCAAATAATTTGAGAACACATCAATGAAAGGTTTTTCCACTCTTTCAGGCCAACCATTACGCATAAAGGATATAACTTTTTGAGGTAATTCATCATTTTTTGTGCCTTCTGCGATCATTTTTGAATCAATAGGGAAATTTTTATCGAAATTTATGCTTTGCACAACATCCGTATCCAACTCTTCTGGAACACTTTGTATCTCTGAAGTCTTTTAAATCGAGTCTTTGCCCGCCTTTCCAAAAATCCCCACCAATGGCTTGTGATCTGTATAAACTGTAAAATGTTGTCCATAAAGATATTTATGAAATTTCTTTATTGTGCAAACAAGTGCCAAAGGTTCTAAATATAGAATTGAATATTTTTTTTGTGCAGGATTTAAAGAAAACGATGTAAAACTAATCGGTTTCTCCACCTCACCAACCACATGAGCTATCAAACCACCTAAACCATAACTTGAAGCATCTGAGATGACAACTATCGGCATCTTAGGCTCATAAAATTCTAAAAGGTTCGCGTTAATCAGCAAATTTTGGTTTTCTACAAAAGCCTTTTGACAGTTGTCATCCCAAATGTACTTTGCATTGTTCTTAAGTAAATTTTACAAATGATACAATTTCGAAGACAAGTTCGGTATGAATTTATGATAATAATTTATCAACCCTAGAAAAGACTTCAGTTCTGACTCATTTTTGGGAGAATTCGTTGATATTTATCAGGACATTGTTGATATTTTATCAGGACAAGGCATCAGTCCTTTATCGCTGATAATATGTCCCAAATAAGTGATTTTTTTAACAAAAAAATTGCATTTAACAAAATTTACCTTTATATTAGCATTAGCTATCCTGTCTAATACTAATAAAAGCTTGCTTTTATATTCTTCTAAGGTTTTTCCTGCAATCAAAACATCATCTAGGTATCATGATACATTTGCAATCCCTTCCAATACCTTATCCATTACTTGCTGGAAAATTGACTCCCTAGAAGACGCCCCTTGCGGTAATCTGTTATACTTGTCCAAACCCCTCATGGTGTTAATAACAACAAATCTCTTGGACCTCTCCGTTAATTCCAACTGTGTATGCGCCTTCCATATCAAGAGCGCGAAAAATCTTGCATCCAGCTAAATTGGCAAAAATGTCTTGCACTGTAGGTAATGGATAAGTATGGGCCGGTTCATAAACCACGTAGACTCATTTTTGAAAATCTCAGACCCCCCCTCCCCCCTCGTAGACTTTTCTCAATACATTTTTTTGAAATTTTGTATGGAGCGTAGACTTTGGTCAAACCCCCTCCCCCTAGATTAAATATAGAATGATTGACCTGTTAATCGATACTTTGCAATCAATGACCAGTCGAATGTCGTTATTTTTCTTCATAACTATAATAATTGGTGAGGCCCATTCACTTGTATCAATTTTTGTAATTACTTTTTCTTTCTCTAATTTATCCAAATAATCTGCTACTCTATCCTTCAATCGATAGGGCACATCGTAGGCTTTTTTCAAAATCGGAATTTCATCCTTCATGACCAATTCTGCTTTAAATCCATTGATAGGCAATGAAAAATACTTTTTAAACACCTTGTCATATTTTTCTTTTATTTTACCGACCGCCACTTCGCCGGACTCGTCATTCAAATTGTTTATAGTCAATGAACTTCCGAAATATTGTCTCCAATTTGGATAAAACACATCCAACCAAGTACGGCCCAAAAGGGAATAAAATGCGTTGTCACAATCCAGGACCAAAACTGCATTAATGCTTCTTTCCTATTAAATTTAACCAAAACCGTTGCTTCTCCCTCAATTTTAAGCTTATCTCTATTCACAACTATAAGTTGCTTGTTGTAGCTTCGCAAAGGATTGTCAAATTTCGACATATATTGCATTTTACCTATCACAGACACAGACGAGCCACAATCCACCTCCATTTCTAAATTTTTATTTTCAATGTTCACTTGTACCAAGCAAGGATTACTAATTTTATTTATCGATGACACCATCTAACATTGCAAATTACCTGTATCACTTTCATCGTCGTCTGATTCTTGAGTTCGCATCCTTTCTAGCAACTCCGAGATGTGCCTGTCCGCCGATGGACCGGGCTTATATGAGTCAACTAGATTCACGGTGTCACGTTGCAAGTTCTTCAGCTTGAAGCACTTCTTCCGAATATGCCCTTTGACTCCGTAAAAATTGCAAATCATTTGCGAGTAGTCGGGTCGCTGCCATTGCCGATGTCCATCAAACCGTCTTTCCTGCGATTGGAAGTTTTCCATTCCGGCTCCTCGTCCAGCTCTGTCCGTTTGCTGCATCGGCCTATACCCTAAACGGCTTTTCACTGACCCCCTACTAGTGCTGGCCCCTTCATTAACCTCAGGCTTCCGATTTTTCTTGGCCAATTCATACACTTTTGCCAATTTCGCTCCATATTCACCAAAGTAGCGAGCTGGCTCATTATCCACAGCCGCCACCATGATAGGAATTTCATTTCCAGGATGTCCGGCAGCCCCAGCATTGGTGCGAGCTACCTCCCAAGTTGTAATTAATTTTTCCGCATTGGCCAAAGTCAATTTATCCTCGCTCAAAAGCCTTCGCCTGAGATTTTTGTCATTAAGACCCGCAATAATACGATCTAGTATTGCTATCTCCTTGAAATTAGAAAACCCACAAAACACGGCTTGCAATTTCAAACTCAAAACAAAATCTTCTGTTGTTTCGCCTGAGTGCTGAACCCTGGTACTGAACTTGTATCTTTGTACTAGATCCGGGTCTGTTTTGTCAAGGCGACTTTTGAGCTTGGATACAATATCATCCAGCGCAGCCTCCTCGAAATTACCGGCCGGATATAAAAGATTGATTTCAGAGAAAATTACGGGTCCGCTCACGGTTATAAAATATGCTAATTTGTCATCTTCCTTCACCTTGTTCACATTGAAAAAGTATTTCAGCCGTGTGAACCAGTCGGTGAAAGAAGTACCCCTACGATAGGGTTCTAGCATAAAAGCCATATTGGATGAGGCCATTTACTTATTCAACCGTAAAATAAAGATTGAAAAACTATGAACTAATTTCAATATAAGGAAGCCCAAATAGAATAAAATATTGAATTGAGAATTGAATGATATTGTTGAGTTTTAAATGGTGCAAATAAAATAAACAAAATGGTCGATGTTGGTTGAAGAATAAAAAATAAAAACGAAAAAAAAAACGCAACACAAAAGAATACAATTCACTGTTCGAAAATGGTAGTAAAATCTACACACCGCAATAGAAAGCATGAAAGAAAAGGAAAATGACTCACCGCACTACACTGACTGTCACCACACACCGTGTGACGAGTGACAAAGGTCTTCCTAGAATTCCCAGATTCCAACGCCAGAAACAGATTACCGGATTCTCCGAGTCCGATTCGTCTTCGATAAATTTACTTCCGGAGTCCGTAACCAATCCACCTCTTCAACAAGAAACCGCTCGTCGATCGGTCACGTAGTTTCGAACCACTATCCGTTGAATTTATCGGACTAAAAACGAAATCTTTTTCCTCGTTATGTCTTTGAATTGCACTGCACTTGATTTCCTACTTCTTTCTTGTTTAAAAAAGAAAAGAAACTTTTGTTAACAAAATTTAAAATAATTGTTTTTGAACTGCCCTATACAAAACACAGCACATTAAAAGCGAAAAGGCATTTTCGCTATTATGAGCGAAACCACTCCGATTATGTGAAACAAAATGGAGAAATCTCAAGCAGAAATGATTTCTCTATAAGGTTTTACTTGCTGTCGCATCACTGGGTTAGTGAAATTTTAACTTACGCTTTCGGTATCGTTGGCATAAAAAGGTGTCACCTGAGCTGCTGCTCCGAATCGTTGAGATGAGTGGTACGGCGTATAATTTATCGTCGGAGGTGTAGTCACTGCAGCGAATGCCGTGGGAAAAATTTCCTCCCGCTCTTACACTATTACCCGCTACACGGTCGGTCTCGCCTTTTATTGCAAATAAAAACTGAATTTAATGTTTTAAAATCACACGCGAATGATCATTTTCTTTATACTTTATAGAAATACCGTGATATGCTTTTTTAAAGAACCGCACTGGTTACTACTTCAGAATAGACTACACGTCTGTGTATTTCGTTTCCTTCTCGAGCCCTTCGGCTCAACCGATCGGAGCATCGATTACGATGACTGTCAACTGACGTTTACAGTCGAGGTCGCAAGATAATGGATGCGCAGTTAAGACACAACAGTCATCTGGTGAAATTCTGTCATTACACCTTTTTGTACAATGCACGAAATAAATTTTGTGAAGACCAACCTACCACTGCTTTTCTTCAATCGTACTCATACATGTTGGTTATGCTGCTTGGGTGGGCTGGAATCATTGATTTGTCCCAAAATAAAAATTAAAGCGCTATCGAGAGTTATAAGTTCATACTCATTAATCAAGTAACTTCTAACGAGTCACCATGGCTTAGTGAGATCAACCACGGATTCAATAACAACACTTCCCAAAAATACAGGTTCGAACCTCATTTCAGAAATATTAAAAAAAATCGGAACAACTTCTCGTGGTTTGCACTTTTTTTTTCAATTACATACTAAGTCGATATAGAAGTTCTGTCAGGCAATCATATAACCATGCATTCTTATTGATAACACAATATTCGTAGCATTTTGTATTGTTTTCGTACAATGAACGAGTGTTCTTTCTGTGTCAACTTATGCTTCGTGCTTTTAACAGTTATGTAAAGTTATGTAAGTTGTGGCATTGAATACGAAGGTAGTTTCTTGAAAAGTAAAAATCAATTTCGGTGTAGAAAACAACGAATAGATTTGTTAGTTCTACATTCAATTTTGTAATAAAAACGAAATTTAATTTTCAGTGTGGGCGAGCGGGTCGCGAGGAAAAGTACATTTTCAGTAAAAACTGTTTACAAACTCCGTGGTTGTCGTATACAAAAATCCAACATGACTGTAAAATGAATATTTTGACACATTGAAGTACCCGTTAAATTTCAGCATGGTTCCTATTTAATGGGATTCGATTTTAAAACTTGGTTAAAATCGAGAGTTTTTAGAATCCTTTTGTTTTTTCATTCCAGATCAAGTCTAGAATAGATTAATCTTGTTGCCAAAATCGGACGGGTATTGTAAAATACTTTGGGTGAGAGCAGAAAAGTTAATCCACTCGTCGTTCAGGTGGATTGTCACAAAGTGAGGGCTCGATTCCCGCTCCACCCGACGGAACTCGATAATGTCCCTACTATATGGGTCCACCGTGCGTTGTGTTGTCCGTTGTATAATGTTAAGTGTTCAGTTTGTGCAGCAACTGGTTGAAGACGGTGTAATTTTCTCTATCTTTCTCTCTCTCTCTCTCTCTCTCTCTCTCTCTAACTATCTCTCTTCTCTCTCTCTCTGTCTCTAAAAAAACTAAGCTTGACCCCCCCCCCCTATTCGAAATCCTAGCTACGCCTTGTACTGGTACTTCCTGAGCCAAAAACTATATTGGGGTTCTCAAATATTATGGGCTGCGTTTTAATTGAATGTTTGCTTATTGCAAGGAATAAGTGGTACAACAATGACATTATTTTTAGGGTTTACCGCAATCAAAATAGTCAAATGTACATTCTCACTTGGCAAAAGACTAATCTAACAGGTCCAATCTACAAATGCAAATGTAATAGGTCCTAAATAACAAATGTATCAATTACACGCAGAATCATCATAATCCTCAAGAACAACATTTTATTTGTGATCCTGACGACGTTTTACGTTGAAAACCATTCAAAAATTTCATATTACACGATTGAGTTGCAATTACAATTAAAAGAAAAAATCAATCTTTCAAAACCTTCGTATTTTTCTCGATTTAACACAAATGTTTCATTGGACCTAATGCAATGTTCGGCTTGAAATCGCGCGAAAACCGAGTGACGAACCAGTGCATGCAGTGGTTGGTCGCATGATAATCGCTCATCGCGTCGCGTTCTCTATGGTATGTTAGCTATATTTTTGCTTTGTTTAAATGTACGGAGGTTGGTCGGGCGACTTCGCGCGACTTGTCAAACTTCGCATCGCGTCGCGAGTCGCGTCCACCCTGGGGGCGCCCATAGACATTAATAATTTATCGTAATGAAAATAATATTTAATATTTTTTCGGTGTAGACACTGGTCTAGCCATGGTGTCCACTTGGGGTGCGACACATCTAAATCCAGATTCAAGATGATCGAAAAATCTCATGCTAGCGAATCGATCTCTGAAAAATCTTGTTTTAGCTTGTGAATCTTAGGGCATCTTCAACAGCGATCCAAATCGTGGATTTATTTTTTTTAGACCAAACGCAAAAGCATCGCTGCACCGGTGTTGTATATTTTGTTTTATACTGGATCTATTTTGCATCATTTTAAAACTGGTATATGTTTTGATCTATTCTTGCAGCAATTTGGAACAAAAAAATACTGTTCCAAAACACTACACGCTACTTGATAATACCAATTAATGAGTAATATTTCAGGTTTTACTAAACAAAACTCAAATTTATTCTGTATACTAAATTAACCGTGTTGTTTATTAACGCAAACCAAATTTTTCACGTCTTGTTTCTGTTTGTTTTCAGTTATTCATTTTATTTCGTTTTTATTATTACATTTTAGTAAAAAGATAAGTCTATTCAAATTTTAGCAATCTATGACTTGTAAGACTGCAAAACAAATAAAATTTTCTGTATAGTATGTCGCAGTCCGATACGAAGCGTGGAAAAAACTGGTCCGAGGAGGAGGACGAGCAGCTATGTCGGTCTTGGCTGACAGTGTCCAAGGACTCGATCAGAGGAACCGACCAACAGAGGGGCGAGTTTTGGAAAGCCCTTAAGGATCACGCCCAGACATCTGTCCCATGGTTCGCCGGCCGGCC
The DNA here is from genome assembly GCA_024533555.2 of Aedes koreicus. NCBI lineage: Eukaryota > Metazoa > Arthropoda > Insecta > Diptera > Culicidae > Aedes > Aedes koreicus. Next base: position 266,667 of record JAHHFK020005100.1, on the reverse strand, counting down.
AGCTGATGGAATTCGTCAACGGTTCGGAAGGTTGAGCCACCAAGTGGTGAAATATGTTGGGTGTCTGGCTTTCGTGAATCGATTGAACAAAAGCGGTACCACGAAGGAGAACGGTTTCCAGGAAGCCATTAAGCTGTTTCGAGGTTTTAAAAGGGTCCTGTTTCGAGGTTTTAAAGGGTGAACCGAAGTTTAAGGATTTACAGGATGCAAAAAACCTCATGAAGAGAAAACACAAGGGAAATATTTCGGTGATTTGTGGTAAGTTTAATGAAGAATTGTAAATCAAGATGTAGTTAGAGAATAAATTACTTTAGTGCTGAAACGGAAACATACGTAACGTCAATAACACAGAAGCTAGGAAATCACATTCTACTAAGATTGTTTTTGTTCTGAAGAAATCTGTAGACTAAAACAAGATTTTTTTTAATATTTTTTTTTCAATTACAGAGGACGAACCCAATGTTGAAGAGCCTCAGCCCTCAACGTCGAATGCTACTTCGACACCGCAACCGGCTGGACAAAAATGAGCCAAAAGAATAAGTCAAAATAAGGATGCCAAGTCCGAGGTTTCCTGGAACGAGGTGCTTCGAGAAATAAAAAAAAAAAAAAGAATCAAATCCTCGAGCGGCAAACGAAGGAAATTCAGCGTGCTTCAGACATAAAATTTTTAACTACTCCAACCGAGGGACTTGATGAAATGTCGAAAAGTCATCTCATTCGGCTGTAGGCAGAGCTGGTTGTGAAATTTAATTCTGGTGCTACCGAAGAATTTCTCGACGGGGAGGCTCTATCTGATCCAGATCTCATTGAAGAAGTGATGATCACCTATTCCGAAATTGAGTCAGATGATGATATTCCTGGAGTTCAAGCCTTCGATTAATTTCATTCGTATTTGTGATGTTGGTTTTTGTTTGCAATGGGTTGTTGTGAAACGCATGTTCTTTTTATAATAAATAAGTACTCATGTATATGCAACTGAAAACTAGTTATATTTAATGGACAAAAGAAAGAAAATTACATTGATTCTCCCTTAACAGACCACAAAAGTTCCTTAATAATGTTCTTTTGCGCGTAATATTTGCTGGAGTCACGTAAATTTGATTTTTCTTGGCATACTTGATCAAATGGTCGAGGAAGACCGCCAACACGAATAAACTCAGCGTCAAGTTCATCTCCATTATGTTTGCCCACCGATTCTGCCTCATAGAAATCGTCCATCGTATCTGAAGTTTTGTTTTTGATTAGCATATTATACAATATTATGCAGGTCAACATAATATTGCGAATCGTTTCTTCATCCCAGATTATACAAGGATGTACCAGGATTTGCCAACAGCTTTGAAGAATGCCAAAACATCTCTCGACATCCTTGCGAGCCGATTCCTGACATTTGGCAAAATGTTTCTCCTTGGAAGTCTGGGAATTAGGTATTGTTTTTAGAAACAATGGCCAATCTGGGTATATTCCGTCTGCAAGAAAATATCCCAGGTTGAACGTTTTATCCTGGACATGCCATGTTCCGCCAAGAATATTATCCTGAAAGTAAAACAAAAAATAAAACTGCAAATTGAGCTTAAACTTCAACAAAAATTTAATCTAACAATAAATAAGTTAACAAAAAGTTAACCAAAAAATAAATAAATAAATAAACACCAAAAATCAATAAACTTACGAAACAAAAACTTTGACCTGATTATAATCACCCCGGAATTCTATTCCAATCATGGGGTTAAATATTTACAGTTATGACTTACAGTGCTCATTTTATGCAGTATAATAATGCACTGAATAAAGCATCAGGGCATCTGTAATCCTGATGGATTTTCTGATCTAAAACTTATCCGTTTCAAAAAATTAGATCTTCTTATTTTGGATCAAAATAAGGAATATTGCAACGCTGATCTATTCACTTTGATTTAAATGCAAATAGGGGAAGGTCTATTAATTATGTCACGCAGTAAGGGGGGAGGGGGGGGGGTTTGGTAAAACGTGACAATCCATACAAAAAAAATTGAAGGTCCATACAAGAAACGTGACAAGGGGGGGGGGGGGGTTTATAAAGAGTCACTTTTTGCGTGACATAATTAATGGACGTTCCCTAGATAAATGGCAACCCGGTCAAACGAAAAGAACGTCATATTTTATCTTAAAATCCCACTTACGGGTGACTTGGTAACATACCGTACGGCGGTACGGCCATTATCCAGAATCAACATCTAGCCATGGATCCATGAGCTGGAACTTCTTCACGCATTGGCCAACAGTTTCGAAGCCTTGGAGAAGGCGATGAAACGTTGTATCAAGTATTCTGTTAGGGATACGAAATGCTTCAAATTTGGGCGTTAAATTGAAAGTAAAGAAAAAAATAATTAAAATTAATACCGTCCCAATTGTAATGTAATTGTAAAGTTGTAATGACAGCAATGCAAATTCAGTTGGTGTAATGACGGGGCAAAACGGTAGTGAAAATGTTATTACTGTTTCTTAATTACAAATTTTTGACTGTAAATAATGGATTTAAAAAATGAAATGTGTATTTAAAGTACTTACAGCTGTACTTAATGTACTTAACGTAATTAACTTTGGCCTGTGTAAAAATTACAGATTATTGCGTGCCTTCGTATTACCAACAGTATACCTGAACATGTCTTGTAACTCTGAAATTTGTAGAACACCAGCAATAAAATTTGTGCACCTCGCATGTTTTCTTCATTAGATATTGAAAAATAGTAACATTATAAATAAATAAGAAAACAAAATAGTTAAACAAAAACATACATTCCAAATTATTAATGTTTTATGTTTGCTTGAAAAATGAAAAATAAAAACAATTTATCATTTCATTATTCATTCATTATTTCGTAAAAAAATCAATTACAGTCATCCAATTTATAATAATGATTATTTTTAAAATTTGTGTCATTTTATCGCATCAACGTCTACAATTAAAATCGATAAATTTACCATAAAGAAAAATGCTCCCAATTATTACATGGTTTGTTTTTTCATTGGAGCTTTAATTGAGGCACTGCTAAAATCAAGATAACCGAGATAATAGCAATGCAATATCATAAATCATCCATCATCATCCAATAGGATTTTTTTAATTGCATAATAGCCCACATGGATTGAATCGTTCTTCTTCCTTAGCATTTCAAGCTTATTGCTTTCACAATTAGCTTATTGCTTGCTCTCAACTTAGTGTTCTAAATGCACTTCCACAGTTATTAATTGAGAGCTTTCGATGCCAAGTACCATTTTTGCATTAGTATGATTGTGTGGCAAGTACAATCATACCCTATGCCCAGGGAGTCGAGAAATTTTCCTTAACGAAAAATTCCAAGACCAGACCGGGAATCGAACCCAGCCACCTCCAGCATGGTGTTGCTTTGTAGCTGCGCCTTTACCGACTGAGCTAAGGGAGGACCCTGGATTGAATCGTACTTTTTTTATTCTCGGAGATTGCAAAAATTGACGGTACCTCTGGATGTAGGTATGCAGCCACATTTTCTGAATGGAATGATCTGACGGGAAAAAACCAACCTCAGCAGTTTTTGTGTGGTCGCGGGCAAGAGGGAAGGTTTTTTAACGACTACATAGAGTGAACGAATAGTGCGTTTCCAGAATCAAATGCAGCAACTCGTGGCGGTTGTTGTTCACAACGTGCTGCACTTTTGGAAGAATTGAACCATTAAAGTTCTTTGCAACGGGGCAACGAAGCATTTCTGTGAATATCAACAAAGATGTAGATGGATTTAGCATCAACATTGCAGGAGTTACTTGAATATAGTTATCTACATCCTTGAGGCACAATTGAAGCTTGAGTTATTATATATCACCCATCAGGCCAATGATAGGACGTGTACGGCATTTGTGCATATTTTATGTCCCATTTAGCTCGAGATGACTCGTAATATCAAGTGAGGTGATTCTCCATTTGATATCCGTGGATAATCGTCACCACACTGTAGGTAAGAACGAGTCGTATCGACCCCACACGGCACGTAGAATAAGATAAATTATGATAAAGATGCCGGTCCATGTAGAGGCGGAACGCTCAGCATGGTCTGCGATGTCCACTTTGGTGCAGGTTGACGGAATATGTGAAATTTCCAGCAGCTTGGTGGAATCCATGTTATTCGTGTGGAACAGCAACCGATAGCCGAGTGCCAATTTGGGGTACTTATAGGTAAACTTTTTGTCCATAAATAGCCTCCGGCTGCTAGTTCAAAATGTCCATAATCTTCCTTTTAGGTCGAATTTTCCTAGCCTTTACGAAAGCCACCCCCCCGGTGGTTGGTAGATTTTGGCCTTTTTTTCTCTGGCTTTTTTGTGTGGTAACCTGGAAAAGACTATAAGGGACAGCCCAATGGGGTTGTACGCAAAGTTGACGTAGGACTACGTTGCAATGTGTAATGAATTTTACTATTATTATTTGTAACTAGTTGACCCGTCGTGGCTAGCCACGATTAAAAATCATTGAAAATGTAATTTAATCGTCCTTGCACAACTCAGGACTGATGTTATGTTATTGTCTGAGGGCCAATCAATGGCGGACTATTTCACCGAACCGTTTTAAGTGCATAAAAGATCATAGGTGAAGGTTACATTACGTACTCATAATGATCAATAACAGAAATTGCAGAAAACTACGATTGCATTATACCGGGCCGACGCTTGCCGTCCAACTCGCTAACGCTCGTCGGACCATAACTAAAAAGAACATCCTCTGTTTGCATTAAACCTGGCAAACACTTGAATCAGTCGTTTGCTAAGAATCGAATCGACGCAATGCTTACACTTCGGATTTCGGAGACTTCGGTGGCATTCTGCCTCCTCAGTTCCTGAATCCTCAATGCGGCTTTGCCGCATACCAACTTAAATTAAACTAACATTTTTATTTTTACACTATTTTCAGCCACATAAAAATAAAAAATGTACCATTTTCAAATGTTTTTAATGCCGATAATCAAAGAAATCAGAAAATACAATTTCATCTATGATAAAAATATTTTTGAAAAATCGAAATATACTGAAAAACGTGATATTAAACAACTAACGCCTTGAACTGGTTGCAGCAGTTTTGATGTAAAATACAGTACCATTTTTGCTGTGTATTGAAAAAAATGGGACTCGCAAATAAAAAAAAATCAATTCTCTTATTGAACCAAAAATATATTTACTTTTACATTTATTATAAAGACAATCCAGTTAGAAAGAACTTCTTGAAACACAACAATTCGTGTAAACCAAACATCGTTATCTTCGCAGCCTTGTCCCTCCGTACTCTTGATACAAATTTTGATGAATTCGGGATTTTTTTAGCGTGAAAGTGCCACATACAACTGTCCATGAGAAAAAACTAGGCTATTCAGTAAAAAACCCACACGCTCAAACGTTTGTCCCTGCGCTTTGTTAATTGTCATAGCAAATGCTGGAATAACCGGAAATGGGCGTCTCTTAAGGATGAATGGATAATTTGAATCGCTTGGAGCAAAGTTGATTCGTGGGACACACACTACATCACCTCTGGGAGATTCAGATATGATATCACACGTGATGAAAGATTCATGAAGGGCTTTGACTACCATTCGTGTCCCATTGCATAAACCTTTTTTAGGGTTTAAGTTACGTAGCAGCATTACGATTGTTCCAAGCTTCAAACACAAAACGTGAGGTGGAACTCCGGAAGGATTTAGGGTGTATAGGTACTCCACAGGGTATGCATTTACATCGTTCACATCCTCAGTTTGTATTGAATCTGTGCTGTAATAAACTTTAGCAGCTCCCTCCTGCTGATCAATTATAGCTCGGTTGATTTGAAGAATATACTTATTGGTAGGCGCCAAAATCACACGTTTGGACAAATCCATTGATGTTAAGCGGTGGATATTTGTTTCAAATACTGTTTCAATCAAACTGCCTTGTTCAATCATATTTGATGGAATCTGCACCGCATCATGTGGGATCCCTTCAATTTGTGGTACATTCCCGATGCCTATGTCCAAAAGCCATTGATTGAAATCAGCGTCACCTTCATTTCGCATATTGGATACCAAAGATAGCATCTCAAAACAGGACCATAATGGGCTAGACTTGAGACATATTTCAAAAATATCTGCGCGTGCACCATTTGGAACGACCGGAAGAGTCTGTCGCCAATCTCCTCCAATGACTATCACCTGTATGATAAAAAAAGGTTTATGAAAAAGCTTTATTAAATCAATTATAAAAAATATTGTTACCTTTCCTCCAAATGGAACGCTGCAGGCCATCAGATCACGTAAGACCAAATCGATACACCGAAGTCCGTGCTTTGAAAGCATTGTTATTTCATCCATTATGATGAGGACTGCCTTTCTAATGTCCTCGGCTTCTTTAGAGTTTTGGAGAATCTTCGACACAGACGTCTCCGTAATAGGCACTGGTAGTTTGAAACCTCGATGAATCGTTTGACCTCCTTTGATGAGGGTTGCTGTTATTCCTGTAGTGACATAGGCAAGTACAGTTTGTCCACGACTTCTTAAGAAGCTGATTAACGTGTTGTATAAGTATGTCTTACCGGAACCTCCCGGTCCGTTTAGGTAGAACAAATTGTGGCTTCCACCGTCATCTATACTTTTCATTATTTTTCTGAACGCATCTAGCTGATGAACATTCAACGTGGAAATTTTGTGCTCTGTTTCAATGGATTCTTGCTCTGTATTGATGCACTCGACGCTTGAAATATTAACGGTAGGTTCTGGCAATCCAAAAGAGGAACAACTAAATCCTTGCTGACTTAAGACGTCCTCGAGATGGTTAAGAGCAAAACTAATAGCATTTCGTCCATCCGCTGGGAAAAATCAAGACACATATGAGCAACGTACTTTTCCCACAAAGCTAATGGATTTGTTGGAGCACAAAATACACAAATAAGCGCAAAAGTGTGTCTCAATTGGGGAGGCATGAGAAGAACTACCGCTTCATCCAAACATTTTTCCCACTCTTCGTCTGACGACAGAAGGTCAGAATGAAATACTGCTTCCTTGAAAGTGTGATACTCGACTCCATTTATGGTTCGAAGGTACTCAAAACTTGTAGCACCAGGCACGTGAAGAAGCAGTAATCGTATACAGAAGCGCTCAATATCTTGCAATCCGACGGTATACATCCTTGCCACAATCTTTGTTCCACGTTGTCGTCGAACCCATGTAGCACGCTGAAATACATAATGATGTGGAATCTCCGTGTACAGATACTGATTAGCACATGGATCTTTTTGATTCAGCTTGAACCAAGCTTGAAGTTTTGTGCTTCGAATCGCTGCTTGATCGAGAGCTACTTGTTCATGCCCCACCTCAAATATAATTTGCTGTTGGTTGGGCAGATGAACTGGCAGGCGAATAACCGCGTGTGACCGGTCATGCATAGGAAATTCCAACAACCGCCACATTGCCTCCGGCGCTCTCACGTACCGCGCATTGATGAAAGTAGCAATTTCGTCGTGTATCATCGTCTGATTATCTCCACCGCCAACAACAATGTTTGCACAGTCAAATCCTTTATAAACGTATTTATAAATGTACTTTACTGCTTTCAATTATGTACAAATCTCAGTGTTAATGTGGGCATTGTATTTCAACCGAAGATATCTGTTAAACAGTACCACATAACGATTGTCAAGTTCACGATTTCCAACCGTTACACTAACATCTCGCCGGCAGTTCAAAGGATAGCCGTTGGCATTAGTTACTGTTTCGGGCTGAAGCTATTTTGGAAATTGCTTCTTACATTCTCCATTCTCCATACATGGTGCTGATGGGCAAACGGGACCACATGGACCGTGTATCATGAACTTCGTTACTGCTTCAAAAAGGACGGGGTTCTGTTCACGTTCAGGAATGTCAGCACACACAACTGAAGTTTTGAACTTATCTTCTTCTTCCAACACTACCAACATGTGAGCGTGAAGAAGCCCACGTTTTTGGAACTCAATTGTATACACAAAGGCAATACATTTTCCTATTACATGGTTCACTGTTACATCCTCTATTAGTGCTCTGAGCTTCAACCGAAATACTCGAGCAACTAAGTCAGGACGATCACACGCATGTTCAAAATTTCTCAAAATTTTTATTTCGTCCCAGTTCGGATTCGCAGTGAATGTGATGAAAAGGTCAGGTGGGCCATATCTACCAAATATTGACATCGCATCCTGGAGCCTTTCCCTCATATTACGTGGAGATCCTTCAAAGGAAAATGGCAAAATGATTGGAATTCCTGCCTCTAATCCAGCATCCCCAGCAACGTTTGCGACGTGATCGCAAATATCGTAGATAGGAATCTACGATCCACTGTTGAGTTAGCTTTCCCGCGCTGATGATAGGGTTTAACTCATTACGAATTGCAGTTTGTGCAACCTTAAACTGGAGCATGCTCACATTTGTCCTGCTTCCTTGCAATGCACCTGGCAATTGGTAAAATATCTTTGAGTTTTCAAGTACGAAACAATTTTTTGTGTTGAGCTTACCTGGATACGGCTCACATTGCCAGTTAGGCTGCAAACCTGGTTCGCCGTACGGATAGAGGATCACATATGTCATTGGATCAAGGTTTGGACTCAAGATGTTGATGTTGACAAATTTTTGATTCTCGTTGACTGGATTTCTAGGATAAATTCTAATGTCACAGTCGAATGGTGGCTCACCGTCATTGTCTACAAATACCATTGCTATTTCATTGGATGTTGGCATGTTATAACGGCGTTGGTCACTTTGACGGTCACGACGCATCACCATGTTAACTACTGGGATGGATTTATTTTCTCTTTCTGCTGTTGCTCGTTCTCGTTCTTCAATTTCGCGAATCATTTGGTATGAAGCAGCAAGTCGATTATTTTCACGAAGGAAACGATCAATAGCATCCATCACTTCATTTTCAGTTTCTTCAATCCTTTGCTCAACAGCCTGAGTGCTATCTACAACATACAGCTGTGCAAATTTCCGTGATAGTCCCTCGGGTGGATTAAGATGTGTAGTTCGGTGATGCACCGTTCCATGAATTCTGAAAACATATGGCCCACTTCCGGGAGGTTAGGCTATCTGAGCACCCATGAAGGCAAACGACATGGTGGAGTTATACGACCGGATATGCCTTCTGAATTCCTTGTGATACGCATTTGATAGATCAGTCAAAAGTGAGACCAAAAACGCGGGATATTGTAGAACATTGCCATCAATATTCACAGGTTTTGGTAGCTTTACTTTTCCTTTGTGGCAGCAGGATTTGAACTTTTTGTCAGCAGGCAGCTCTTTTTCGAAGTTCTTTGAGCCACAGAACTGACATATGCAGATCATTGGGCCACAATCATGCCGACGTACCATAACTTCATCAGAACAATTGGCTTCCACTTGCACTAATGATCGCCGTTAATTCATTTGCCTTTAGCGATGATTTTGTAACTGCTCCGTGGTCTCCTTCGAACGACGCATAGAATGAGCCACTGCATCTTTTTTTCGCACTATCTGTGCTTGTTCTGGAGTTTTTCGCAAACGTTGAGCTATTTTTGACGCCCGATAGGATTGCCGAATTTTTCCCTGGTCTTGGCGTGCACGGAACCTTTGTTGCCGTTTTTTTTCTTGAATATGGAGACTCCATGGTGGATTGTCAAATTTTCTGAGAGTAATAGAAAGCATTCAATGATAGACTTAAAATGCAAATAATTATGTCGATCGCTATATTATTGCGTTTGCATACAATTCAATGTTTCACTATTTCTTAAGTCAATCACTATTCTGAGTTTTTTGTTCCCACGCAAGATAAGTCACAGTATCTTTGCAACAAAACCTTTACACCACTTGTATCTTTAAAATTTCCTTATGGCTTTCCAGCAACACCGTGGTTAATATCGAAAACTGTAAAACACTGATTTTCACTTGCACTGTTACTTTCTTCTGCTTGATTACTTGTGGTAGAGTAAATCTGGAACAATAAAATGGTTAAAAAAATCCTTATTTTATGTGGTACTTACCAAGAATCAGGTTAAAGATGAAAATTAAACAAATTCAACTGCATTTCGACTGCAGTTTCATATTAGAATGCTCAAGAATGTCAATATAGATAAAACAAACAAACGATTTGACATTTCTTGTCGAAAAGCTGGATAGGGATGTGTAAGTGCATTCGAAGTAAGCAAGAATATGCAAGGTACGGTCAAATAGCTAAACGATATGCTTCGGTTGAAAATACTATAAATGCGTGATACCGAAAGTAAGAGACCCGACGAAGAATGTATGCTCGAATATATGCGTGAGAACTATAGAGTGGATTAAAAATGTATGTGTTGATAAACCGACCGGAATGAAGGGTTCGAATGATGGTTTGGATCAGTGAGTGTGAGATATGTGTTGAATGAAAATGCATGTTAGTGTAAGTAAATAGTGGAAAAAAAGATAATCCTGACCAATGACGGTTTAGTTTAGTGATCGTGAGTTGTGTGTTGAGCGGAAATTAGTGTTAGTGTAACAGTGGTGATTCCTGGTGTAGACTGAGAGTATCTGTATGAAGAAGTGGAGAACGGCAATGCCAAAGTGATGCATTGGAGTGGATTCTTTACGCCGGGACAGGTAGAGGCGATATGTAGTGCCATGCGGAGAGCTTTGCAGGTGGATCAGAACGTCCCTTGGATGGGGATGTACGTGCAGGGGTTTTCACACAGTCCGGTTAGCTTCGGGATGCGGGAGAATTATTTCCACACGGACGGAGAGAATTGCTACGCGGTAGTTATGAATCCCCATGGGGAGTACCTCTGGTATCAGGTCGTTCGGAATAATAAGATACCGAAATAAAAACGAGTAGCGCACTGTAGTCGATCTGCTTTATCGATATTGAGAAGTCCACATACCGGGTAGCTTTTTGTACTAAAGCTTTGGTTTAATGAAAAATCTGCTAAAAAGCAGGGATGCCAGATTTAAATACTTGCCTTCATTTTGAAGACTTGATTGTTTTTGAAAGATTTGTTTTCCTAACGACATTTCATAATTTGTAAAGATATGCTACAGAGAGACAATTTGAAAGCGAAGAATTCCACTGCTATTCCTTATTTATCAATCAGGTGAGCAAAGATTTTGATCATTCATTTAGATGTTTAACTTCTTATTGAAATTGCTGGTTATTTATAAATCAACTAATGCCGGTGATCAAAATTGAAAATTTCCATTTGCGGCATTTTTTTACATTTTAAATGCATACAATAATGATTCTAAATCCCCTCCCCTTGGATATGTGATCTGGACGCGATGGGTGGGCCTACGTCATCTCCACTGAGATGGCAACCAAAGACATATCCTGACGTGGTGGTATCACATGCTGATTATTTTGATTTAATGCCGCGTCACATATCTGGCATTGATGCACTAATTTTACACATGTGATCCAACGGACATCCTGTCCTGGACCATTGAATGCTGTTGCAGTTTGGTGGAGCTCTTTCCTTAGTAATATTTATGTGGGATTTCCTCTTGGCTGCAACACCTTTCTTATGCGTTCTCTGACATGATGAGCCGTAGCCACGCTTAAATATAAATCTAGCTAGATAGGTATATGTTGATAGACAATGTGTTCAAGATTATTGACATTCGTAGGGAATCGACTGTTGGATTCACTGAATAGAAGTTTTATTAAAACAAGGAACGTGGCGCTAGTCTTATTTTGTTATGTCTCACTTCAAAGAGCCATAAAAATACCAAACATTGTAACAATGGTATACAAACAATCTTTTAACGGCTTTATTCTCGATAATTTTATGAAAATAGATAGGGAATAGGCGTGATGAAGCTTTACTTTGCCACCGAAAAGTGAATCTTATTGTTGAGCAAGACTCAAATAATTATTGTTAGGCTAGCAATGCATGACGAATTTGAAACGATTAAACAACTTAGAGATTAGGATTTGACAAATAAAAAGGAGGCAATGAACAGACAAGTAAACGTAAACTTTTCTACAATAGAACTATAGGATTTAACTAAATAACGCAGAAGACAAAAACTGACTAAGGCGGACAAAGTGATAAGTGAATTAAACGTGGTAAGACGAAGTATGCATCGATGACTTTCAGAGCACATAAGTACTAGACATCTATTAACTAAATTATAAACGACTGAAGAAGTTACGAAGTGCCCTCTTGAGCATATAAACGTAACACTGACTGACTAATTAAATAACATAAAGAGACGCAACGAGGAGGAAACGTCGTGAAGTTCGCGTTCTCTCTCATGAGTCCCATCAGCAAACTGGGACTTGTAACATCAAACATTACTAAAACTAGAATTAGAATTCAAATACCTCAACGACATGTTTGATTCAAGAATACTGTTCAAAAAGACTTTCGCAGCACATAAATGATGAACTAAACTACAAAAGATAAAAGAAAACACACTGACAAACTAAATAACAAAAAGACAAAACGACACCATACAAAACAGCGGACATGAACATGACTGAGAGAAAGGGGAAGCAAACTTGAAAATGTAACACCAGTTGAGGCAGTGTCAACAGCGTCTCTATGGACGACATGATCCTTGCACGGCTGGTGAAATGCTTCAAAAGGAGTTAAGTTATATAATTCTAACGCCCAAGTAACAATACAATAGCTTCTTATTTTGGGTTCGAGAAAACTGCTTCCAGACTCTCAGAACACATAAATGACACACTTCACGGACTGAACTTCTACCGACTGAAGAAATAACAAAACACCGTATTGAATTTGCAAACGCAACACTGACTAACAAAATAACAAAAACAATTGAAAAAAAAAAACAGACGAAAGGACTTCTTTTTTTTGCAGGAACTCTTTATTTTCTTTGTCCAATATTTCATTCTGGGTTAGCTGTTCATCAATTTTATCCTGACTGACAAAACCATCAAAGTCTTCGAGCACATCAATATCGAAAAAAAAACTTTTTCCCTGTTCGAGTTCAAACTTGCGAAATATTGCGAAGTATTTGTGGTGATTTTTGATTTTCGGCTGGAGCGCCATTTTGTTGATTTAAACAGTAATACTTAATAATTGAATGCACGTCAAAAACACAAAATCTGATTCTGAGGGTCCTGATGCAAGTAGTAGTCCTTTCTCGAACGCTCTTTATAGACTAAAAATGTACTTTGGATCCGGATCTGACGTCATGTTCCAAAGACGTAAACTTGCATTGATGGAACAAAGGCCCGAAGAATCAGATTTAGCCTTTATCACCAGAGTTGGTGAAACAGCGCAACTTTGTGACTTCGACAAAGCAAAGGATTTCGAAGAAATCGTCAAAACGATCGCGGAACATGCCAAGTGTAAGGAGGTGAGGGTGACGGCTCTATAAATGGTAAACGGGAAACGGGACCTTTACGGATCTAGTGGACAAGGTACGGGAAATCCAGGCGATCCGTATGAACGAAGAGTTTTTCGCAGTGAAACATGGACCACGTGTATCAGCACCTAGCTCTGCAGTGCTAGCTCCAGTAATGACCGAGCATTCGAACCAATGGGCACCACGTCGTTACTTCACACAAAGAACTGACAACCGATATCTTCCATATACCCGAAACAATTCACGAAACTATGCACGTAACAACCGACGGTTTGATCAGAAAGCAGGATGGCGCACGAAGGGTATGGATTCGCCCAGAAGCAACGCTGTAGACCGGAATGACGCCCGCCGATCCGATAGATGTTGGAGGTGTTACAGCTTTTTTCACTTGCCATCCGAGTGTGGAGCTGCAAACGTTGTTTGCCGAAAATGTGGTCAGTTAGGACACATCCAAAGGGCTTGCCAGCCATCACCCTCAGGGCACATGAAGCGTATGGCCACCAAGGAGATTTCTGAAGTCGACGCGAAACATCCCAAGAGCGACACGGCTGATGAGAAGGAAGAAGTATCCCAATCAGAGCAACAAGTGAGTGATCAATTCGATAATTAGCGTCTAACGTTATAACGTTTCGAGTAAGTGACATGCTGACATGGTCTGGTAATTGGATTTATATTTGTTACGGGCTCATTTAATTTTATCAATCGTTTAGAAAAATCAAATAATCTTAACCTCAACGAGAAAGGTCATGATAACCTTTTAATTATGTAATTTACTCTTGAATTATCACGAAGGTAATGTTTGGATCAAAGATACTTTATAAATTACCCTAAATGTTACATGAATTACAGTCATAAATAGACAGCCACACTGATAGATAGATAGCCACAAACCTAATACTGGTAATATTGATTAGCGTGTCATTAACGTTGAATAAAGACTAAAATAATACTACTCTTCCTTCACATAAGGTTTAATTTGATCTTAATAGGTAAATTTATCCGAAAGACATATCGACTGGATGAGTGACCGATATGTTTTAGCTGTGGTCACAGCCAATACAGAAGAAGGTACTATAGTTGCAACTGTAGCCGGCATGCAATGCGATTTTCTCGTTGACTCAGGTGCTTCTTCTTATTTTTGTTATTGAGTGGGACTTTAACCAATTTGGTCATTCGTCCTATTACAGGTGCACAGGTCAACACCCTTAAGGAGGGATTCTATTGGACATTGAAAAATAATGAAAGGTACAGCAGTGGTATGTACAACATTCGTGAAGGATCGGATGTAGTTCTGAAAGCTTACGCTACAAAAGATGCTATTGTGGTACTGGCTACATTCGAAGCATTCCTATTCATCACCCAAGACCGGCCAGTGTATCTTGAAAAGTTTTACGTTATCAAGGATGCTAATCGCTCTTTACTCGGCAGAGCAACGGCAATGAGATACAGCGTACTAATGGTTGGACTCAGTGTACCAGTTCTAACGGACAAGGGTTACAGTAGCCTTGTTAAGAACAGAATCGTAGCATCGATCGAGGTCACCGAGCCATTTCCGAAGTTTAATATTCCACCTGTGAAAATCAGCTATGACACGTCGAGAGCGCCATGCAGAAACATATTTTCAAATATTCCGGAAGCAATCAAGCCGTTAGTGGAAAAAAGACTCCAGGAGTTGGTCAAGACCGATATAATCGAACCCGTAGGCGATGATATGGACATGTCATTTTGCTCTTCGATGCTAGCTATTCCGAAGGGCAAGCAGGACATCCGCCTTGTCATCGACCTCAGAGGACCGAATAAGTACGTAGAGAGAACTCCTTTGCCATGCCCACTCTCGAGTCCATACTGGCTAAGTTGAACGGTGCTACTTGGTTCTCGACCGTTGACTTATCTAACGCATTTTTCCACATAGAGTTGGATAAAGAGTCCCGGCACCTAACAAACTTTTACACAGAATTTGGGGTTTTCAAATGTGTCCGCCTACCGTTTGGATTATGTAATGCGCCAGACGTGTTTCAAGAGGTGATGCAAAGAGTAATCTTGGGAGGGTGCTCTGGAGTAATCAACTATCTAGATGATGTCCTCATCTTTGGAAGCAACAAAGAAGAGCACGATGCAAACTTAGCGGCCGTTCTCAGTTGTCTCCAACAGCACAACGTGAAATTGAATGCCGAAAAGTGTGTTTTCGGCAGTCAATCAGTCAAATTCATTGGGTTCTCGTTGACTTCTAAAGGATGGAGTGTAACCGATGACAAGATGAGCGCGATCAAGAGTTTCCGAACACCAAACTCTTGTGCCGAGGTTAAAAGTTTCCTCGGGTTGGTGACGTTCGCCGACAGATTTATTCAACGGAGAGCTGATTTGATGAAAGACTTGCGAGCACTAGCAAATTCAGAGAAGTTTTACTGGACAGGAAAAGAAGAAAAGGAATTTAAATACTTGCAGGACAACGCATTAAAGAATATTCAAGTCCTTGGATATTATAGCACTACCGATGTGACCGAGTTATACGTCGATGCTAGCCCGATTGGCCTGGTCTTGGTGCAGTATAACGCAGACAATTTGCCACGCATAATTTCTTGTGCATCCAAAGCGCTAACGCCAACAGAGATGAAATACCCGCAAACTCAGAAAGAAGCGCTCTCTGTAGTTTGGGGAGTGGAGCGCTTTACATCTTATCTACTTGGAAGATCTTTCGTCATCCGAACGGACGCCGAAGCAAATGAATTTATTTTCAGCACAACCCACAGGATTGGAAAAAGGGCGGTGTCACGCGCAGAAACTTGGGCACTACGGCTTCAGCCATACGATTTTGTTGTAAAAGGAGTTAGTGGAAAAAAGAATCTCGCTGATACTTTGTCCCGTTTGATCCATAAATCTCAAAAAGCAGAACCTTTTGAAGAGGACGACGGCGGTCACTTTCTCTACTCGTTGAATGCAAGTACGATGGACATCACCTGGGATGAGATCGAAAAGGCTTCAGAAGATGACGAAGAACTACGAATGTTACACGACGCTTTGATATCCGATGTTTGGCCAAAGGATCTCCGCAAGTACGAGGTACAGAAAAATAATATTCATGTTCTTGGCTTCTTGTTCTTCCGAGGGGATCGTACAATCTTACCAAGTTCACTCCGTATGAAAGCGTTGCAAAAAGCTCATGGTGGTCACATAGGCGAAACATCTATGAAGAGGATCATGCGTGAATTTTTCTGGTGGCCTGGCATGTCTGTCGATACAGGAAAATTCGTGAAAACTTGTGAAACGTGTGCACTGTTGTCCAAGAAAAATCCGCCTCTTCCGCTATCGTCAAGGGAATTTCCGGATGGCCCATGGCAAATTCTACAAGTTGACTTTCTTTCCATTCCTGGATGTGGGTCAGGCGAATTTTTAGTATTGGTAGACACCCATTCGCGATTCCTTTCAGTGCTCGAAATGAAACGTAAGGACGCCGAGAGCACAAATGAAGCATTGTGTGAAATTTTTAAAATGTGGGGTTGTCCTCTGATTCTTCAGAGTGATAACGGCCCACCATTCCAAAGCAGCACTTTCATACAGTGCTGGGAAAATAAAGGGGTTAAAGTACGGAAGTCAATACCGTTGTGTCCCCAATCAAATGGGGCCGTAGAACGTCAGAATCAGGGAATAATAAAAGCGGTAGCTGCCTCTAAGCTGGACGGGACAAACTGGAGACATTCGCTGTATCAATTTGTACACAACCACAACAACTTGATTCCCAACTCTCGACTCGGTGTAACCCCTTTCGAGCTAATGGTGGGTTGGAAATTCCGGGGAACTTTCGTCAGCTTGTGGAAACCAAGCAGACTGGATCACGAGGATTTACAAGAGAAAGATGCTGAGGCTAAGCTTGTCAGTAAAAAGCACTCGGACGCTGCCCGAGGAGCGAAGGAATCTGCAATACGAGTAGGCGATACTGTTCTTCTGGCTCAAACACGAAAATTGAAAACGGATCCAACATTTTCCGGCGAACGCTTCAAAGTTTTGGCCAGAGATGGAACGAAAATCGTAGTCCTTAGTCGCAGTGGCGTGCAATACACTAGGAATCTACAGGATGTGAAGTTAGCACCACCAGAACTTCATCTTGAACAACCAGCAGTTAGGAACGGATCGAGCTCCTCATCAAAAACCGTAACAATCAGCGCGCACAATAATGTTGATGGTACTTCACGATTGGATTCAGCGATCGGTAGTAACTCGTCTTGTCAGGAGATTCCAGCTGGAAAACATCTACGAGACCGCTCCAAAGTCAAGAAACCGGCCAGGTTCGACAACAAATTTGTTTATGTTGTATATGATTAGTGTGGAGGCAGAAGCGAATGTGGTAGAGTAAATCTGGAACAATAAAATGGTTAAAAAAAATCCTTATTTTATATGGTACTTACCAAGAATCAGGTTAAAGATGAAAATTAAACAAATTCAACTGCATTTCGACTGCAGTTTCATATTAGAATGCTCAAGAATGTCAATATAGATAAAACAAACAAACGATTTGACATTTCTTGTCGAAAAGCTGGATAGGGATGTGTAAGTGCATTCGAAGTAAGCAAGAATATGCAAGGTACGGTCAAATAGCTAAACGAGATGCTTCGGTTGAAAATACTATAAATGCGTGATACCGAAAGTAAGAGACCCGACGAAGAATATATGCGTGAGAACTATAGAGTGGATTAAAAATGTATGTGTTGATAAACCGACCGGAATGAAGGGTTCGAATGATGGTTTGGATCAGTGAGTGTGAGATATGTGTTGAATGAAAATGCATGTTAGTGTAAGTAAATAGTGGAAAAAAAGATAATCCTGATCAATGACGGTTTAGTTTAGTGATCGTGAGTTGTGTGTTGAGCGGAAATTAGTGTTAGTGTAACAGTGGTGATTCCTGGTGTAGACTGAGAGTATCTGTATGAAGAAGTGGAGAACGGCAAGGATTCACTCGACGAACTTTGTGGCACACGGACGTGCATTCAATTATTAAGTATTACTGTTTAAATCAACAAAATGGCGCTCCAGCCGAAAATCAAAAATCACCACATTTCTTTTTTCTTTCCCCTCAAACCAACAACCCCGCCCACCCCCCCCCCTCCCCTCCACCCTACACACACAACATACAAAATTTTATAATTTTTTTTCATTTCCCGCTTTCTCTTTCCCCCCTCCCCCCCTTCCCCTCCCCCCCTTTTTTTTTTTTTTCTTCCCTTCTTTTTTTTTTTTTTTTTTTTTTTTTCCTCCTCCCCCCCTCTTTTTTTTTCCCTCCCCCTTCTTTCCTTCCCCCTCCCCCCCCTTTTCCCCTACCCTCCTTTTCCCTCCCCCACCCTTTTTTTTTTTTCCCCAAAATTTTTTTTCTCCCCCCAAAATTTTTTTTTTCCCCAACCATTTTTTTTCTTCCCAATCTTTCTTTTTTCCAGAACATTCTTCTTTCTTCCAGAACATTCTTTTTCCTTCCAGAACATTCTTTTTTCCTTCCAGAACATTTTTTTTTCTTCCGGATCATTCCTTTTTTCCAGCACATTCTTCTTCCTTCCAGAACATTCTTCTTGCTTCCAGAACATTCTTCCTCCTTCCAGAACATTCTTTTCCCTTCCTGATTATTCCTTTTTTCCAGAACATTTTTTTTCCTTACGGGACGTCCTTCTTCTTCTTCTTCTTCTTCTTATATACAGTCTTATATAAGTGCCCACCTTTTATATACACCTTGGTGTTGCCATCTTCCCACCCTTGTTTAGCAACCTTGAGCGTTACGGACAGACAACCAAGGAAACTATATATATTAATAATAATAATTGCCTGAATTAGAATAGAGGCTGCATTGATCGATTGGATCAAGAAGCCTTGCCGAAAATCAGTGTATAACACACGACCGGTTTATGTGGACAAAGTTAAACCGTTTGATGCATTGTCTGGTTGAACATGGTAGATTAGTTTCGTTCGTTTCGTAGAGCAACATTGAAACGTAGTTACTGTTCCAATGGGACGTTGGATCGCCATAGATAAGTAAGTATGTTAGAAAATTGAATATATGATTTGCTCTTTACAATCTTTTGGTGGTGCTAGACTGCATTTAAATGTTGGTATGATGAAAAGGCAACGTCTGTGGCAGTGGTGATTGTGTTGATATGATCGACTAGCTGGAGACCATTTTCCTTATCGCGTTATAGATTGTTGAAAGTCTGTTCGGGAATTCAAAGTCAATTATTAATGATATTTTTAAACATTGACTTGACAGTTCCAACTGATTGGAGCAACAACCTCAAAAATCTAGCGAGAAATGATAAAGTTATTAGCATTCAAAATGTTTCTAATATGCGTGATGGTCGCTATTTTTCAAATTTCCATTTGACTTCTACCCTAGCCGATGGACGTAGTCTAGGTCAAAATAGCGTGCGTGTTCGCAGACCAGCATTAGAAAGTAGGTATGTGAGAAAATTTTATTGTACACTCTTTAGAAAGCATTTGGTGGCTCTGAAAAGGGCCGTGTGGTTTGAATGATGATACGGACACGGTCGTATTAGCTCCGATGGTTGAGAGGGTCCTGATCTTTATGGCATGAAAGATAGTTGAGGACCTGTTCGAAATATGAATTTGATATACAAGTACATACAAGAATATGTAACTGTATAAAAATCATTATGTTAATTGGTCATCAATTTAAACGATAATTTATTTGCAGGAATTCAATAAACCCTTAATAACTTCTCCAAATGTTTGAAAGTCAACCTTAAACTCATGCTATTATTTAAAATAGCCTAAAGCCTGCTGCTCTGACCCTTTGCAGCCATGTTCTGCGACATTTCACTTTCTCTTTCGAACAAGAAAATATTTGACTCCTATTGCAAGGTAGGGACTCTATCCAACGCACTAAAACGAACAGAAACAGTTTCAAGCACTGATTGGATTTTGAAGAGAACATTACCAACATTGAACAACTTGTTAGAATAAAATTATGCCTGTAATAGGGAAATCATAACATGCTAGCAACCAGTGGGCTGCGATTGCAAAAGGAAAATAAACTTTAAACGACCCTGAGTTAAACCGAAACATGATTTTAAGAAATATTAGGTATTTATCGAACAGAAATTGTGCGAAATTTAGGATCGGCCAGGATTTATGAATTAGGTAGGTGTCATGCGGATACAATAAACAAACTCTTATAATAATTCAGTATAACACTCTTTCAAAATCAGAATAGTAGCCCTGTAGAGATCTTTTTGTGTGAAATACATCATATAATAGTTACTGACATTCTGTTGAAATTTGGCAACCAGGGCGCTAAATACAGATTGTTCTACCCGAAAAATGCCGTTTTGTCTGTATAGACATAGTGATTGCGGATTTTTAACATTCAACGTTGCGTCTTATCTACATCATCTACATATATATCGATATCATCTTCAAACATATCAATATCATCATCAAATACATTTATATCATCTACATATCTTTCGATATAATCTACAAATATATCAATATCATGACCATATACATCTATATATTTATCTATATCATCTGCATATATCTCGAAATCATCTACATATATATCTATACATATACATGTTCATCATATCGTGATGTGACTACCAACTGGATCATACATGTTTCCCTCCAAATTTGATAAATTTGCCCCGAGCTTGGCATAGCACACGTCTGCATTAAAAATGGCTGTCCAGCCAGCCATTCGCTAGCGACAGCCGCTGCCCAACAAACATCGGTGTTGAATAACCGCTTGTTCAAACAAATTTGGAGAAGTTGTTCAGCTTTTCCTTCTAGAAAGCTGAATAACTTCTCCAAATTTGTTTGAACAAGCGGTTATTCGACACCGATGTTTGTTGGGTGAGTCATCATTCTGGCTGGTTGCTCGCCCGCGTACCCTACTGCAGGGTACTTGCAACCGCCAGCTGCCAGAGCAGTACTGGCCCATAGCCGCTCTGAACAGCTTGTTTAGAAACAAGATATACAACACCGGTGCGGGGAACGCAAAGTTGCTCTATTTTAGCTGGTTCTATTCATGTTTGGTTGATGCAAATCAAGTATAAAGTTGATCTAAAAATATACCACCGCTGAAAATGCCCTTAATCCATCAACTTGCATCGTGCTCCATCTTTTTGCAGTAAATTTTTAAAATCTTCATCCATCTTCTTTCTATATACTAAGCGTGCGCACATCGCACAAAAGCAAAACAAAAAAAATCCTGCATCTGGGATACAGTCACACCCCCTGTGATAAACAACAGCCTCTTTTGTGATAGTGTGTTAACAGGGTCGTTTATGTTTAGTCGTGTTCCTGGAAGAGACTGGTTTAATTTCAGTGGACTAACTTCCCTGGTGTTACAATGAACGTGTCCATCGACGCGCCCCCCGAAACCTCAGACGTTTGGGTGCGAATGTGTGCGAGCAAGGTGACGGCCGAACATGAAATGTCAACGATAAGGAGAAGAATGATAGGCACTTTCTATTGTTTACATCAGCGTGAATCCAGACGATTAAAGTAAAATTAAATTTCTATATTATCACTAATTATGCTTATTAATTAACCTATTACAGACTTAAAGCTAGATTATCATTTTGTGAATTTTTATATTACCCTAAAATTATTAAGTACGAGACCAAATGTAAGTAAAATTCAATTATAAACTATGCAGGTTAATGAGCAAATAAATTTACAGCTTTGAGTTGATTTCACCGGGAACATTGGTGGATTTACTACAAAGAGCTCCGAAAGGTAATCGAATTCGCAACATTCTCAAAGATTTGTGGCATGAGTATGCAGGAAAACATGCAGACGGGTAAGCAGGGATCGTTTATTCGACAAACTCGTGCGAAACAGGATGCACTTATCACCAGATGTTCTCAACCGAATCATGGTGACGGTGCACGTTCGCAATTGCATGCTTTGGACTCGATCGACAATTTTGAACCTTCCATCATAGACATCGACCACGGTGATGACCTTGATTGTGCGGAATGTAGGAGGCCCAATAACGCTGAGTTATACATGGTACAATGTGGAAATTGCAAGCATTGGTACCACTTCTCATGCGCGAAAGTGGATACAGTTGAAGCGCGATCAAGAGATTTCATCTGTGCGAAATGCATACCGTCAATTCCTCCACCCCCTGGCAGTTCACGGACTGGGCGATCTAGCGTTTTGAGCTCTCGACAAGCCCAAATTGTCCGGGATCTACAACGGTTGGAAGAAGAGAGGTGTCTACGAGAAAAGTTGGAGGATGAAAGATTGCGAAATGAGAAGCTGCTGGTTGAAAAGGCGATGAACGACAAACTACAACGAGAGACGGAGTACTTGACCCGGAAACATGAGTTGCTTCACAAGCAGGATGAAGCTGTGTTGAGCATACGAAGCGGCCGCAGCCAGGCAAGCAGCCGACAAAAAGTGGAAGCGTGGTTCAACCAACAACAGACGTCCGATTCACTTGCTATGGGACTGCGTCAACGAGATCCAGAACAGGCACCACCCGATCGAAACGATGGACCTGCTGGTTCGTCAACTCCTGTTGAAACCACTAAACTCGATGACGTCGCTATCCAACGGCCTGTAGTTAGAATTGCCGAAGCTGAATCAGTTTCATGGACAATCGACAGCATCGCCATCGGGGAAAGCCCGGGGATCGAAGATGTATGTCAACAGTCAGGGCAACATGGACGGGATGCCGATCGCAGGTCAGATATCCATAATTTACCGTTGGTAAATATTAAACCGTACACGTGTCTTCTCGAAGAATCGAATCCTACGAGTTCTATGGTACCGCAGTCGGTTAAACGAAATACGCTTCCGATGATCGTTCCGAAGATGATGGGGAAACCTCCACCCTACGTAGTATGGCAACGCGAAACAAGTGAGATGCGGAAGCAGCAAGTAGGTGAACAGCGGCGCCAAAATGAGGTGAAAGAATCTCAGCGTGAGCAGAAACTGTTACTTCAGTTAAAACGTTCGGAGGAAGAGCATGAAAAGGACAGAAAACGGCTGCAAGAAATCGAAACTATCCTGAAGCGGCAGCACGATGCAGAACGGCAGCAGCAGAAGGAGAACGAGGTACGGAGGAAACGGGAAATGTCCCTAGTCGACCGTATACAAGGTTACGAACAGCAGTACGCACTCGAGCAAGCAAAGCGAGACGAAGAGAAGCAGCAATTCCTGGCGAAGGAGCTACATCTGGTTGAGCAGTTAGAGTTATTACGCGTGAAGTTTGGGCAACAATCGGTATCGGAACATCACGAAAACTCTCCCGAGACAAATCATCAAGGTTTATCTGTGAGTTATAACCCACATACGGTAAGTGGACTCCAGAATGCGCAAAACCGTATGTACAATAGCGATGCCAAAGAAACACCTTGCCCAAGTATTTGTAGCCAGAATAGGAGAGTAGGGACACCTCATACGCACTTTGTATCTCCAAAGTTAGGTCCTCCTGTGATAGATTTGTCAGGGCAGTCACCGTTTATATCGAACGTTCCTGTGGAATCAAACATATTTCCGCCATACCAGTACCAACCGGTAACGCAGGGTCCAACACCTGCTCAGTTGGCGGCGAGGCAAGTTATTTCGAAAGAGCTTCCAGTATTCAATGGAGATCCTATCGACTGGCCGCTTTTCATCAGTAGCTACAACCATTCGACTGTGGCGTGTGGCTACACAGATTCAGAGAATTTGCTGCGTTTACAACGTTCACTGAAGGGGACTGCGAAGGAAGCTGTCAGTAGTTTCCTCCTCCATCCGTTCACCGTGCCGCAGATTTTGTCAACTTTACAGACGTTGTACGGAAGACCAGAGCAGATCGTCCACAACCTTGTTGCTAAAGTTCGTGGCACACCAGCTCCAAAAGCGGAAAGGCTGGAGACGTTGATCCATTTTGGATTAGCTGTGCAAAATTTGTGTGGTCATTTGCAGGCGGTAGGAATGCATAGCCATCTTTCCAATCCCATCCTGCTACAAGAGCTCGTGGACAAGTTGCCGGCGAACATCAAATTCACTTGGGCGTTTCATCAAGAGACGCTACCTATAGTTGATCTGAAGGCATTCAGCGATTATATGGGAAAGGTAACAACCGCTACCAGTGGCGTCACTAACCTCTGCCTTGCATCCAAGCCGACGAGAGATGAAAAGGTCAAATCGAAGGACAAAGCGTTCGTGAATGCTCACGCTATGTATGAGCGGAACGATTCGGGACCGAAAGCGAACACCAACGATCTACGGGAGCAGTCGAAGAATGCTAAGGGCAAAGATAGCGGTGCAAACAAAAGCTGTCCTGTGTGCAGCGTGCATGGCCATACAGCAGCGACCTGCGCTGATTTCAAGAAGCTTTCGATAGACAGTCGGTGGAATTTCGTTAAAGAAAACAAATTATGCCGTCGATGTCTCGTTGCGCACCCTCGCTGGCCATGCGAAGGCGAAGTTTGCGGGATTAATAGTTGTGAGAGACGCCACCATCGTCTACTACACAACGAACCTAAGAGACAGCCTGTCAATTCCAGTGATGCGACGGTAACTATCCATCGTCAACCCAGTTCATCGACGTTGTTTAAGATCCTGCCCGTGACCCTATATGGGAAAAATGGTTCCGTGGATACATATGCATTTTTGGATGACGGTTCGTCTGTGATTATCGTGGAGCAATCGATTGCGACCGCACTGGGAGTGAACGGTCGTGATCATTTGTTGTGTATCCATTGGACAAGTGGAATAAATAAGAAAATCGAGACAACGGAGTTAGATACATTTAGCATTTCGGAAGTCGGAAACGCAACACGCTTTAAGATGTCGGAAGTATACACTGTTGAGAACCTAGGGCTGCCAGAGCAATCGCTTGACATGGAAAAGTTATTGGAAGAGTTCAAGCACTTACGGCGTGTACCAGTGAAGAGTTTCCAGAGAGCCGTTCCTGGATTGCTTATTGGATTGAGTAATTCGCACCTGTTGACCACAACGAAGCTTCGAGAGGGAAAAGAGCGAGAACCAATCGCTGCAAAAACTCGCATTGGCTGGGTCGTATGTGGCCGCGTACAGCAGGGAGAAGAACAGTTCACGCATCGGCAAATGCACATATGCACGGATACGTCCGATCACGATCTACACGACTACGTACGTGAGTTTTTCTCTGTGGAGAGCCTTGGAGTTGCCACGGCTCCAAACTTAGAGGGAAGTGAGGACCAACGAGCACGCAGAATTCTTGAGGAAACGACAGTTCGAACGGAAAGTGGAAAGTTCGAGACGGGACTACTTTGGAAGCAAGATTGCATAGAGTTTCCGGACAGTCGACCAATGGCTGAGCGACGGTTGAGATGCCTCGAGAGACGTCTAGAAAAGGATCCGCAGCTTTACGACAGCGTAAGACAGCAGGTGGCAGACTATGAAGTAAAAGGCTACATCCACGTAGTATCGAAGGAAGAAATGGCAGAGTTCGATCCGCGACGTACTTGGTACCTTCCATTAGGCGTAGTATTGAACCCTAACAAGCCTGGCAAGGTGCGAGTCATTTGGGATGCGGCGGCGAAAGTAAACGGTGTGTCGTTGAATACGATGCTCCTCAAAGGACCAGACCTACTGACACCGCAGCTGTCTGTCATTTTCAAGCTCCGTGAGCGGGAAGTTGCGTTTTCCGGTGACATCCAGGAAATGTTCCTGCAAGTTGGAATCAAAAAACAGGATCGAAGCGCGCTACTGTTCGTCTATCGTAACGCGTCAAACAAACCGATGGTAACGATGGCATCCGACGTCGCTATCTTTGGAGCGACGTGTTCTCCTGCGCAGTCACAGTACGTGAAAAACCTAAATGCGACAGAAAATGAAGGAGAATATCCTAGTGCGGCGGCAGCAATCAAAACCCAACATTATGTCGATGACTACCTAGATAGTGTCGACACGGAAGAAGAGGCCGTTGAGTTAGCATTGGCAGTTACTGCAGTTCATCAGAAGGCGGGCTTTCGAATACGTAACTGGGTGTCGAACCGACCCTCGGTTCTAGAGGCAATTGGAGATGCGAGTCCAGCTGCTGTAAAAAATCTGTCAATGAACAACCAGAGTGGTTTCGAACGCGTGCTAGGAATATCTTGGATACCAAGCGAAGATCTGTTCTGCTTCACGATCAGACTACAAGAGCAGCAGGAATGTATGATGGCACCGACCAAAAGGATGATGCTGAGCTTCGTAATGAAAATCTACGATCCGTTGGGGTTAATCGGTTCGCTTGTAGTACAAGGAAAGATTCTGCTACAAGACGTCTGGAGAGCCAACTTGGATTGGGATGAACAGATACCCGAAGACCTGTTTGCGCGTTGGAACCTGTGGCTGCAGGTTTTGAAGGAGTTGAATAGCGTCCGAATACCTCGGAGCTACTTCTTCCCAGGTTACGATCCTGCTTGTTTCGACTCCCTAGAGCTCCACATATTTGTAGACGGCAGTGCACAAGCATATTCTGCTGCAGCTTACTTCCGTGTTCAAGATCGTGGCCAGATACGTTGTGCGTTAGTTGCCTCCAAAACGAAGGTAGCGCCACTAAAGTTAGTTTCCGTACCACGACTAGAGCTACAGGCGGCCGTTATTGGCGCACGTCTGCCCAAAACAATTGTGGATGGTCACTCAGTCAAGATCAAGCGGACACTCTTTTGGAGTGACTCTAGTACTGTTGTCTCGTGGATCAAGTCGGATACTCGTCGATATCGACAGTACGTAGCGTTCAGAGTCAATGAAATTCTAAGTCTGTCAGCAATCGATGAGTGGCGTTGGTTGGGAACAAAAATTAACGTCGCTGATGAGGCTACGAAGTGGGGTAAAGGCCCGAACTGCAAGCCCGACAGCCGCTGGATGCGTGGACCTTCCTTTCTGTACGATGAAGAGGATGCTTGGCCAAAAGACAAATTCGAGACTGCTGCTGAAGCACAAGAAGAGCTACGACCGGCTTATATTTGCAGTCACTTCTTATCAGTTCCGTTGATCAATGTGTCCCGATTCTCGAAGTATGAGCGACTACTACGGAGCGTGGCATACGTTTACAGATTCAGTGAAGTGCTTTTGCAACGAACTAGAGGAGGATTCGACGGTGATGTGGGAAATATCAGCAGTGAGAATTTACGGAATGCAGAGAGGAGTCTTTGGCGGGGCGCTCAATCTGATTGCTACCCAGATGAAGTGGCAATGCTGAAACGGAATGCGCAGGTGGATCCAGAAAACCGTCAACCATTAAGCCGAAGTAGTTCGTTAGCGAATCTTCCACCTGTACTGGATGACCTTGGATTGATGGGCGTGGATGGTCGTATGGCTGCCGCAGATTACTTGGAGTATGAAACCAGGTACCCAATTATTCTGCCTAGAGGACATCCGATCACGAACCTGTTGCTGGATTGGTACCACCGAAAATTTCGTCACGCCAACAATGAAACGGTGGTGAATGAAGTTCGTCAGAAGTTTTACATCCCGAAGTTAAGAGCCCAGATCCGATCCGTTGTGAAACACTGCCAGTGGTGTCGTGTTTATAAAGCCACTCCTGTAGTTCCAAAAATGAGTCAGCTACCGCGGTTCCGCATTACTCCTTTTCTTCGACCATTCACCTTTGTAGGCATAGACTACTTTGGGCCCTACTATGTGAAAGTTGGTCGTAGCGTTGCCAAGCGCTAGGTAGCAATTTTCACGTGTTTAACCGTTCGCGCTATACACATGGAGGTTTTATACACCCTTACAACCGATTCCTGCAATAAGGCAATACGGAGATTTATCGCCCGCAGAGGAGCACCGCAGGAAGTGTACACAGATAATGGTACAAATTTTATTGGCGCTAGCAGGGAGCTAGAGGACGAATTGCGCGACATCAACATTACCATGAGCAGCACGTTCACCGACACGAACACTAAGTGGAGATTCAACCCACCATCCGCCCCACACATTGGAGGATGCTGGGAACGGATGGTTCGTTCTGTGAAGACGGCCCTGGGAATATTGCCCGTTTCGCGGAAGTTGGACGACGAATCCTTCATGACCCTGCTGGCTGAGGCGGAATATATGGTAAATTCACGGCCGTTGACGTTTCTGCCGCTGGACAGTGAAATGAAGGAATCGTTAACTCCGAACCATTTCTTAATGCTCAGCTCCAGTGGTGTTCGGCAGTTGGCCAAGGCTCCGGTAGACGAGAGGAAAGCTTTGAGAAGCAGCTGGGGGATGATTCAGCATATGTTGGATTTATTTGGGAACCGTTGGATTGTTGAGTACTTGCCAGTAATATCTCGACGCTCAAAATGGTTCAACGACGTTGCACCTATCAAAGAAGGATCGTTGGTTATGGTAGTCGATGAAAAGGTACGGAACCAATGGATACGCGGCCGCGTGACCCAAAAAATCCCGGCAAAGACGGAGCAGTACGTCAAGTGGATGTGGAGACATCTACAGGGATCTTGAAAAGAAGAGCGGTTTGCAAGCTGGCTGTTTTGGATATCTGCGATCGTGGTGAAGTTGATAGCGGAGAACCTGAAGAAACTGATGCGGAGAATATTGTGCCGATTTCGCACGGCACGAGGGGGAGGATGTTACAATGAACGTGTCCATCGACGCGCCCCCCGAAACCTCAGACGTTTGGGTGCGAATGTGTGCGAGCAAGGTGACGGCCGAACATGAAATGTCAACGATAGGGAGAAGAATGATAGGCACTTTCTATTGTTTACATCAGCGTGAATCCAGACGATTAAAGTAAAATTAAATTTCTATATTATCACTAATTATGCTTATTAATTAACCTATTACAGACTTAAAGCTAGATTATCATTTTGTGAATTTTTATATTACCCTAAAATTATTAAGTACGAGACCAAATGTAAGTAAAATTCAATTATAAACTATGCAGGTTAATGAGCAAATAAATTTACAGCTATGAGTTGATTTCACCGGGAACATTGGTGGATTTACTACAAAGAGCTCCGAAAGGTAATCGAATTCGCAACACCTGGTTTTTGGGCAGACTTAACACAATTACACTAGTCGGCAGTCCCTTCAAGTATATATGTTGAATTTTATAGATTTTGCCACGCTGAATTCAAATATGGGCTCAGAAATGCTGTAACACGTCCAGTTTTTGAGAAAAATGTGATTAAAATTCACAAAAACACGTATTTCCGTAGTAATATGATCTACCTCATCAACAACCAGAATATTGGCTCTGCCCTTTGCAAGTTGGGCTAGGATTTGATTAAATCGACCTCCCTGAATCCATTCGTGAACACAGATTTTTCGTAACTTTTAAGATTGATGAAATAAACCGGGATTTCATTCACAAAATTACGAATTTTTATAAAAATCAAGAATTTCTATTTTGAAAACATAAATTTCAGCTCCGCCCTTTGAATGTTGGGTTTGGATTTTATCAAATAAACCTCCCTGAATCCATTCGTTATCACAGATTTTTCGTAGCACGTAAGATTAATGAAATAAACCGGGATTTCATTCACAAAATTACGAGTTTTCTTAAAAATCATGATTTTCTATTTTCAAAACATGAATTTCAGCTCCGCACTTTAAATGCTGGGCTAGAATTTTATGGAATGGACCTCCCTGAATCCATTCGTGAACACAGATTTTTCGTAACACGTAAGATTGATGAAATAAACTGGGTTTTCATTCACAAAATTACGAATTTTCATGAAAATCAAGATTTCCTATTTTGAAAACATGAATTTTCGTTCCGCCCTTTGAATGTTGGGTTTGGATTTTATGAAATGAACCTCTCTGAATCAATTCGTGTTGAAAAAAATGAGTTTTTATTCACAAAATTGCAAATTTTCATGAAAATCAAGATTTCCTATTAGTAAGTCAGTCAGTCAGTCAGTCAGTCAGTCATTTAGTTGAAATTTTCTCTATATTTTTCAACTTAAATTCACTTTGTTTTCTTTTTCCTTTTATAGTTCTCCAAAGGTGTTTGCCTCTGTAGCATCCAGCAGTAGTCCGCTAGCATCGCTGAGCTCCATTTGCCAGCAAAGTTCTTTTCAGTCTGTGCGATATCTTGATGAAATCGTTCTCCATGTTCATCTGAGACGGCTCCCATATTCTCTGGGAATGCAAAAAGTGCAATTTAAGTGACATATTACATCCCAGTGCAGCATACGAATCAACCAGCTCTTGAACGATGTGTACATAATCCGGAGACTTTTTCATTTCCCAAGAAGTGACCACAAACCTTTTGGAACGCATTCCATGCTCGTAACTCTGTCGCGTTAAGAGTTTGCTGAAAATTGTCGTCTTTAAGGAGTTTCCTAATTTGAGGGCCAACAAATACTGCTTCTTTCACCTTGGCTTCGCTCAATCTCGGAAACTTTTTGCTCAAAAAACAATATGGTTCTCCTTGAATATCCAGCTTTTTGACAAAATTTTTGATCAAACCAAGCTTAATATGTAGCGGAGGTAGTAAAATTTTGTCTCTGTTGACAAGAGGCAGATTTGACACATTTTTCTTCCCAGGTACCATCTCGGTACGTGCTGGCCAATGCTGGTGGTGGTAATGTTTATCCCTCGCACGACTGTCCCATTCGCAGAGGAAACAACAATGCTTTGTGTAGCCTCCTTGAAGCCCAGTGAGCAATGCTACTACCTTAAGGTCTGCACAGAGATTCCACTGGTGTTCCGAATATTTGATCTTTTCCAAAAGTGTTTTTATGTTCTCATAAGTTTCCTTCATGTGAGCTGCAAATGCAACTGGCACTGAAGAATACTTATTTCCATTGTGCAGTAACACTGCCTTCAAGCTTTTGCTTGAAGCGTCGATGAAGAGCCTCCAGTCAGTTGCGTGATACTCTAACTGTAGCTCTTCCATTAAACCAAAAAAACAAAATTTTCCTTTTTTTTTTCGATGTTGTTGCAAAAGACAAGATCACCGTCCATCGAAAAATATTTAATGTTATCTGAATGTCTCTTCCTATAATATGACACCTTTACATCTTTTTCCAGGACATTCCACTGCTTTAGCCTTGAAGCTAGCAGCTGCGTTTTGGTCTTGGGTAGCTCCAAATCTCGAATCAAATCGTTCAGCTCCTCTTGGGTTATAACATGCGGTTCCTCAGACTCCGAAGGTAAAAAATCTGGATCATCCTGAAAGCTTTTCTCAGATTCGCCTGGTTCCGAATCCAACTTATCAGCACGTCCAGCAATATTTGGAGATATTGGAACTGGCATTGCTTCGGAGTGCAATGTTGGCGTTGATGGGTATTCGATTTTATGCTTCAAAGCTTTGGAAAATCCATGAATTTTTGTCAAACAAAAGTAACAATCGCTCATGTGGTTGGTTGGATTAGTCCACACCATAGGTTTGATAAAAGGTAAGCCTTTATGCGTACCTTTCATCCAACCAAGCAATGTTCGGTAGCATGAGCAACAGGAGTATGTTAGAACCCATGGAAACTCACGATTTGGAAGCTCCTTGTCAAAATACAGCTGATATGCTGTCTCCAACAAAGGTGTAAACCCTTTTCTCTGTTCCTTCAATATCACGTCTCCACAAATGCAACAAAATTTTTGCGGATCGTTCAGACAAATTCGCGACATTTTTACAAAAATAAAAAAACGCGTCCGTAACACTCAAATAGCTAGCTTTGAATGAATAGAAAATGATTGTGCAAGGCTGAAGAGAGTCAACATGAGCATTAATTGACGCCAAAGCAAGACAGCAATAATGACACAAATTTTGTGCCGCAAATACGCCAATAGACCTTTTCGACATTTAATCGTCTTTCTTTGTCTAACATTCTGGGATTAATGCACGGTTTGGTTTCCCACAACTTCGTTGACTTCTCACTCGCACTGCTTCGATTCAAATCCAAACCCAACATTCAAAGGGCGGAGCGAAAATTCATGTTTTCAAAATAGGCAATCTTGATTTGCATGAAAATTCGTAATTTTGTGAATGAAAACCCGGTTTATTTCATCAATCTTACGTGTTGCGAAAAATCTGTGTTCAAGAATGGATTCAGGGAGGTCTATTCCATAAAATCCAAGTCCAACTTGCAAAGGGCAGAGCCAATATTCTGGTTGTTGCTTAGGTAGATCATATTACTACGGAAGTACGTGTTTTTGTGAGTTTCAATCACATTTTTCTCAAAAACTGGAAAAAAGTTCCGATTTGGCCGACTAGTGTTATTTTACAGAACAAGAAAACAAGCGAAATCAACATAACAAATGGAATGAAATATTCATATTCTTAAAACTATTCAATTTAGCTCAGACAGAAAACAATGAATACATTTATTTAAAAAAAAATAACTCATTCTTCTTCGATAAACTTTTGAACCCAAATTTATTAGAGTGCATCTCATGCATGCAGTATACTTGCGGTTCAACTGTAAACCAGCCTTGGTGAAAACACCAAACCGTTCTGCACGAGAGCCGAACTTGACTGCAAACACACCACCATATGGCTATAATTTACCACTTCAGTTTCGTGCTTATAGATGAACCCCCCCAGGGTTGCCACATTATTTTTCGTTCCCATCTTGAATTTTTTGCCAAAAAAATCTTTTTTATCTGTGTTTAACTGCAATAAATCTTGGTAAAAATCTTAACTTCAAATTTGTGTTGCAAGAGGAAAACAGATCAGTATACGAAAGATTCATGTTCTCGGGGGAAATCGATCATTGCACTTAAGCCCTTCTGACAGACCAGTTTTGACATGATAATGAATCATGAGGTGTTTGTTTTGATTACTTAAAGTTCCTTGATAGGTGAACAAAATCAGAACGGAATTTACAATCAATTAATTGTAATCCGTGCACATTAATTTGTTGAATTTAAAATTTAGTTCTGATGTTAATATTAGCTGATCAACTCTTCCTTTCCTCCTTTGGCCTCCATGATGGCCGTACTCAGGCGGTTCCGGATTTTGGACTTGTTCAGATTGTATTCCGAGAAAACTCGCTTCACTCCTGCAAAAAAATGCGGAATTAGTAAAAAGTTCGCAATGAACTTTCTAAGCAAGTGAAAAGCCAGCTTCCCATATGGCGTTTTCATCAACAAGTTTCGAAGTCTTCTGATTCTTCCACCTCGTTGTCCTTGCAGATGGTTATCGTCCTCAGCTTACGAAAATTATTTTCAATGGCCTGTTCCTCACCACTTTCAAAGAAGTTCGGATATTATTCAATAATCAAGTTGAACTCCTTCAAAGGGCGCAGCTTCTCCGTTATATATTTCCAACTTCTTACAAAGATGTTTCTTGATCCGCATAAAAATTTGCAAAGAGCTCCATCAGCGAAACTTCAGCACATGTTCAGGAATTCCATAGCTTTTGACTGAAAGATACGATTCGCTTTGATGATAAGAGACAATACGTAGCTTAAGAAGAATATAAATGGCTGCGTCATAGGGTCATTAAGATGACAACAATAAAACCGTTGTCTCGGTTTGTTTAGAACGAGAAAAACAACATGAACTCCGAAAACCGTTCCATATTCCATTTGACAACTGACTCCAGCGATAGCCATCTTGTAGCAGACGGATGCAGAACTGTGTAATCTGGAATTTTTTGGATCGTTTGAGGCTGCAGGACAAGCAACTGCAGATATATCGCATCATTTGTTCCAGGTACAATGGCAGTTTATTGCATGTGTTACTTGCAAAAATAAGGCCAAAAAGTGGCAAGTACATTAGATAATTATCAAATGAGGACAGTCACGTTTCAGCAGCTTCTTGATGGATCGGTCAGAACCCATCATTACCGAAGCTCCATCTGATCCAAAGGCCACAAACCTTCTTTTTTTGTTATCGGTGCCATCGATCTGGAACTGTTTATCAATTGCGCGAAATATGTATAGGTTATCGCACTGCAAGATTATATTAAAGCTTACAAAAAATCACGTTCGAAATAAATATGCTTCATATAGCTAAAATAACTATCGAGAACATTATTCCAATTTCCCAAAATTTATTGTGCATGTGGCAACCCTGCCCGCAACGTAATGGACGCGACACGAGTGTACACGCTCGTGTTTTGCTTTAGACACCGTGTCCTGATTTTTGGGAAAACACCCGAGCCGAGTGGTTACGATCACAAGAAAGCTCTCAACATACACCCAGTATGACACTGGTTACCTCGGATAGAGCATTGCTCGTCAGATGATTCTAAAAATTTGATAATTTGACTTATAGGTTTGTTTTCTTGGCTGTTTGGGTGACGGGCGCATAAGCTGATTGAGTTTAACAAGCACGGCATGGGTAGTAATAAAATAAATTTACCACGCGTGTATTCCGCAATCGGACACAATCGAAAACACTCGGCTGTGGTGTTTGCCGAAAAATCATATACGATGTCTGAAGCCATAACACGAGCACTGGCATTGGTGTTGTACCCACCGCGTTGCGTGTAAGTCTGGAAGCACGAAGTCAAAATGGTGAAATTAATACAAGCGCTAGCGTGGTAAAAATAGCCCGGCGTGCAGTGTAGTGTTTGGACATGGCTGCTGTACACATTAACGTTACGGCCGATCGATGAACGGTGGTCGACATGCAGCATCACAGGTAGCAGGGGCGATTCTCGATGGTGACAGCAGCGAGGGGCATTGTCTTCTGGACTGTAGGACGGTTGGTAACGGTTGGTAAACGATCCACTGGTCCAGGGAGTGGTATCTTTCGCACGCGCACTATCACTTTATTTGGTCCAATCCGAGTGAGAAGACACCGTGAGCTGACGGTAACAGACTTTTCGAAACACCATGTGCTCTCTTCGATCCACAATACGTACTTTCTTTTATCCGTCAGTTCGGACCATTATCTATCGACACAGTTCACTTTGTTGCACTACGATCACTCGGATGATTTGACTGGGTACGATAATGACCAAGCCGGCCTAGCTCGATCAGATATTGGCTTTTTTTGATCATTTATCTGTTTTGATGTCTTTCTTCTCTGATCGTCCGTAGTGCAGCCGAGCTTAGGTCCGTACCATTTTTAGATTTCTAGTGAATTTAATTTGTTGGGGTGTTTTAGCTGTTATGTTTTAATTCACTCGTTTTTAACTTAGTTTGTAAGTTTTAGACTGTAACTTTTCACAAACTCGCGGAACTACGAATCGCAATAGACGGACGTATTCGCGGGTGTTACCAAAATTGTCTTCACTCCTCTTGACTGGATCAAAAGCTAAGAGTCTAGCCCTATTGTTTCCTCGCCTTTTATTTTGTCTTCTCGTTGATCCAGTAATGCCCATCGCCATCAGCTTCATTTTTCCGGTACATTTAGTTGCGTTTCTCGATGGGATATTTTTAGTACTATTGGAGGGGCTTTGGTTGGTGTTTTACTTTTTTTTTTATCAAATTTGAATTCAAATCATTTTAAGAGGCTAGATTGCATGCAAAATCTGTACATATTTTCTGGGGGTGCGATACATCCAAATCCAGATTCAAGATGATCGAAAAATCCCACGCTAGCGAATCAATCTTTGAAAAATCTTGTTTCAGTTTCTGATTCTTAATACATCAACTTGAATCGTGCTTCATCTTTTTGCAGTAAATCTTTAAATTCTTCACCAATCTTCTTTCTATCTGCTAAGAATGCGCACATCGCGCACAAGTAAAACAAAAAAAAATCCTGCATCTGAGATAGAGTCACACTCCCTGCATCTTTTAGACCCTAAGTGCTTGTTTTCTTGTATCTTCTTTATTTTAGGCCTTATTCAGATTAGAGAAAAAGGTATATAAGATTTTGAGGTAAATATATAATGGGCAGTCGACCTCAGTTGCGGCTACTGCTTCCTCAGAACAGTCAGTGCAATGATTTTTCATAGTAATGATTACCACAGCTCTTTTCCGCGGAATAACATAGACGAAGTGAGTCTTTCCAACTTTGGTCTCGTACAGGTAAAGAGAGTCAAAATCAGGTGAATTCCTTTCATTACCGAGATTAATAGATTAATTCCAAATCTTCAATGACGAAACTGTTCTAAAAGCGTCAGATTAAAGGATCTTCGACTGTCGCTTTTATTGTGGACAATGATCAGAAACTAGAAACAGTCATTTACTTCAACCTTAACCTATTGCGATTAAACATGAATCAAAAGATTAGACTCTTCTCATTTTTGTAACTGACAGTCACAAGATTTACTTGGACTAAATTCATTAACTTTTTCAAACAATTCCATACTCATTCATCCCATACATAACACCCCCTCAATCAATCACAGTGTAATTCACTCATTTTTTCAAGCATTCTACACTCTCTCACTTAATTCTTCATTCAATACTGGACTGTTCATAAGCCACGTAGACCGAAATTTGACATTTTTAAACCCCCCCTCCCCCCTCGTAGACTTTTGTCCCTGCTAAACTCTACGTAGACTTTATCAAAAAATAAATTTAATATAGGGAAAAGTGCTCTAATGTAGGTCTGTGGATCTAGAATTCGACCCATCTTTAAAAATTGCCTGTCTCTAATTTTTCTTAATATTGATATGTCAGTGAGACAATACTACTGTATATATTGGATTTTCAGGCTAACAGTAGTGAATTAATATTTACTTCGAATTTTAAGCATAGGCCGAATCCTAGATTCATAGACCCACATTAGAGCACCTTCCCCTATGTGGAAAATTTTCTACAATATGTTTGAGGAACGAATTATGAAATAATACTCAAACAATCAGGTAATTCCGATATTCGTTTTAATTTTATTTCATAAAAATAGCAAAAATGAAAACAAAATAATCAATTATGCAAATGCTTAAGATGCTCAAACAATGGCTGCATGAACCAGTTATTAAAGCCCGTCAGTGGAAGTTCGGGTGGGATAGTTTTTTGGATGTTAAGTCCAATGATTTCGACGAAACGTAATTCTATCCAAAGAACTTCCGTAGCTCCGTAGCTCACAAAGAATTTCTTCCTAGCGTTGCTGCAGAATCTTGGATGGCCTTATTTTCATAGACGAAATATTTGCCTTGTGGATGCTTTTGCGGTGACGATCTGCATTCACTTTTGTCGCAAAAAACAGTCCACAATCAGAGCAAATGCGGTTATTTTTGCTTTTATCTTAGATGTCAAGTAAAGTTTATCTTCATTGAAAGTTTTTCAAAGCAAGTTGGCGTCTTCTCAGGCCTCTTCATGTATTTTCTGCTTTTTCCCACTCTGCGCTATAGCATTACTTGAACACGTCTTTTTCGGTAACCTCAGCGTTTGACACGCAATCACAACCGGATATTACAAAGGCCCTCTTCTAAATGTATGTCGAATGGGAGCATGTCAACTATCAAATGTCATCTCATTTACGTATAAATGAAAATACCAAATGGTTGACATCATAAGCTTACTATTGAGTTGGTGCCTTGCATTTGCTCTCTCGATATTGTTGAAAAAAAAGAGAAACACAACCAACACGCTCTATAAGGCCAGCCACTTTAAATCCGTTTTGACTCACTTTCATCAAAAATTGAGCCAAGAAAATTTGAGTAAATGTAACTGGGATTGACAAGTCGACAAATCAAAAACATGGACTCAAACCAGATGGATGTTTTTGATTTGTAGATTTGCCTATCCCTGTTACATTTACTTAGATTTGAGTAACTCCACTTTTGATGCAAGTTAGTTAAAAATGACTCAAAACTGAGTTAAAGTGGATGGCCTTGTAATAAATGTCTCTTTTTGTATCTTTTATCCTTTCGAAAAGATAGTTAGAGACAGTAATTTTAGCGTGTAACATTAAACCCCGTTCACATTACCCTAGTAGCACACATGACTCAATACTCCACTTATTTTTTTAAAAAAAGAACGCTTTTTTTTTTAAACACTTTTGCGATCGTATTAGTAGAACGATTTTAATTGAAAAACTAGGAAAATTTAAACTAACACTTCACTTGATCACTTTTTCTAAGAAAATAAAAAACTAAAACACTTTTTCAAACTATCAAGGCCAGTATTGACTTGAAAAGTAGAGAGGTTACGGAACAAATTCAATATTACCAAGCGGAATTTTGACAATTGATCTGCATGGAACGAAATGTCACCTTCACTTACGGAATAATAGAGCGGAATGTTTTTCCGAAAGTAAAAATGACAGCTCCGATTAGTTTGCATGGAAACCTTACAAATTCCAATTTTATTTTTCGTTATTTTCAGGTGGATACTGCTGCAGAAATTTCTTTTCGATTCTTTACTTTTCCGTTTCAGTAAACGGAATTTAACATGGGTTTGGGATAGAAAAAGAAATTTCTTTCGAACACGATACCGACCTTCACTAGTAAACGCGAGCAAATTCCGTTAAATTCCACTACAGATAGCTTATATTTTGACAGATAGGCCTATTTTCAAGTTGCTGTAACTAATTATGATGGTTTGATGTTGCTTGGGTATAACCTGCATTACGTGATAGAGAGTATCTCGATATCAAATGCTAGCAAATTATTTCCAATGAAAACTAGATGTATAGATGCTACTATCAAGATAGTCTATATTACGTATTATAATTTGTAGTGTGAACCGGATGTTATGCTAAATTCCTTAATTAGATGCCATATTATACTGATTTGATGTATTGCTTCAATTTTTTTTAAAGTACAGGGCTTGAAAACTGTGTGCAGTGCAGCACACATTAGTAAACAATCTCCATCACGGAATCGCAGTAGTTTTTAAGTCGTGTGGTTTGGAAAATGATAGAGTCTATCCTTAAATCTGGTGGCCGAATAAGGATTCTTTCCTGAGTCATCTTAACCTTTCGGGCAACACGCTGGTGTCAAAAACACAACACACGTGAGAAAACCTCGCTTGGTTGCTCTTTCTGCAAATTGTGCACGCGTATCGAAAGGTTAGAAATAAACAATGAGTGTACAACTCTCTGAGTTGTCTGAACATGGAATATCTTCAATAATGTGGGTTATTTTGATACGTACGTATGGCTATGAAAATAATTGTTCATTCCATCGGGTACTTAGGCTTCTAAGTAATAGAATTGTATGTAGAAGAGCTGTAACATAATACATTATTTGTATAGTTCCCATCAAAGATACCCGCATTATCGAACATAACCCGATTGTCAGTAATTCTGTTTACACGCGAGTGAACGACACGAGGAATGAAAATCGCTTCAAGAGTGTCGACCTGGGCGAATTGAACTCAATATTAGGTACTTCTGCCACTGTGTGTAGTTGTCAGCTATATTTTTTTGTAGCACGTTTTGAATTGTAAGCACAAACCAACAGGCTATGTATTGAAAGCTTACAAAGCAGCACAGATTTCATGAGTCAGATTGGTTTACAATTGCCTTTAAACTTACTTTTGCTAAACAAGTACGTTGTCATACTTCATTCAAGCCATGCATGGAAAAAAATCTGTGCCCAGATCCGTGAACTCCAGTCATGAATTCGAGAATAAGAAAAAATACACCGTGACCTGAATCACGTAATCATGAACGTTTAAAGGGAAAAATCCTGAAAACTTGAAATAGTTCACGGTCTGTTTTCTTTTTCGGAAACGCTTTTTTTTTTGTGTGAAAGCTCGAGCACACTTGACTCAATAATGGATTCCCGGATAAAAATAACCATACAATTAAAATACAAGAATATAAAATAACACTAAAATCTATTTCCGACCATAAATCTTATTGTTTATGAATCAGATAAATGAATAATGCATATTGTCATTACAATAAATTTACAGTTAACTCCATATGCTAGGATTTTCAACAATTGTGAAACAATACAATTGACTCAAATTTGTTCGAAAAAATAAATATCTCTTTTTCTATAGTTGAGATACATAACAACCCCCCTTTTCTATTGTCGATGTCTCAGTTTACATTAGATTCTATTGTGGTAACAATAACTCCTATTGTCATCTTATCGTTTTGAACAATGCTATAAATTATACATACTATATATTCTATTGTATTGTTACAATGCATGTAATTGTAAACCTATGAGAAAAAAATTTCCGGGTTCCAAAAATGCGCGGGGTGGCACGAGGATAATTCGCAAGGTCTTAACAATTGTTTTAATCCTTCGTGTATAACGGCGAAGTGTATGAATATCCGCCTTGAAGAGAAAAAAAACAAAGGTCTACGTAGACTTTTGGTATACCCCCCCCCCCTCCCCCATCGTAGACAAACGTAGAATTTTTTGAACCCCCCAAATTGTCTACGTGGTTTCTGAACATCCCCTTCTTACCTTTTTAGCTTACTTTACTGTGGGTACCCTTTAAACATAATTGATTTACTAAACTCTACGTATCTCATCTTGATGAGCTACGCGAACGTAATCAAAAATGAATCAGCATCTCTTTACAGTGTTTTTTCGAGAATGTCTCTCTCGTTAATCTGAGACAATAAATATGAGAAATACTGAAAGAAATAGCAGGTCATTCGAGTGGTTGAGCGAGAGTGGTTAAACGAGAGTGGCTGCGTTCCAACTTTACGTCGGCAACACAGCCCTGAAAGTCGACTGATTGACGTTTCTGATCTGTCACATCGTTCTCCCGACTGTTTAGCTGGAAAAAGTCAAAGCTTTATTTCATAATGTACCTAGATGCTCCGATCAAGGAAGGCTTGTATTTCACTATATATCCTCGGTAGGCCTCGATAGACAGGATTGCTGCCAGAGCTACTTTTTCACCCACGTGATAGCTCTTCTGCGGCGTCGTCAGCTTGTGCGAGTATTAGGAGATCACCCGTTCTCCGTCCTCCTGTTGCTGTGTTAGCACACCGGCAACTGCTACATCACTCGCATCCGTTTGTATTACGAACTCACGAGTGAAGTCCGGACTGCCGAGGATTGGGAAAGAAATAAGGCATTCCTTTATTTCACAAAAGGCTAGCTCGGCAGCATCATTCCACCGAATCGAGCTGGTTTGTAGCAGATCGGTTAGGGTGGATGTCACGCCACTAAAGTTCGCT
The DNA here is from genome assembly GCA_024533555.2 of Aedes koreicus. NCBI lineage: Eukaryota > Metazoa > Arthropoda > Insecta > Diptera > Culicidae > Aedes > Aedes koreicus. The sequence goes on along the minus strand of JAHHFK020005100.1, from coordinate 225,478 downwards.
ATAAATTGACGATAGTAATTCGCCATTCATAGGAATCTTCTGAGTTTCGTTACGGTATTGGGCCTTTCATAATCTACGATCGGTCTGATCTTCTCTAGATTCGCCCGGAGACCGCTCGTACTCAAAAGATATCCTAGGAAGGGAATTTCGTTCACGCTGAACTTAGATTTCTCTAAGCTTTTGCTGAGGTTTGCTTCTCTCAGTCGGCGCGCAACTTCAACGAGAAGTTCTGCGTGATGCTCGAACGTGTCCGTGACTATGACGATATCGTCAAGATACACTAAAACGTTCGGTTCCAGTACCAGGGTTCCAGGGTAGCGGGGCTATTTACTAAGCCGAAAGGCTTTTTGGTGTACTGGAACAACTCTTTGCCCTGCACACTGAACGCCGTATATTTGCGAGAGCTTGATTCGAGGCCAATCTGTAGGAAGGCTTTGGACAAATCTATCGTAGTGAGGTATTTTGCCTTTGGTAGTTGTCCCAAAATAGGTCCAGGGTGGAGCAAAGGGTAAGCATCACGCAAAGTCCTCTCGTTGATTTTACGCGCGTCTAAGTAGAGCCCCACCTTGGCGGGTTTGATCACAGGAACGCAGTTCAAGGACCAATAAAAACTACTACGTTCAATGATTCCCACATGAAGTAACCGCTGTGGCTCTGTTGCCACCAACTCCAGCGTCTTCGGAGACATCACATAAGGGAATTGTCGGACGGGAGGTTTGTCCTTCCACTCGTCACTTATGACAATCCGGTGCTGCGTAAGTGGTGTAATGGTTAGCTGCTCTGCTTTAGCTGGAAGAAACAGCTTCTTTATTTCTTCTATTTGTAGACGTTTGTGAGCTGATAGTATTGTTTCTGGAATCGATGGATCGATAGTTGCAACGTTGCCCGAGTTGGGTAACCGCTCGCTCTGTAAGATTGTGGGCTGGATTTGGAACTTTGTCCAGAAATCCATGCCACATATACAGTCGAGGGATAGATTTTGGATAACCAGGGTCGGAACAATTTTCATCCTGTCGTTGAAACGGATCGGAAGGTGAACTTGGCCTAGGATAGTGAGCTTGTCACCGCTAGCTGAACGAAGTGAAATATTTCCAGGGGATCTGTGAAGTTTCTTCGGTTTTAGCGCGTGAAAATACTTTCGCTGATTACGGTATAATGTCTCCCGCTATCCAGCAGAGCTTTTAACGGAAGTCCTTAAACTTTAATGGAAACGTACGGACGGATATCGTCGTTAAACGGGTAATCAATGAAGCAGACATCTTCCGGTCGGTTATAGTAGTCTTCGGAAGTAAATTCCCATAAGACTGCTGGAATTTTGTGTGAACTTAAGGTAATTACGCCTGGGGGTTCTGTGAACGGCGATTATCGTCCGCCCGTTGGCCGTTTTTTAGACAATACGGACAGAAACTTGTAGGAAAGCCATGCACAGTTGTCACAGAATAAACGACGTGACTGGCGACACATAGCGACATGATGTCCGGGTGTTCCACAATTGAAACACGTATTGGGAGGTAGAGGCTTTTGTCTACTGACGACCTGTTCTAGGGTTAGCTGAGGAGAAGAAAAAATACCAGATGGTCCGGGAATTGGCGGCTTTGGCTTATTTGACCGGTTGGGGTTTGACACCGGTAACGATTTTTGAAAATTTCGAGCCGTACCTGCATTAGAACTAGGCGAAGGGTTAATAGACCGACCCGGACTATTGAGATTGTTCAGATTCTGGTTTAGTCTTTGAACTGACCTGGTGGAAGTTTTTGCTGTTGTGGGGGTGGGTGAGAGGAATTGACTTGGTTCCGACCTGTGTTTTCCTAAGTTTCTATTGCCTGTACCGACTTTTCGATGCCAAACACCTTGTTGCCGAGAAGTTAAGGGCATCTAACTTCTGTCCGGCGGATACGAGTGTCTCGAGATTTAGATGGGAATGAAAGTCATTTGACGTTTGTTGTCAATTCGCATGTTCCGTTGTAGGATTTGGACCTTTTCGTGGTCCGGTATTTGCATACACATACTCCGAAACAGCTTTTCCATTTTGAGTAGTATTCGTGAAAAGATTCCTGCTTTTGCCGTCGTCTTTGGTAAATCTTCATTTTAATTAAAGCATCAAAATCCGGATGCATGTAAGTTCGACGCAACTCGAACACTAGATGCTCCCAATTCATCAAACGACCTGTCGTTCGCTGTGTCATGTACCACTTCAAAGCGGAACCGGTAAGCAGATGTATGGTAGACTCGAACAACTCCTCGTTAAGTTTCAAGCCCTGATCATCCCCCCTAAACTTGCTAATATTTCATTTGGATACTGGCAAAGTATGCCGACGTTGAAACGGAGCTTGATGCTGAACTTGTCGAAATTGGTTTTGGAAAGGAAGTGAATTACTAGCTGGGTACGCGCACTGTGGGTTTTGTGACTGTTGGAAGTGCAAATAAGTATTCATTGGAGGCATCGTATGGCTTTGGTTTAATGGCACTCGCGAAGAACCCGGGTTTGGAGCTGCGAACATGGGATACGGATCAGACTGGGGACGGAGTCGCTGTTCAACAGGATTAAAACTAGGAAAATTACGGTAACTACTTGCATTCTTGAACTGATGTTGAGAAAAATGTTGAGAAAATTTATTGTCATCGTTTTGAGAACCTGGGAAAAGATTCTGAGACGAGTCAAGCCTCGAGGAGTCAAACGGATCGGTTTGCACAGCTACTTCCACACCTGCATTACGAGCAAACAGTACCTGCTCTAGACTTACCAACCGAGCTTCCAGTCGATGGATCCAATCTATCTCGTCATCGCTGAATCTTAACATTCTCGGCGTCTCCTGGACGGCCAGTTCCTCACGAACATTCTCTCTTCGCTGCTCATTATCTTGCTCATCAATCGGTACATCGCTGATCGCCACAGTGACACCATCCTGAAACTGCTACTGTCGATTAAAATAAAGCTCCAGCTCATACATCAATTCTACAACCTATCCCTGCATACCCCCATGCAGATTGGGTGAACCTCGTGATTCCGGTAACAATCGCACGATACATGCACCATAGTGTAATAGACGGTGCTGTAAAACACGTTTGTTCACAACATCTTCTTCCTCATCTAACAGACCTCTCAATTCGAAGCATCGTTTAGAGCAAATTTCTAGATCTTTTGTAGGATCCTTAGGAACAAATAAAGCATCTGTATGTTTCCCCTCTCCTTCAAGCTTTAATCAATCCCTCAGGAACTTTCGTTTTCTGTCGAGATCCATGTCACGAGTGATAGGGACACTGCGAGCAGTCAACTTTTCGTGCAGCTCTTCGCCATCAAGGAACTCAACCCTTATGGTGTGATACCATCGCATCAGAAGTAAGCTTGCCTGATCGTAGGTATATAGCGATTTAGCCATCATAAATTACTTAATATTAAAAACCTTATTCAGCAAAAATTATTTTAATTGATTCCAAAAATAATTAATACCACTTAAATAAAATAAAAAAAGGTAAATAGCCAAAATAACTAACATTCAATTAGAAAAAGAAAAAACAACATAAGTTTTTGCCATAATACGAGAATAAATCTAAATCCAATTTTTAATTCATGTCTAGTCATAAATATTTTCGATGAACCGATCTGTGTTTCTGATGATTTTCGACAAACTCACGCACAGTATTAAATTTGTTTTGTTTTTTATCATCATCCGCAACAGTTCTCCATATACACTCTGAAAATCTCTCAGCAAAGCTCAGTTCTGATTGGAATTACCTAATGACCACGCGTGAATTGACTTCAATTGAAATTAATGGCAATCTCTCCCCGGATTGAGAAAAGGGAATTGCTCTTTTTCAATGAGTAATACACTTTTTCTTTGCGTTGGGCGCCAATTGATACTGAGTGAAACTATCTTCTTCTCCGCAAGGGTCAGATGGACCTCTGGCTACGACACTGGTCTAGCCACGGTGTCCACTTACCTTACCTTACCAATCAGACTAAGGCCGGTGTACACAGAAGTTGTTTCCATTGTAATCGGTCCATGGCTGTACCTCGCCAGCCTCGCTGTCTGCGGAGGGTCCGCAGGTCGCCTTCTACTTGATCAATCCACCTTGCTCGTTGCGCGCCTCTTCTTCTCGTACCTGTCGGTTCGTTTTCGAGAACCATTTTCACAGGGCTGTCGTCCGACATTCTTACGACTTGCCCAGCCCATCGTAGTCGACCGATTTTTGCGATGTGTACGATGGGAGGTTCTCCCAGCAACTGGTGCAATTCGTGGTTCATTCGCCTCCTCCACGTTCCTTCTTCCATCTGCACTCCACCGTAGATCGTACGCAGCACCTTCCGTTCAAAGACTCCAAGGGCGCGTTGGTCCTCCACTAGCAATGTCCATGTTTTGTGGCCGTAGAGAACTACCGGTCTAATTAATGTCTTGTAGATGGTCAACTTTGTGGTTCGGCGAAATTTGTTCGATTTTAGCGTCCTTCGGAGTCCAAAGTAGGCACGATTACCAGCCATAATGCGCCTTTGAATTTCTCTGCTAGTGTCGTTATCGGCGGTCACCAATGAGCCCAGATACACGAATTCGTCTACTACCTCGATTTCATCACCGTCGATCTGAACTTGTGCTAGGAGGCTAACATTGTCTTCTCGTGAGCCTCTTCCCTTCATGTATTTTGTTTTTAACGCATTAATCACAAGCCCAATCCTAACGCTGTCCACTTGGGGTGGGTTAAACAACAGCCTTGAGATGTGAATGTAGTTCACCTCTCCATGGTACACCTTGGAAACGTTAAACTCCCCTTAACGGCTAAACGAACTACGGAGGGAGCGCCTTACGGCGCATTGGAGTGGATGCCAGTAAAACCATAATTATGGCAACTGGCTGCGAAAAGATTTATGAGTGTTACCGTTGTATTCGGGCTGGCGCCTGCGTCGTCTCCCTCAGTACTGCCAGGTGACACCGAGCAGAAAATGGCGGTTCCCGCGGCACAGGTCGTCTCCGTCCCATTCACGTTCCGATCTCCACCGCCCGACCTCACGAGTCGGGCGAGAGTAGGCTCAGATGACTTATACCTGTCTTACGCTGATCCGGCTCTGAACACGGTTCCCCATAAAGGGCCGTGTCAACCATCGCATGGCCTCCCTGTATGCATAGACAACCATAGGATCACAATAGCGACTACTCGACGTGGGCTTGGGCCCAGGAGAAAGCAAATCCGTTCGCTAAAGGCGGCCTAGTGAGGTCCCCACCGCGTAAAACGGTGGGATCGGGCGTGAGCGACACTTGCGGTAGTGCTACGGCATCGGAGGCAGGTGGCACCAAGCTTGGAGTGGCCATGGATGGGCCAGGACCCATCCGGGCCATGGATAGGATGCGGGAAACCCTTCCTAAAGTGTCTTAGCAGTTGGACGCGATTATCGACTTCACGTCGTCGAGCAACAACATTGCGAAAGACCTCAAACTGAGCCTCTTTAGGCTACGCATGACAGTGCAGGCTGCATGCAAGGAGAGGGAAGAGCTGGAGGCCAAGCTCCTAGCCGAGCAAAGTGCCAAAGAGTTGGCACGGCTACCGGCCACCTAAATGGCGAGGGATATAGCAGACTCAGACGGAAGCATCCATCTCAGTCGGAGAGTCCACCCTACCCATGGGGGCGGGGACCTCCAAGCGGGCTAGGCATTACCCGGGCGATACAGCACCTGGCGCTTCTAAGAAGCGTATCGTGTCGGAAGCCCCAGTAGGGAAGCGAACCTACGCGAACGTGGCGGCGGGGTCTGAGGGTTCATCCTCGCGACCAGCTCCGGTTGCCCGCAAAGAGAGAGGCCCGGCGCTAAGGCTAGCGCGAAAGCCGCGACATCCAGCTCGCGTGTTGTCTCAAGCACCGAAGGGGGCCCGAGCGGCAGGGCCCCAACGACAACAGCCATAACTAACAAAGAAGCAGACGCTAGTGCTAGGAGGGGGACGAGTGACGACCCCAGGCGGGGCAGGGAAGGCCCCTGGAACAAGGTGAGAAAAAAGAGAAGTAAAACTCAAAAAGAAAAGGACTAGCGACAGGTGGCCCGCAAGCGTAACCGCGGAGAGGCCCTCATCATCAAGTACTCCGAGGTCTTGAAAGCGATGCGCGGCAGGCCTAGGCACCTATGTGCGGAGTATACGCCGTACCCGCACCGGCGAGATGCTCCTGGAGCTTAAGAAGGCGACAACGTTTAAGGGCCCGGCGTACAGAGACCCGGCAAAACAGGTCTTAGGTGAGGGTGTGGAGGAGCGCGCCCTCGTCTCGCAGGTGACGATCCAATGTAAAAACCTGGATGAGATCACCGAGGCAGACGAGATCTCCACTGCAGTAAAAGAACAGTGCAAGGTCGAGGTTGCTGCCGCAGACATACGTCTGAGGAAGGGTCCACTTGGGACCCAGGTGGCAACCCTGAGGGTAGCGGCAGTCGACGCAGACGCGGCGTTGAAAGTGGCGAAGGTGAAGGTGGGATGGTCCATATGCTCACTAAGCCTACACCAGCCGCCAAAGGCATGCTTCAGATACCTAGAAAGCGGGCACATGTCCTGGGAGTGCAAAGGCCCAGATAGAAGCAATATGTGCAAAAGGTGTGGCAGCACTAGCCACAAGGCGCGGGATTGCAAAGGTCCCCCCAAATGCTTGATGTGCGCCAGGAAACCGGACGAAAAGCACGTCAGGGGGGGGGGGGTCAAGTGCCCGGCCGTTAAGGGTATTCCAACGAGCCAACCGTAATGCAGGTAACCCAACTAAACCTGAACCATTGTGAGGCCGCCCAGTAACTGCTGTATCAGACAGTCAGACAGCATCCCAGCCGGCAACGGAAACTGGTTTGCCGACAGGTCCAATATGGCGGCATTATGGACGACGGGCGATTACCCGGTTCAGGAGGTTGTGTCTACCACAAACGAAGGCTTCGTGGTTGTAAAAGTTAATGGAGTGTTCTTCTGCAGCTGCTACGCACCGCCAAGATGATCGATCGAACAGTTTTCCAATATGCTCGATCGAATGACAACGGAGCTAACTGGCCTGAACCTGTTGGTAATAGTGGGGGACTTCAACGCTTGGGCGCTCGAGTCGGGGAGCCGCCTTACTAACCCTAGGGGCCGGATTCTTCGGGATTAGTAGGAAAATCCCCATAACCTTTCTATAACACAATCAACAAACATCACAATGCCATGTCAGGCAGATATCTTACCTTTCTTCATGACCGTCATAAACGGTAAAACCCAAGCATAACGGCATCCATTGCCAAAGGCAATAAAACACAAACCATCCCTCAACCATATCAAAAATATTATACATCACTTAGCCGTAAAACAAAACATCTACAAAGCTCGCTTGCGGTGTTCGTGGATGTTGGCCAGTGATAGTGACAACAACGGAGAAAACGTACGAACAGACCAATAATAACAACACGTGCGCGATAAGCAATTTACAAAGAACAAACGGAACAGAAAATATGTATGTGTTTATGAGTAAAGAACTGAGTTGTGACTCGTTACTGATAACTTGTGCGCTAGTACTGGCACTAGTGATCGTGATTGTCGTGCTGTGGCGGAACAAGAGTTTGCAGAAGAAGATCATTAAAAGCAAGCAAGAAAACATCAACGCATTGAGATCAATCATCACGTCGGCCCACCGAGCAGTAGTTGCTGATTATGATGCTGATAACGCAAAGGAGGCGAGAGAATCAACGAAGACTGGGAGCTACAAAGTAAGCAAAATCTAAGTGTAAACTATATACAAATATTTCACTTATCCACTTATCCACAAAAACTTTGAGCCAATTTATGCTAAATGAACAAATTAATATTAATTAAAACAAAATTAGACAAAGAATATACCAACATAAGATAAATGATTAATTGTAAAATTTAATAGCGCTTATAAATAAACAACGGAATCAATTTTTGGTGTGATCCTAAAACTCGACATCAACGTCTCATGAATAGATTAAGAGAAATAGACGAATTTATTAAAAAGGAGTACTTAAATTTGCAAAAGAGTGTGAAACGTCCCCGTTCACTACAGGGCATTATAGAAAAAACTGAAAGGCTGAAAGAATACAAAATCGTTTAATACAGTTTCGAGAATAGATTAAAGATAAATGATTGGAACAGCGAGGTCGAGACGTATCAGGCTTTAAAAATAAGATTTAGAAATTGTCTTAAAATCTTGGAGAATACACCAATTCGAAAACACTCTATAACAACAGTAGCAAAAACAGCCATTTACTGTAGCCGATTAAACCGAGGAAGATCACATTTCCAACCGAGGCGTATTTTTGCAACTAACGTGGAACAAATGCAACCAATGCAAATGTCAACGTCACCGAACATGCCGATGGGAATGGAAGGCCATTTCCAACCAAGCACACCGATGATGCCAACACAAGGAGGCTCGTCGATGCAACCGATACCAAACAATATTTTTTAAAGGGCATCAGGGCCACTTTATGGCCCCACAAGGTTAATATATACGATTAACACACCTATCACATTTACTAATAGATTTACTGTTGAGCATACATTCCAATTAGTTGGAAACGATTTCCCCATATTAACCAATGGTATATTAGGTCGAGACTTTTTCATTAAATATAGATGCTCCTTAGACTATGAGAGTTGGTTACTAAATTTTAGTTTTAATAACTGTTTGGTATCAGTACCAATAGAGGATAAATTTAACGACAGCATCATTATCCCAGCGAGATGCGAAGTCGTAAGAAAAATTCCAGGTTTCAACATCATTATCGACTCAGTAGTATTATCGCAAGAAATTCTCCCAGAAGTATTTTGTGCAAACACTATCGTTTCACCAAATGCTCCTTACGTTAAAATAATCAATACCACTTGCAAACAAGTAGCAATAACTAATTTTAGACCAAAAGTTGACTCTTTAAATGAGTACACACGAGACAAAACGGAAAATAATAATAATAAAATGCAACAAGAGTCAAGAGTTGACAAAATCCTTTCAGAAATAAACATGGATCGAGTTCCACCTTTTGCGAAACGACCATTTTGGAAATTAATAGAGGAATTTTCTGATATATTTTGCCTACCCGGAGAGAAATTAAGCGTAAATAATTTTTATTCACAGCATATTACATTGAAAGACGCTGCACCAACGTACATTCCCAACTATAAAGGAATTCTTTCCCAACAACAGATAGCTCAAGACGAGGTACAAAAACTCCTTGATGAGGATATAATCGAACCCTCAGTATCTCTCTATAATTCACCAATTTTGTGAGTACCAAAAAAGTCTGACGACGCATCAAAAAAATGGAGACTAGTCGTTGATTTTCGACAGTTAAATAAAAAAGTGTTGGCAGATAAATTCCCATTGCCACGAATAGACACCATCTTGGATCAGTTAGGAAGGGACAAGTATTTCAGCACTCTCGATCTAATGGCAGGTTTCCACCAAATTCCATTACACCAAGACCAAGACAGCATTTTCGATCGCATCGGGTCACTTCAATTTCAAAAGATTGCCATTCGGGTTGAACGTCAGCCCAAATAGCTTTCAGAGGATGATGAATATAGCTATGGCTAGACTCACGCCAGATTGCGCATTTATCTACATAGATGACATCGATCACAAGATGTTCAACTACTCACCATTTTGAAAATGTACGGAAAGTTTTTGAAAGACTTAGGCGTTACAACTTGAAGCTTAATGCTAGCAAGTGTAAATTTTTCCGAACAGAGGTCACATATCTGGGACACAAAATTACAGATAGAGGAATACTCCCTGATGACTCTAAATTTGAAGCGTTGACCAAATTCTCCACTCCTACAAATGCAGATGAAGCACGGAGATTTGTAGCTTTTTGCAATTATTATAGAAAATTCGTCCCATATTTTGCACATATTGCCAAACCACTGAACGATTTACAAAGAAAAGGTTCAACATTTCAATGGACCTCAGCGCATGAGACAAGCTTCCAGACGCTGAAAAGATATCTAATTTCACCACGAATACTACGTTATCCTGATTTTTCCCGACAATTTATTTTAACCACAGATGCATCAGATGTAGCTTGTGGTGCTGTTCTTTCTCAGATGTATGAAGACGGAGATCACCCAGTTGCGTTCGCGAGCAAAAGCTTTACTCCCGGAGAGCGCATTAAACCAATCATCGAAAAGGAGTTAACAACAATCCATTGGGCAGTTAACAACTTTCAAGCATATTTATACGGCAATAGGTTTCTAGTTCTAACAGACCATAGACCTCTTGTCTACTTGTTTAACATGATGAATCCAACTTCGAAACTCACAAGAATGAGAGTCGATTTGGAAGAGTTTGATTTTGACATCGAGTTTGTAGCAGGAAAATCAAACGTGTGTGCGGACGCGCTCTCACGCATTGTGATTCCCACTACCTCGAAACAATTGAAAGCTTCAAGCATACTCATGGCCAATACAAGAGCCATGACAAAGAAAAAGACAACAGTAAAAATACCCATGGACTCAAAGGAAGCTGACAGTTAGACTGATCACCTTACAGCTTGGCACACCGAGAATCCTTCTCAAACTACAAAACTTCTTAAACTTGGTTGCGAAGTGCGCAACAATCAGTTAAGAATGTTCATTTTTAATCATAATTATAAGAAAATTTTGGGAACAACTTACGTTCCCCTAAAGCGCGCTATTGGAAGCCAAACGTTAGAGTTTGCGTTTCTAGAAATTGGTAAAACTCTCGAGAAATACGGAAAAAATATTATAGCTATGTCGACGGAGGACATTTTATTTAAAAACATATCCCTGCATACTATAACGGAAATCGTTAACACAACCATTTAATCATATTCATACCTCCTACAATTTTGTCGAAGCAGGAAGATATAAATCATATATTACGTCAACACCACTCTACCCCGGTAGGTGGACATGTTGGACAACATCGTCTATAACTGAAAATTAGAGAGCTATATAAATGGAAAAATGTGAAAAATGACATTACAGCATATGTTAAAAATTGCGAAAAATGTAAATTAAATTAAATAAATAGGCATACTATAGAAGCAGAAGTCGTTACCACGACTCCTTCCAAACCATTTGAAGCTCTATCAGCAGATACAGCTGGACCGTTTACAAGAACTCACAAAGGAAATAGATACATTTTAACATTTCAATGTAACTTAAGTAAATATATAGTTCTTATACCAATTGCTAATAAGGAAGCGAATACGATTGCCAAGGCACTCGTAGAAAATTTTATTCTAAGATATGAATATTTCCTTGAATTACGAACAGACCAAGGAACCGAATACAACAATCAGATATTGGAACAAATTTGTAAGATCCATGAAATTAAACAAACCTTCAGTACAGCCTATCACCCACAGACCATTGGCGCGCTTGAACGAAATCACAGATGTCTCAACGAATATCTTTGATGTTTCGTTAACGCTCACCAGTCGGACTGGGATGATTGGGTAAAATATTATGAATTTTGCTTCAACACCACACCACACACTAACGCCATTTGAACTTATTTTCGGACACAAAGCAAATCTTCCACAAAACATATACAACAACACTGTCATCGAGCCAATCATGATATCGACCAATACTTTAACGAACTAAAATTCAAAATTCAAATAAATTCAAATGAAAAAATGAAAAAGTTAGACTCAGTTTATATAGGTCCTTACATAATAAATAGAATAGAAGATAAAAATTGCACCATTGTACACCCTATTACAAACAAAGTTTCGATAGTACATAAGAATAGGATAATCAAAACCTAATACGATGATTAATTTTTATTACATTTTACGAATGGCTACACCATTCTTTTAAAGGAGGGAGGTGTAAAACAAAACTTCTACCTAGCGTAAGCAAAAGTGTAAGCATTTATATAACAAGAAATGAAAAAAAAGATTCAGCCAGTATTTTTCGTCAAGCCAACGACTCAGTCAGCGTTTCTAATCCGAAAGTGACCAGCGTATACCTCACCTGGAAAATTCAGACCCTTGTGTTGCTACCAAAGACAGGGAAGCCACCAGGAGATTCATCGGCATATAGACCTATATGTCTGTTGAATACAGCGGGTAAGGTGCTCGAGAGGGTAATCCTCAACAGACTGACAACATACACGGAGGGTATAGGCGGTCTGTCTAAAAAATCAGTTTGGCTTCCGTAAAGGGAAGTCGACGGTGGATGCCATCCTGTCCGTCACCAAGACGGCCGAGGTGGCAATCCAGCGCAAGAGGCGAGGAGTACGATACTGTGCAGTGGTCACCCTTGACGTGAGGAATGCGTTCAATAGCGCCAGTTGGGTGGCTATCGCCGACTCGCTCCAACGCCGCGTTCCTGGGTACCTGTACAAGATTCTCGGAAGCTACTTCCAGAATCGCGTACTGGTATACAATACAGAGGCAGGCCAGAAACGTGTGCAGATCACCGCAGGCGTCCCACAATCCTGGGTCCAGTGTTATGGAGCACGATGTACGATGAGGTACTGCGGCTTGAGTTCCCGAGCGGGGTGAAGATAGTCGGGTTCGCGGACGACATCATCCTAGAGATATGTGGTGAATCTATCGAGGAGGTCGAGTTAACGGCCTCGCACTCCATTGGCATTGTGGAGAGATGGATGAGCTGCAGGCAATTGGAGCTAGCCCTTGTAACCTCTCAAATCGTTCCCAATATTATTTTGCACTGATCGATCATTAATAATAAATTGTATATATTTTTCCTAAGTCTTATTTATAATATTTTGTTGGTCATAGAATTAAACTTCCACTTTAAATAAATTTTCCTTAGCCTATCCTATCCCTTTCCTTGGTGTCAGATGCCCTCTTTTCCAAAAAAAAAAAAAATGTAAATATTAGTTTTAAAAATTTGAATTTAAATTGTGAACTCCATATACTCCTATACCCCCTGACACCAAAAAAACCACTTGTACCAACCTTTCTTTTGACGTTGTTCAAACGTCACCATACAACGGATCCCGAGACTGTGTGCAACCAGCGACAATATAAAAACCCCATGCAGCGATGGATCCGGGTCTTATTCGGTAACGAAATTCTTAACATTAAACAGTGGAAAAATTAAGTCTCATCCAAGTTTTCATTATTCGTGACGAAATATTTGCGTGCAGTGTCAGCGAAAACGCTAACCGAAGTGTGTTCCGACGGCGAGGCAAAACTCCAGTGTGCCTAGAGTTCTGGCATCACCGCGAAATTGATCGTCCGCTTCAGTCGCTAAGTGTGCTACAAAATTACGCCACGTGGTCCTGTGTCGGTATAGTTGGTCCGTCCCGCCGAGAAGAAGCAAGAGACTGGCGCATCTGTATCATCGCTGAACCCAAGAAGCATCGGAGTCCGACAGCGAGAGACCGGCGTATCATCTTCGCCAAAGCCGTGAAGCAAACGACGCCGAGAAGCGACGCCCGCTCTCCTACCCTACCAGCAACCCGAGTAAAAGTAGGTGCATTACATCCTCTTTCCTCTTTTGACCAATTTTGTTCCTTTTTTGCCTATCCGTCTAATAAATAGTTGTAATTAGATTATAAATTTTTCAAATTTAGTTAGTTTTCTTTTATGACCATATATTCATATCCACCATCTTTTTGATTTCACTTTTGTTCGATCAGTGCAGTTTAGGGGAGTTAGTCCGCTGTAAATATTTTAATTCCTCCCGGGTAGACCCTGATAGCCGTGACCACACAAGTGGTGCAAGAGAGAATAGTTACAATTGGCGCCCAACGATAAAAGAGTATAAAAGAGGTTTCTTGTTTGAAATTAAATTAGAACCCTTTTTTTTAATGTGCTCCGGGTGGAATTGAAATCGATTAAATTTCAATTTTGTAAATTTCTTCCTAACAAATTTCTGAATTTCCTTAATCCTTAACCTTATTTCCTTATTCCATTGTATATATATTTCCAATATTCCTTAGGCTCTAAATGATTTATATTAATAAGTGATATCGAAGTGCGATAAATTGATGATTTCAGTGGTATTTGATAGTGCAAGCAATTTCGTTTCGGGTGATGATAACGAGTTATTTACCGCATTTGCGAAACACGTGGTGAGGCAAATTAGAATTTTTTGTGCGTTAGAACAATAGTTCAATCCTAGGCTTTTATTTTCAATTTCGTTTTCGCTTTCTCAGCGCTTTGTTTAAATTAGGATAATAAATTTCGAGTCTAAAGATTTCATTCAGAATGGCTCAACCAAGCAATAGCTACGATCAAGCCATTGAAAGGATGCTAGGGTGGTACCACCATATGCGCGTGGATCACTTGTTAGAAGAAGAGCTTCTATTTGAATTAGATATACGGACTATCGTCATTCGCGATGATCCAACATGTTGCCGAAGGCGGAGAAGTTTGAAACAACAAATGAAAGTTGAGAAAGAGGAAAAAATAATTCTGCGAGCCAAGCTTAATGCAGAAAAAGTTGAAGAGATAGGGCTATGCGAACATAAATATCAGGAAATGTGTGACGCTTTAAGATGTGGGGACAGTACTTCTAGGGAAAAATGTAAGACTAGGCTTCTGCATCTTAGTCATCGGCTTTTTCAGATGGTGGCAAATTGCCACGAGAACAATGTACTCGCCGAACAGTTGCGCATATTGCTGGTGAAATGTGTTGTATTGTTGCGAGATTTCTTTTACACCCAGTCTAGTGCTCCTGAAGGGGAAATTGAAGAAGATTTGCCTATAGAAGGTTTATTTGTGGAACCATCCGCACCACCGCAAATCAATAATTTGCAAAGCAAAGATGGGGATAGGGAAGTTTTAAACAATGCTTCATCAGATCGGGAACTGATTATCGCTTTGCAAGCTCAAATTCGAAGTCTTGAAGAAAAGTTGACTGTGCGAGATAATAGTAGGGAAATTTCCGCTCAGACGGTTGGTGTTACTGACAATGTGCGTAGTAATTGTCCGGCGGTTACAACCCGATCGGTAGAAAATCCCACAACCGCTACAAGTTCGGGTAGATCTAACCCCAATCCAAGCGAGGGGTTTAATACGGCTGCTGCGAGTCTTTCGAATGCATTTCAATCCACATCAACCAATCCTCCTCAACCCACCAGCAGTGTGCCAAATATTTTTTACAATCCCCCGCAGGCTCCTCATGCCTATTCGGCTTACGCGCCACATAATCCACCACCAATGGGAAACAATTATATTTCCTCGAACGGCACAACTTGGCCTGTGTATAGCCATGCGAATCCAATCCCCTGTTTGCACCCTGTTCAAAATTCTTTCAATCCACGTCAATTCTCACATCGTACATTGCCAGTGTCTAGGTGGACTTTGACAAAATACGATGGCGAGGATCACGGACTGAAATTGAATGAGTTTTTAGAAGTAGTTCAAGCATTGTCGCTTGCTGAACACGTGTCCGAAGCGGAGTTATTCGAATCGGCTATTCATCTTTTCACCGGACATGCTCTTAAATGGTACATGACTATGCGTACTACGGGTCGCCTGTTGAATTGGCCACATTTAGTGTTGGAATTACGGCGTACCTTTATGCATCCAGATTTAGACGCCCTAATAAAAATGAAAATTTATCAGAGGCGCCAGCAACGTAACGAACCTTTTAACGAGTTTTATTACGAAATGGAGCGTCTCTTTCGCACCATGAGTAATCAAATTCCCGATTACGAAAAGATGCAAATATTATTGCAAAATATGCGCATTGATTATAAACGGCAGCTCAATTTTCTACCGCTTACCGATTTGGCTACACTTGTTGCAGCAGGGCAGAAAGTAGACGCGTTAAATTTCTCTGCCTACAATAAAGTTTTTGGAACGGAGAAGCATACTAACGCAGTCACTGCTAAAGATCCCAAACCCAAAGCTAACAAAGCAGAGCAGCAAAACAATCAAACCTCAACCTCCGCAACCCAATTTAGCAATAGAGACCGAAACAGGAACCCGTCTAGTTTGAATCAAAATTCCGCAGTTCCAACGTCTAACCATGCGCGAATGCAGCATCAGGCAGCCTCAGCTCCATGCAACACTCAATCGAGTCGCCTGCTTACTCTAACAGCCCTAATCGACTCGCACTGCCCGCCACCGAAAAACCATTGTTTTAATTGTGGTATTTTTGGGCATCGCATGAACACATGTAGGCTTCCCAAAGCAGTTCTGTGCGAAAACTGTGGTTTTCGCGGATACCCCACCGATAATTGCCCTTTTTGCACAAAAAACGTGATGACAGCGAGCGAAAATCGCGGCTTGCTGCACCATTGAACGCGTGTGGTACAAAACTAAACCTTTCAGCATTCTTTGAACCTGCTAGTGATGAAATTTACTCTCTCGAACCTACGACCTGCTTAGTCTCTTACCCATATCCCAACGATAATCGACCGTACACCACAGTTGGTTTGTACGAAATTCAATTCAAGGCTTTATTAGACAGTGGAAGCAACCTGACGTTGATCAGTGACACTATCTATTCTAAAATCAAACCACATAAGCTCTCACCCGTCCGTACTTCAACCGTGTTGCGAACGGCAAGTGGAGAGCAGTTAAATGTTTTGGGTCAATTATACTTACCTTTCTCCTTTAACGGTTTGGTAAAAATTATTCCCACATTGGTTGTTCCTAAATTGGCCATTGACTGTATATGCGGTATGGATTTTTGGAAAAAGTTCCACATCCAACCGACCATTCAGCAATGTGCCACAATCGAGAACTCGAATTTGGAATCTTCTAGTAACCCACCGTCGCCATCGACCTCCCTATCAGTGGAAGAACGGCAAATTCTTGACCAAATCAAACAACTGTTCCTGCCTGCTCGCCCAGGTCATCTAACAATGACCCCACTTGCTGTACACAAAATCGAAATACAGGACGAGTGGAAGCATAAAGCTCCGATAAGACAATTTCCCTATGTAATGTCCCCAAAAACCCAAGGACTGGTTGCGGTGGAGTTACAACGGTTATTAGACACCGGAATAATTGAGCCTAGCAATTCTGGCTGGTCTCTTAATTGCGTACCTGTGATCAAACCGAATAAAGTTCGATTATGCCTAGATGCCCGCAAAATTAACGAGCGCACTGTACGTGACGCATATCCCTTGCCGCATCCTTGCAGAATCCTTGGTCAGCTTCCAAAGGCCAGATATTTGTCGACTATCGATCTTTCGGAAGCTTTCCTTCAAATTCCTTTGGATCATTCTTCCAGAAAATATACTGCCTTCTGTGTGCAAGGCAAGGGGCTGTTCCAGTACACCCGAATGCCATTTGGTCTTGTCAATAGCCCCGCTACATTAGCCCGGCTTATGGACAAGGTACTCGGCCATGGTGTACTGGAACCTTATGTCTTCGTATACCTCGACGATATCGTCGTGGTTACGGAAACATTCGAGCAACACGTACAGTTGCTCCGCGAAATTGCGCGTAGGTTACTCGAGGCTAATCTGAGTATAAATCTCGAGAAATCCAAGTTTGGAGTATCCGAAATCTCGTTCTTGGGTTATCTCCTTAGTTCAAACGGCCTCCGAACAAACCCTGATAAGATTCGGCCTATAATTGAATATGAGAGGCCTACTACCGTGACGAAGCTTAGGAGGTTCTTGGGGATGGCCAACTATTATCGTCGGTTCATCCCCGACTTCAGCGGCATCACTGCTGGCCTCACAGAGCTTCTTAAAACAAAAACGAAAGTTATTCGTTGGACCGACGAGGCTGAAAAGTCCTTCTGCGATCTGAAAGAACTTCTGGTGTCTGCTCCGATCTTGGGAAGCCCTGACTTCTCAAAAGAGTTTACCATTCAAACCGATGCCAGTGACGTAGCCAATGCTGGTATCCTCACGCAGCATCAAGAAGGTAGAGAGAAGGTTATTTCCTATTATAGCCACAAACTAACCACCCCACAAAAAAATTACCATGCGGCCGAAAAGGAAGCCTTGGCTGCTATACTGTCCATAGACGCCTTTCGAGGCTACATAGAAGGGTATCATTTTACTTTAATTACAGATTCCTCTGCTCTAACCCACATTTTACACACGAAGTGGAAAGTAGGCTCACGTTGCAGTAGATGGAGCTTGGACTTGCAGCAATACGATATGGCTGTACTGCATCGAAAGGGTAAGGACAATGTTGTCCCAGATGCCCTATCTAGGAGTATTGCTACAGTCCGAGGCTCCTCAACTACAACCTGGCACTCTTCCCTCATGCAGAAAGTGTTGGGTAGGCCAGATGAATTTGTAGATTTTAAAGTGGATGCTGGCAAACTTTTCAAATTTGTGACTGCCAGGAATGAGCCTTTCGACAACCGCTTTGAATGGAAGCAAGTGCCACAGTCGGATGAAATTCCTAAAATTTTGAAAGAGAACCATGACGATTGCTTCCACTTGGGGTATGAGAAAACGTTGGCCCGCATTCGCAAACGGTTCTACTGGCCCAAAATGGGACCCAATATTAGAAAGTACATTCAATCTTGCCAAACTTGTAAAGAGGTGAAGGCCCCTTTCGTACCAATTTTCCCTGAAATGGGCAAAATGCGCGTGGCTACGCGGCCATGGCAGATTATTTCTCTTGACTTTGTAGGGCCACTCCCACGAAGTCGAAAAGGTAACCAGCATATCCTGGTTATTTCAGACCTGTTCTCAAAGTGGGTTATGATCCATCCTGTGAGGAAACTAGACAGCTCCGCCATGTGTGCGATTCTTCGCGATCAGTGGTTTTACCGCAACTCTGTTCCTGAAGCTATAATATCCGATAACGGAAGCACTTTTACTTCAAAAGAGTTCAAAAACCTACTGGATCACTTCGGAATTGCACACTGGCTGAACTCCCGGTATCACTCTCAGGCCAACCCGGTAGAGCGCGTCAACCGCACTATCAACACGGCCATACGAACATACGCAAAAGAAGATCAACGTTCATGGGATCTGAAAATTTCCGAGATCGAGGTTATTCTAAACACCAGCATCCACGCATCCACCGGCTATACGCCTTACTACGTCACTCACGGCCAAGAGCTATCTGAAAAGGGGACAGATCACCAGCTATATCGACACGATGAAAGTCTGTCTGAAGCCGAGAAAATTGAACGGCGTAAACAGCAGTTTAGCCAAATTTACGACATTGTTCAGAAAAATCTTTCAAAAGCACACGAAGCATCTCAGAAACAATACAATCTCCGCCACCGTCGTTTCGCAAAATCTTTCTATGCAGGGCAGCTCGTGTACCGTAGAAACATGAAGCCCTCCAGTGCAGTTGCCCACTATAATGCAAAATATGCAGCTCAGTTTCTTCCATGTAAAGTTAAGAAAAAGATCGGCACCTCCTCATATGATCTGGAGGATTTGTCAGGGAAACCCCTCGGCGTCTGGCCAGCTTCGCATTTGAAACCCGGATGAGGTGATTAAATCACTGTCGGTTGATATTCTTTATTAATCACAATCACAAGTAACCACATAATCAGCAATTTCTTCGTACAAATAGACAGGAGCTCCTGAAAGAAAAAGAAAGGAAAAAAAGAGGGAAACAAAACACCAAACAGAGAAACTTTAGCGAACAACATACAAACCTTTTTCATCATCGCCTGGAATATGCTCTCGCTGCCAGCTGGTCGGTTATGGGAAATCCTTTTGCCGTTGACCTCAGCCAAATTGGCATGTCCTTGACCGAGGATTCCCGACTATTTTTAGCTGGGCCATACCCACTCTTCCTCACGTCGTCCTCACACTAAGCGTAAACAGTAGTTTGACATTTCTCGCGATTTCATTATCGACATTCCTGCCCAACGGCGGCCGTGGTTGGCAACACGGTAGCCCAGGTGGTAGTTTTTATAGTAGTATTAAATTCAACTAGCATAACATTTCAAAATGGCCTCTCGTTGGAATTCAGAGGAATTCACTCCAGAGAGATGATTTTTGAATTAATTTATTTCAATCATCCGAACCCAGCCGCTCTTCACGACAGAGCCGTCTAGGTGTTCGAAGAAACAACTTAATTATAGGGCGCCCTAGCATAATAAATCACAATTTAATGGATCTATGTTGAAAATTCAACGTGTAGCTCATTAGGAAATATTGTTTAATTTAACCAAAGCGGTTGAGATAAAGATGGTTATGATCAAATGGAAGCATATTCGCATTTAGTTTAGTTTTTTTAATATTCTTAATTCAAGTAAATTGTTTTTGGTCAATAATTGTTGACGGTAGAGTAACACATTCTAGTTTACCTTAGCATACGTGAGGAAGACAAATTGCATAAGACGATTTTCTGACGATATAGAATATTGTAAATTGCACTAAAACAATCATGTACCACTAAATAACTGAACAAAATATCGCACATCGTATTATGTAATATTTATAATTTAGACCCTTTATATACATACAATTGAGATTGGCTGAATCGGAGAGCACATGATTCATGGGTTCCCAGGCTCACTCTTTCAAATCCACGTGATTTGGTGGAAAAGATTCCCTCGGGAAGTAATCATTCCACTGAATCAAACTGGATTTCAAAGAGAAGAGTGGTCTCCCTAATTATTACTTCCGATTGACATTCATCTCACCTATTCCTGAAAAGTGCACTATCGAGAAGGGTCAGCTTTATATAAAGTAGACTCAAAATAACCAGGCTCACTCATCAAAAATCATATAAATTTGTGAGAAAGATTCCCACGGGAAGTAATCATCCCACCAAACTAAACTGGATCTTGATGAGAAGAGTGTTACTTTGAGTCATCATATCTAAACTGATATTCATCTCTACACTTTGCTCTCAATCCTCTTTTGAAGATTAAGTAAGTTAGAAACGGGAGATCATAAAAATCCAGGCTCACTCTTTGACCTTCAAGTGATTTTGTGGAAAAGATTCCCTCGGGAAGTAATCATTCCATTAAATCAAGCTGAAATTCATAGAGAAGAGTGGTTTTACTGATCACTTCTTTCTAACTTACTTGTATCTCTATCCCTTTCAACACAGATATTGATTATTTATTAGATTAAGAAGACCTGACAAATAAGGTGTCATAGGTTCACTCTTCTAAGTATTCAAATAATTTAGTGGAAAAGATTTCCTTCGGAAGTACTCATTTCACTAAACTTATTTGATATTAGAAGAGAAGAAATGACTTGTTTAGTTGGTACTTCTAATGTTATACAATATATTTACCTCAAACTCCCCCGGACAGATCGAGTGACGACATAAAATGACGAACGAAAAGCTCCAGGTTCACTCTTCCAAATTCACGTGAATTGACGAAAAAGATTCCCTAGGGAAGTAATCATTCCGTCAAATCAAACTGAATTTGGAAAAGAAGAAAGTGCTCTACGATCAGGTCATATGTCCAACACGTATCTGCCCCAAAATAGAAAAATAAAAAATAAAAAGAAAAAACAGACATTTGCGCGGCAGAAATTTGAAAAAAAATTGAATAACTAAATTTTTTTTTATCCGAACCCCGGGCTAATTGTAACCTCTCAAATCGTTCCCAATATTATTTTGCACTGATCGATCATTAATAATAAATTGTATATATTTTTCCTAAGTCTTATTTATAATATTTTGTTGGTCATAGAATTAAACTTCCACTTTAAATAAAATTTCCTTAGCCTATCCTATCCCTTTCCCTCTTTTCCAAAAAAAAAATGTAAATATTAGTTTTAAAAATTCTGAATTTAAATTGTGATCTCCATATACTCCTATACCCCCTGACACCCAAAAAACCACTTGTACCAACCTTTCTTTTGACGTTGTTCAAACGTCACCATACAACGGATCCCGAGACTGTGTGCAACCAGCGACAATATAAAAACCCCATGCAGCGATGGATCCGGGTCTTATTCGGTAACGAAATACTTAACATTAAACAGTGTAACACACGACCGGTTGACGTAGACTACGTTAAACCGTTTGATTAGTTTCGTTAGTTTCGTAGCGGAACATTGCAACGCAGGTACTGTTCTAATGGGACGTTGGGTTAGCATAAGTAAGTGAGTAAGTATGTTAGAACATTCTATGATTCGCTTCTTAGAAATTATTTGGCGGCCCTGGAAAGGGACGTTTGGTTTGAATGTTGGTATGATGAAAGGGCAACGGTTGTGCTGGCTGTAGTGATTGTGTTGATATGATCGACCAGCTGGAGACCATTATCCTTATCGCGTTATAGATTGTTCAGGGTCTGTTTGGGAATTCAAAGTAAAAAATTAATGATATTTTTGTATAGTTGACAGTCGCGAAAAACTCCAACTGATTGAAGCAAAAATCTCGAAAATCTATCGAGAAATGTTTCTGTTTCAGTTATTTTCAAATTTTCATTTGACCCCTACCCTTGCCGTAAGGCGTAGTCTGATCAAAATAGTGTGGGTGTGGTCCTAATAGATCGTTAGATCAGCATAATAGTGTATGTTAGAAAATTTTTTTACAATCTTTAGAAAGGTTTAAATGATGATACGGCCTCGAGTTGAAGGCCCTTCTCCAGCGTCCCAACCAGTAGTTGGCAACGCATTACCTCTGGCTGCTTTCAGTTTCGCCCGATAACCACGAGCTCGCTCGGCATCGGTACATGGTCGTTTCGGAGGATTTTCCGTATGTTCGATCTTAACGCGCTTCCGAAATTTGCGCATACGGTTGGCATCAAAACGATTAGGCATTGCACTTATTCTCACTTTCACAGTTTCTCAAAACTTATTTCTTCCTAGAAGTAAAACTCTATCCAACGCGAATCGTTAACACAACAGAATAACTATTCATAACAGTACTAATTGGAATGTGCAGAGAATGTTACTTCGGAATATCATGTTCGAGAATCAAAACGTTGTCCGTAATAGGGAATTTCTTGATACTTGCCGGAACGCAACATTCTTTAAAATTTTCCAACACCGATTGATGAATATGTACGCGAAATATATTCATCTTTTATTTGTAAAATTTTAAATACTTGAGTAAATAAAATGGCAATCGTAAAAACCTCTAGTTGATAAGAGCAAAAATCTCAAAAATAAATCAATCAAGAAACGATCGAATTATTAGCGTCCGCTGTTTCAATTTTTCGTGACGGCAGCCATTTGTAAATTGTACACAATGCTCAAGGTATGCAACGAAGAGAAAACTAAAATTGTTTTAGCCACCGCTGTCTGCCAATTGGTAAGAACTTGGAAAGTAATGTTAGATAAATTCAAATCAAACAAACTCTCTCAAAATTAAATTGGTCGTCCTGAAAAGGACGGATTTGAAATGGTCCGCATTTGAATTAAAACCTTCTCGGTCTTTTGAAGAAGCAGGTTATTTCAGCCGTTGCACGTTGCGCCTTACCAAAAGATGGCTACCAACAAGATCACACACACACAAGCACCTTATTTCGCTCCTCGTGGTTGCACCCACCGGCTGGCTACAAAGACATCATTGGCTTGCAAGCAACCGACTGCCTAGCACACCACTGCATAATTTATGGCTGCCTAGCAACGGTTGCCTAGCCAACGGCTTGCTAGCAACAGCCTGCAGCGCAATCAGCTACCTGACCAATTGGTTGGTCGCCAGTGCACCTTCTATGGTACTTGCCACCGCCAGCTGCCAAATCCAAATTGGCGCCTTGCCGCTCCGCACTGCTGAATGAAGCTAGTGCACCCTCCAGGGTACATGCCATCGCCAGGCGCC
Organism: Aedes koreicus; assembly: GCA_024533555.2. NCBI lineage: Eukaryota > Metazoa > Arthropoda > Insecta > Diptera > Culicidae > Aedes > Aedes koreicus. Next base: position 201,908 of record JAHHFK020005100.1, on the reverse strand, counting down.
AGCTGCCAATCCATACTGGCTCGATGCTCCGCACAGCTCCAGTACTGCAACACGAATGAGAAAATTTGCGAAGGTGTACCCGTTTTATATCGTTCACTGCTGCATATGAGACCTCCCTTGCTCACATTTGAAATCTGTGATAGGAAAGTACTGTGCATTTAGTAAATTTAGCCTGCAAAACAAAATTATAAGACATCACCTTTTATTTTCGTTATTTTCAATAGTTTAAAATTGTTAACGGATAATGTTTGATAGTTGAATTGATACGCGGGAAAATTTCCAACCGATTGATGTAAACATCTTGAAAATCTATCGAGCATTTATTAAGTTATAAGCGTTTAATTTGTAACGATATTTCGTGACGGTCGCTTATTTTTAGATTTTCAATTGACACCCTACCCTTGCCGTAAGACGTAGTCTACGTCAAAAAAACATTTTTCTCCTATACACTATTAAAAAACAAAATATATAAAAAACACATCCACACACATATTTTCCCCCCCCCACACAACACAAAACCCCCCCCCCCCCAAACGGGGCCCCCCACCCCCCACCACACAAGCGGGGGGCCCCCCCCCCCCCCCGCGGGCCCTCCCGGGGCCCCCCCCCCCCCCCCCCCCCTGCCCTTCTTTCTTCCCCCCTCCACAGAACCCCCGGTACCCTTTTTTTGCCCTGGTGTAACGGTTGGCAAACGATCCGCTGGTCCAGGGAGTGGTATCTTTCACACGCGTACTATGACTTTATTTGGTCCAATCCGAGCGAGAAGACACCGTGAGCTGACGGTAACAGACTTTTCGAAACACCATCTGCTCTCATCGATCCACAATACGCACTTTCTTTTATCCGTCAGTTCGGACCATTATCTATCGACACAGTTCACTTTGTTGCAGTACGCTCTCTCGGATGATTTGACTGGGTTCGATAATGACCAAGCCGGCTTAGCTCGATCAGATGTTGGCTTTTTTATCACTTTATCAGTTTTGGTATCTTTCTTCTCTGATCGTCCGTAGTGCAGCTGAGCTTAGGTCCGTACCACATTTAGACTTTTAGTGAATTTTAATTTTTTGGGGTATTTAATTTTTTTGGGGTGTAAATTTTTAACAAACTCGTGGAACTACGAATGTCAATAGACGGGCGTATTCGCGGGTGTTACCAAAATTGTCTTTACTCCTCTGGACCGGATCAAAAACTAAGAGCCCTACTGTTTCCTCGCCTTTTTTTTCTTCTCGTTGATCTAGTAATGCCCATCGCCATCAGCTTCATTTTCCGGTACATTTAGTTGCGTTTCTCGATGGGACGTTTTTAGTACTATTGGAGGGGCTTTGGTTGGTGTTGTACTCTTTTTGTATCAAATTTGAATTCAAATTATTTTAAGAGACTAGATTGCATGCAAAATCTGTACATATTTTAGACTCTAAGTGCTTGTTTTCTTTTATCTTCTCTATTTTAGTCCAAATTTATATTAAAGTAAAAGGTGTATAAGATTTTGAGGTAAATAGTGTAAATAAATAATATAATCAATATGGATGGAAAGTGATTTCGGATCAGAAAAAGCCGAAAAAGCCGAAACAAATTTACTACTGAAGAAATACGCGTGTTTATTGTACGGACTTTTTGTTACAAGATATTAGTGAAAAGAAAAACAGGAGGTAATATCTAACGTTTATGTTGTCTGCAGTGTTTGCGCATCGAGGAGTAACTGGGTGTTTAAAAATTAAATACACTGAACGTAAATTGTACTCTCATTACTCCTGCTCAATTGATGTCAGATTCAATTTTTCTTTCAGTTGACAAAACTGTCCCGCAGGTAGCCCCTTGGTCATTATGTCCGCTTTCTGTTGCTCTGTCGACACGTATCGCAATTCAATCTGTCCCTGCTGAACCAAATCGCATACGAACTGATGTTTAACATCGATGTGCTTAAGCCGGCTTCTAGCCTTCGGCTCACGAACGATCCTTATTGTACTCTCGTTATCTTCATAGTATGGAACAATGGCTGTTTGGTACCCCAACTCCTCTATCCTTCGCAAACAGCACTAATTGCTGCTTTCTTGTGCCCCAGACAGTCGTACACCCGAACACCTTAAAAACATATCCGGTCACTGAGCGTCGATCTATTACGTTGTTTGCCCAGTCAGCGTCACACAATGCTGCAAGCACAGGTGTCGCGTCATCAGCTTCAAACTTTAGCCCAATATCCAATGACCCCTTTACATATCGCAATATGTGCTTCAAATGAGCCCAATGCACGTCTGTTGGACAGCTTTGGAATTGGCTGCAATAGTTAACAGCCGCAAACAAATCAGGCCGAGTGGTAAGTGTCACATACATAGGGCAGCCTACCAGCTACCGGTAAGGCTTGGGCGTGCGCTGCGAGTCTTCACCTTTCTGCAGGCGAAGACGGCACTCCATCGGAGCGGATATCGGCTTACACTCTGACATGTTGAATCCTTCCAACAGTGTCTCCAAATACCTGCGTTGGCTGATTCTAATGATTCTCTGCTCGATGTTCCTCTCAATTCTCATTCGAAGAAAACAGGACACTTCCTCCGAATCCGTCATTCTGAACTCCTTGGACAATCTGCTCTTTACTGCCTTGATCTGGTTCAAGTCATGGCCAATTATGAGTATGTCGTCTACATAAAGAAGCAAGAACAGCTTCTTGCTCCCTTGGTTCCTGAAGTAGAGAAACGAGTCATTTTTGCCAAGATGAAATCAGAGTTTGGTGATGAAGTTGTCGAAACGGTCATTCCAAACCTTCGAGGCCTGTTTAAAGCCATAGAGCGATTTATTCAGATGGCATACTAATTCTTCTCCTACTTCAAAGTCCTCCGGTTGCGACATATAAATTTCCTCGGGGAGATCTCCATTGAGGAAGGCCGATTCAACATCCATTTGGTGGATCTGCAGTCGTTCGTTTTCCACAGCTAACAAGGTTATCAGGATGTCTACTCTAGCTACCGGGGAGTAAGTTTTAGTGTAGTCGTAACCACGACGTTGGCTGAAACCGCGTGCAACTAAACGCGCCTTATACTTTTCTGGCTCTTCGCTGTTCCCAGCTTTAATCCTAAAGACCCATTTGCATGACACTTCATTTCGGCCCACGGGAAGCTTCACAAGATCCCACGTGTTGTTTCTGCTCAAAGAATCCAGTTCCGTCTGGATGGCCACTTGCCACTTTTGCCAGTCGTCCCTCTTCTTCAACTCGGCTACAGTACTCGGCAAGTTGTCAACGTATTCTATTGCTCCAAAAGCGAACCCTGCGAACGTCATGTCATAATCCTGCAGCCATACTGGAGGTTTCCTGATCCGAGCTTCCGTCGTTGGTTCACCACTGGGTTCACCACTAGCTGCTTCTTCACTCTCCTCCTCAGGCATGGTGTCATCACAGCTATCGAAATCCTCTGCTTCGGTGTCAGCTTCAGGGTTCAAACCATTATGATCGCCGCTTTCGCTTTGTAGTTCTTTCTGGGTACTCTCATCTGCAATCGATTCACCCGATACGTATATCATTGATCTCCTCGATTGTCCCATCTAGCTTTATTCCACTTTGGCCGTCTCATCAATGATAACATCACGAACGATGACGATCAGTCGTTCTCTGGAATTCCATACACGATAAGCGTTTGAACCGTAACCCAGGAAAATTCCTTTCCAGCTCTTCTCGTCCAGCTTCTTACGAGTCCCCTTTGGAATATGGCAATAAGCATGTGAACCGAAAACTTTCAACTTTGAAACATCCGGTTTCTTGCAGTTCTATATCTCCGCTGGCGTCATCTTCTCACCAATCGCACACGCAGGGCTCCTGTTTGCTAGAAACGCCACATATTCAATCGCATCTCCCCAGAACGATTTGCTTACACCGGAGTCAAACAGCATCGAACATACCTTCTCCACGAGCGTCTGATTCATCCGTTCGGACACTCCATTCTGCTCGGGTGAGTATGGAACAGTAAACTCCATCTTGACTACCTGCTGTCGACAAAACGAACACATCTCTTTGCCGACATACTACCCACTGTTGTCCGAACGTAGGCGGGAAATCTTGCATCCAAACTGGCAGCTGCTTGCGCCTCGTAGTCCTTAAGGCAGCTGGCAACCTCGTCTTTTGACTCGATCAAATGCACCACTGTGAATCTCGACCAATCGTCAATGAAAGTGACGAAGTATTTCTCCCCACTCCAGCTTGCAGGAGTTACCAGCCCACAAACGTTGGAGTGCACCAGCCCCAACACTCGGCTAGATCGCCTTTCCTGCCGCAACGCAAAAGGATTTCTCGTCTGCTTCGCCACTACGCATGGTTCACAGATCGCCAGCTGTTTCTCGCCCTGCACTGCTTTCATGCCGTCGACCATCTCTCCATTCAACAGGCTAGACAGGTTCCTCTCCCCCAAGTGGCCAAAACGTCGATGCCAGAGTTCATTCAGCTTATTGATCTGCCCAGAAAATAATAGGGAATCGCAAAAACTTTTGGGTGTGTAGAAATTGAGTTCATACAACTTTTCGCACCGCTTCCCAGTGACCACCACCACCGAACCTCGCAGAATCTCGACGCGGCCGCCGTCGAACACCAGCCGCATTCCGGCAGACTCCACCTTGCTGATAGAGAACAGATTCGCTCTGGCCTCTGGAATGTACACTACATTCGACACTTTCGCCTCGATGGATTTATCGTCAAGCACAGAAATCACAGATATATCGCCGACCAGCTTTGCAGTCACCCATTCACCACTTTTGGAGACTGCTATGTCCATTGACTGAGCCATCGGAACCAGTTTATCAAACAACCGTTTATCGTTACATATATGGTCGGTTGCACCCGAGCCAATGTACCACTGAGTTTTGCTTCGTTCGCCCAAATTCATTTCGTCACCGGTCAAGAAAATCACTCCGTCTTTTCGTTCACTCGCGACGTGCACATACGATTTTGGGAACTGTTTCACTTCACTCTTGTCTTTCTTTTCATGGCAATCCGCCAATTTATGCCCTTCTTTTTGGCACCCAAAGCACTTGAAGGATTTCTTTTTCTTCGCTTGCTTCTTTCCAGCATCGGAAAATGCAGCAGGCTCATTTTTCATACCGCTTGAATCTGACACCGTGCTTTTTTTTATCTCCTCATCGAGGAGCCTACTATTCACAAAATCCATGGTAAGTTGTTCCTCGGGCTGTTGCTCGATTGACGTTACCACCGAGTCGTATTCCGTGCGCCTTGAAAACAGCAATCGACACATAACATCAATTTCGTCCATCACACCACCAGCACCACGGAAAATCCGAATCAAACGATCAAATTGCACAATGTGCTCTTGCAGGCTACCGCTCGTGTACCGCAGCTCGTGTTGCTGCCTGTTCAAATACAGCCGCCTAGCAACACTCTTTAGTTCGAAAATTTTCACTAGCGGATCCCACATTGGCTTCGGAGTATTTCTCGCTTGTAAATGCTTCAATTGATCATCATGGATCCGAGACACTATCATCGTTTTACACTTTTTTCTCTTTCTTCTGCCTCCTTCATGGCTTTTTCTTTCTGCTGCACTACCGCCATCATGTCCCCTGCTTCGACTTTCAATTCCGGCACATGATCGATTTCAGTCTCAACACATTGTACAAGGTCATGCTCATCCAGCAGTGTGAGCATCCGAAACTTCCAAGCCGGAAAGTTGGCTCCATCGAACAGCGCGACGCGATAGCACTCCTCTTTCTCACGATCCCCCATTTCTCGGTTATTTCACGACACTACGACCGGAATCCACTTGACTCGACCGATATGCGTCCATGAATCGATTCTGGGCCCATAACTTATGGACGGAAAGAGATTTCGGATCAGAAGGATCAGAAAAGCCGAATCGAATTGACTGCTGAGCAAAAACGCGTGTTTATTGTACGGACTTTTTGTTACAAGATATTAGTGAAAAGAAAAAGTGCAGTGTCTGCAGTGTTTGCGCATCGAGGGGTAACCCGGTTGTTAAAAATTAAATACACTGAACGTAAATTGTACTCTCATTAATAAATAGCCTTAATATCTTTTTCAATAAATAATTTAATGTAAACAAATATTTGAATAAATAAATTGATAAATTATGTAAATAATATTTCTTCATCAGCACCAACCAGGAGGTATATAAAATTAAATAATCAATATATTAATGCAAGGTTATACCTTACACCCTTTATGTGTTATGATCACATATATTTCATAACCAATGAAATCATTTTCACATACATCGACAGATAGTTTGCATAAACAAATCCAATTAAAAGTATGAGTCGCGCCTAATGGCTGAAAATTATTAGCTTTGACACATACTTTTGATTGTGTTTTGGATTGAAAAATCAACATGGCGCTCGACAGGTATTGGTCATTGTCAATATAAATTTAGTTAGTAATTTGCTTCTATTTTATAAGTGTTCGTTCGGTTTAGCTGCATTGCGCCGAATGGGTAAACCACATTGACCGCTCGGAAGCGCATCCGTCCCCGCGGGATTAGCGAAGCGCTAATAAAGGCTACAAGAAGGATCTGTTTTGGCACCCACTGGTAGTTCAATCCATCCGCCGGAGCCATTCAATTCAGGAGGATCGTGCTAAAAAAGGTCGGCTTTGAAGTCAAGCAGCCGAACTCTACCATCCGCCAATACGTCCGAATGCAGCTCATCGAGAACGGCAAGAAAATCACTGGTTTCATTTCCCGGGATGGTTGCCTACATAAAAAAAAACGACGAGGTCCTGGTTGCCGGTTTCGGTCGCCTAGAGTCACGCCATCGTTATTCCCGGAGTCCGTTTCAAGGAGGCTAACGTTTCGCTGCTGTACTACACGCTAAGAAAAAAGTACCCAGCGGAGCACTTAAGTGTGGGAAGCCAACGTTGGGTATAATCATGTTAACCTACCATTGGGTCATTCCGCATCGAACGCTGAAGTGCTTCGGTCGAGTTTTTTTGCACTCCGCACTAAGTTTTTTTGTTCCAAACCGCAATAAACCACGCGGTAATTGATTGCAGTTGAAATAATAGTGAATTGTCTTCAACCGCCGATACCCAGCCGAGCGCTCGTTAAGGGAAGCAGACATTCCCGGCCGAGTCCAACGGATGTGCTGTTCATCACCAGCCGAAATCTTCATCAAACTCCCGGTAAAAAAAGGGTTATACCATCAGCATCCTCGCAGCAGTGACAATCATCGCCCCATCCATAGCCGGTCAGCAACCGGTGCTTTGTTACAAACAACAGCAGACGTAGAAAGCAGCGTAAGGGCAAGTAGCACAATTTTTGTTGTTATTGTTCCCACTAGTAGTGTTTTGTGTATCTCTCTCCCATATAGTAAAATCTTTGTGTGTAGGGGGGCTCAAAAAAAAACTGATTTAAATTTTTTTTTTTATTCAATTTTTTTAATTCAATTTAATTTTGCATGGATGTTTCGAAGGGGGGCGACTTGCCTCCCAAAGATGTTCTTAGGGCGTGCTGTTATCAGCCGTCTTCTGCCTCTCCTTGGGTTGTCTACTTTCGGCAGAAAGTGAAAGCCTTAGACTTTTTGGCCATAAACCGAATTTCATCAGATCAACCGAAACAAACTGCGTGTCACTGCACCTACGTATAAAATGGCAAATGAAATTGCTAGTGACGAAGGTTATAATGTTGAGTACTACGTCTACATCCCATCTCAAGATGTGGAGATAGATGGTGTGGTTTCTGCAGCGAGCCTGGCGTGTGAAGACGTCTACCATTGAGATTCTGGAATGCAAACAATTGCATGCATGATCAATGGTAGATGAAAAAAAACGTATTCACCGTCGGACTCACTACAAGTGACCTTCGCCGGATCAATTCTCCCAAAATTTGTTGAAATTGATAAGGTTTTTTTTTCCAGTGCGCCTTTTTGTACCAAGGGTATTCAATTATACCAAGTGCAAATAGTTGGGTCATACGGCTACTTTTTGCGACAACAAGCCACGTTGTGGCAAATGCGCAAAGGCATCTAGAGGATGCTTGGAAACAGGAAGCAACAAAGTGTGCTTACTGTGGCAAAGAGCCTCTCCACGATTTGCAAAACTGCCCCGTGTACAAGAAGGGCACTGGTAATGTGAGACGTCCCATACAAGAACGCTCCAAGCAGACATATGCAGAAATGTTAAAGTCGCAAAAAGGAGCGTCTGCATCGTCTGTATCAGCCGCTCAAAATGAAAATCAATTTTTGATTTTGTCTTCTGACGAAATGGACTCTGACGTAGCCGATGAGAGTGGATTTCCGGAGGTACACGCCCCCGGTAAAAGAAAGCCTACTAGTTCTCCGGGTGTGCGCCGGAATCAAATAAAATCTACTCTCAAAAGCTTGCAAAAAGATGGAGGTAGCGGGGGTCAATTAAAAAAACCGGATAAACCGGTAATAGCTGATGCATCCGTTCCTAGCTGTAGCTATACCAACCCACCGCTACCTAATAACAGTAACCGTAAGAGGTTGCCAAAACCAAAAACTGCGTCTTCTCGCAATTCAAAGAATATCCCGTCCAAGCGAGGTAAGATTAATTTTAGGGACATTGTGGATAACATTTTAAATGCTCTTGTCCTTTCGGATACTTCACCGCTCCGAGGACTTATTGACCTGCTTATTCCTATAGTTGGAAACTACTTCAAGCAATTGACTGTATCATGGCCCCTCATTGGTGAATTCATATCTTTCGATGAATAATTCGTCGAGTGAGGATCAAGATATGATCACCGTATTACAATGGAACTGTCGAAGTCTAATACCTAAATTAGACTCGTTCAAGTATTTGATTCACAATTCTGATTGTGATACATTTGCTCTCTGTGAAACATGGCTTTCATCTGAAGATAAATTAAGCTTCCACGATTTAAAAATTATTCACCTGGATCGAGATGATTCATATGGTGGCGTACTTTTGGGGATCAAAAAGTGCTACCCCTTCTATAAAATCTCACTCCCAATTATCTCAGGCATTGAAATCATCGCTTGCCAAATAAATGTAAAGAATAAAGATCTTTGCATAGCTTCCGCCTATGTCCCTCCGAGGGCATCAATAAACCGCCGTCAACTTTGGAGTTCAGTAACATTACTTCCATCTCCAGTTCTTATTCTGGGTGATCTGAACTCCCACGGTATTGCTTGGGGCGAACAATACGATGACAACAGTGCGGGTATTTTCTATGACTTATGCGACGATTTCAACTTGACCATCTGGAACACTGGGGAAGCGACACGAATAGCAAAACCTTCTGCCAGGGAGAGTCGACTTGACATATCTTTGTGTTCTAATTCACTATCATTAGATTGTCTGTGGAAGGTAACCAATGATCCCCATGGTAGTGATCACTTACCAATTATTATCTCAATCAGAAATAGTTTGCAAAAAACAGACCAGTCAATCAACGTTCCTTATGACCTCACGAGGCATATTGATTGGCAACATTTTGCATCGGGGGTAACCCTTGGTATTGATTATACCGATCCTCTTCCACCATTGGATGAGTATCGTTTCCTTTCCGAATTGATGTACAAAAGTGCATTAGAAGCTCAGAAACGACGTGTATCAAGTACATCCCTCAAAAGAAGACCCACCACCTCTGGATGGGATGACGAATGCACTAAGTTGTATCTTGAGAAATCCGATGCGTTTAAAGATTATCGTAGACCTGAAACATGCGAACTTTTTGATAAGTACTTAAAGCTTGAAAAAAAAGCTTAAAAACTTACTCAAAGCAAAGAAACGCAATTACTGGCGTTCATTTATAGAGGGACTATCTAGAGAAACCTCAATGACAACGCTCTGGAGAAAGGCTCGCTACATGCGAAATCGCTCATCCTCCAATGAGAGTGAAGAATACTCCATGCAATGGATATTCGACTTCGCTAAAAAGGTTTGTCCAGACTCTGTCCCAACACAACCGAATTTACGGGAATTTACTACCCGAAGTAACGGTTCTCTGGACGAACCATTCACAATGTTGGAATTTTCAATGGCACTTCTTTCATCGAATAACTCTGCTCCGGGAAGCGATATGATTAAATTCAACCTTCTAAAAAACCTCCCCAATATCGCAAAAAGACAATTACTTAACCTGTATAACACTTTCATGGAATTAAATATAGTTCCACCCGCATGGAGGCAGGTTAAAGTAATAGCTATTTTTTTTTTTTTTTTATACTTTTTTATTAAAAGTACGTTTATTTGTCGTTTTTTGTTTGGTAAAAATTATTCACATAATTGTTTAAACCTCGACTTCAAAATTAAATTTAAGTTCGTCTATATCTATCCTACCATTACATCTATATACGTAATGATATACGTAAACAACATTTTCATTATTTGTGTTCTACTATTCGCTGCTATCCCCTCCAGTGAGGGTCATCGAAACGAATAGAACGACGTCTGCCAGTTACAACCAGCAGCTTTTGTTGTAATAGAGTGTACGCGTCTCGTACTCTGTGACAGTCGAAAAATTTGTGCTGTATGGATTCTACACATGCATCGCAATGTAGACAATTTTCTCCATCCATTCTCCTCATGATAAACATCAGTCGCCGATGTGAGAATTTTTGATTTGTCCATATGGCGCGCCGGAAGGGAAAAAATCTCCCGCGGCTATATTCTTCCACACACGGGGCCAATTGATTCCAGGATTAGCTGTTTCGACTTTCGGTCTGGCTGTACGCTCGACGTACAGGGGATAGACAAAATGATCGGGACAGGCAAATTTTTGATCAACTTTGCAGTGCTCTAACTTCATGAAATATTATCCGATTTCAATTGTCCAAGAAGCATTCGACGGGGAATTCAATGTAATTTTATGTCTTGGTAACAAAATTGGCCATGGTCACCGGATACCGGAGTTGTTTCGGGTTTCCGGAGGGGCTTTTTTACATGTTGACTTTGCGATGAATTTTCGTACAAGATGACGTTGTCAAACTTTTTTTTTCAGTAAACACACGAAAACACAAAACATTTTCCAAGCGAATGAAAGGTCGATCACAGGAATCGGCCTTAAATTGACCGAGATATGGCCATTTCCGTGAAACAGGTTCTGATGAAGGGTCCTGGATGCGGTCAGTTCTTTATTTTACTCAAAACATGCTATGTCACAGCTTTTTTTCTTGTTTTTTTTTTCTTGTTTTTTACCACAAAGCTTATTATAAACGAAAAGTGGATCTTTGGCAATATTGGCCACCCGGAACCACCGGAACGACCCCGGGGGAACCTGTAGTAGGGGCCAATTACGATTTTACTCGAAAGCATGCCGTGCAGCAGCTCTATCTTCATGATTTTTCATAAGTATGATTTTTATACACTTAAGAAGGCTATTGGCTACATTGGCCACTCCCTGGACCGCCGGAACGACCCCGGGGGAACCTGTAGTAGGGGCCAATTACGATTTTACTCGAAAGCATGCCGTGCAGCAGCTCTATCTTCATGATTTTTCATAAATATGATTTTTATACACTTGAGAAGGACATTGGCTACATTGACCCCTCCCGGAACCACCGGAACGACCCCGGAAGAACCTGTAGTAGGGGCCAATTACGATTTTACTCGAAAACATGTAAACAAGCTACCTGAACTGTCAAATGATGCCATGATGCAATGTTCTACACCAAATCCTTTTTACACGTATTTTTTTGCTCATATTTTACGCGAGTTTTCGAAATAACAAAACATGTAAACAAGCTACCTGAACTGTCAATTTTTTTGCTCATTTTTAACGCGAGTTTCCGAAACAACACAGTTCACGATGGCTACGATTCTTACCGAGTTTCAACGTGGCCGGATCGTTGGTGCGCGAGAGGCAGGAGCTTCGATTGCCGAAACGTGCAAAATAGTCGGCGTTTCGAAAACCACCGTTTGTCGAATCATGGCGGAGTATGAGGCCGGAAAAATTTCACCCGGTAAAAGTACTGGACGGGGACGAAAGCTTGGTAGTCGACAGCAACGGGCGTTGAAACGGATTGTTAAGGCGGATAGAAGGATTTCGGCTTTTAAAGCAACAGCAGCCTTGAACGACTCAATTGAAGAACCTGTATCAACAAAGACTGTCCGGAGGGAGCTGCACAGGATGAACCTGCGTGGGTGGGCAGCAATTGCCAAGCCGCTTATAAAGCCAGCGAATGCAGCGAAGAGGAAGCGCTGGTGTAAGCTCTATGCCGCTTGGACAGAAGCCCAGTGGAGGAATGTAGTCTATTCAGATGAATCCTCTTTCACGCTCTTCCCAACAACCGGGCGGGTGTACGTGTGGCGTTCTCCTGGAGAGGAGTACGACAAAGATTGCCTGCTTCCCACTGTGAAGCATGGTGGGGGATCGGTAATGGTCTGGGGCGCGATTTCCTGGCATGGGGTTGGTCCAATTGTCGCTGTAAAAGGCAAAATGAAGGCTGACCACTACAGGACTATATTGGATGAGCAGGTATTTCAACTGTTGGTGACATATGTACACTACAAAGAGTTATTATTTTTAAATTTCAACTAGGTGCTTCCCATGATGCGATCCATTTTCCCAGAAGGGAACGGCGTCTTCCAGGATGACAACGCTCCCATCCACACAGCGAAGAATCAAGAAGTGATATGAGGATCACGCAAGTGATTTCGACCACCTTGAGTGGCCTGCTCAGTCACCGGACATTAATATTATTGAACCATTGTGGTCAACATTGGAAGCAAGGGTGCGAAATGTTTTCCCACCACCTTCGTCTTTAAAGGAACTGGAGAAAACTTTGATCGACGAGTGGTATAAAATACCTGTAGACGTGATCCAAAACCTCTACAGCTCCATCTCAAGGCGGATTGAAGCCGTTCTTGATGCGGACGGAGGACCCACTCGCTACTAATACAACCCACTCTTCCCTATACTTCATCAAATTATTTCTTGCATATCCGAACCAAAGCTAAATAAATTGATCCTTGAAGCTACCAGGAAGCTGGTTCAGGCTAGCTAGTGAATCTTATAGTTCACATTTTGGAGTAAAATCGTTATTGGCCCCTGCTACAGGTTCTCCCGAGGGTCGTTCCGGCGGTAAAGGGAGTAGCTAATGTAGCCAATGGCCTTCCCAAGTCCATCGAAACCATGTTTACAAAAAATCATGAAGATAGAGCTGCTGTACGGCATGCTCTGGAGTAAAATCGTAATTGGCCCCTACTACAGGTTCCCCCGGGATCGTTCCGGCGGTCCAGGGAGTGGCCAATGTAGCCAATAGCCTTCTCAAGTGTATAAAAATCATACTTATGAAAAATCATGAAGATAGAGCTGCTGCACGGCATGCTTTCAAGTAAAATCATAATTGGCCCCTACTACAGGTTCCCACGGGGTCGTTCCGGTGGTTCCGGGAGGGGCCAATATTGCCAAAGATCCACTTTTTGTTTATAATAAGCTTTGTGGTAAAAAACAAGAGAAAAAGCTGTGACATAGCATGTTTTGAGTAAAATAAAGAACTGACCGCATCCAGGACCCTTCATCAGAACCTGTTTCACGGAAATGGCCATATCTCGGTCAATTTAAGGCCGATTCCTGTGATCGACCTTTCATTCGCTTGGGAAATGTTTTGTGTTTTCGTGTGTTTACTGAAAAAAAAAGTTTGACAACGTCATCTTGTACGAAAATTCATCGCAAAGTCAACATGTAAAAAAGCCCCTCCGGAAACCCGAAACAACTCCGGTATCCGGTGACCATGGCCAATTTTGTTACCAAGACATAAAATTACATTGAATTCCCCGTCGAATGCTTCTTGGACAATTGAAATCGGATAATATTTCATGAAGTTAGAGCACTGCAAAGTTGATCAAAAATTTGCCTGTCCCGATCATTTTGTCTATCCCCTGTATTACAAAGCCCAATATTAATTTTCCTTTTTTTCATCCTCCAAAATTTTTTTTTTTTCCCCCGCGCCGAGAAGGCCCGAACACGAGATAGTCCTTGCCCTTCCCAATGAATTTCCACAAGACAACATTCATCTATAAGGTAAAAATAACAAGAATATTACACGTTCAAATGATATAAATTTCATCAGCTACCAAGATACAATCCAGATTGAAAACGTTCAAGGTGAAGTGTAAAAAAAAACTGAAAAAAATGTCTGATGTCTGGGTCCATCGCAAATGTCGAGCATTTTAGTCACACTCATCCTAAAGTTTAACCGACGTTTGTTAGCTCAAACAAATGCACATACTGACCTACTGTAAACATTTTGTTTCATTCCGATAGCTATAGTCGATTTACCAATCAATCTTAAGTGTCGCAATAATTATCGGCCCACCCCTCATGCAATTAAATTTTGTTTATATTTTGAAATCAAAGGCAAGACTTTCAAACCTTTTTTTGTTGTTTTCTGTGTTTTTAAAAGCTACTTTCGTAATCAATACCACATGCGCAACTATCAAAAGCACGAAGCATTTGTTGACACAGAAAGAACATTCGTGCATTGTACGAAAACAATACAAAGAGCTACGAATATTTTGTTACCAATAAAAAAGAAACGTCTCTCTAGCTGTCCCCGCAACGTGGCTCAGGTTCTACCTCATGCTTCCACGGGTCAAGAGATGACAAAGACCGCCAGCTAAGGGTTGCGTACTTAGCTGGTAATGCAGCCAGGGCACTGTTGTTCGTCTGACTTCAGCTAGATTGAGGAGGTGCGTGCCGAGCGTCTGTCCACCAAGGAGGTGCGGCTCAAACAGCGTCTGTCCTGACATCCAGCGGTTGAGTAAGAAACGCTGTATCGCGTCAACTGTACATTAGGTGGCAGCCGCACCACGGCGATGTAGGCAGCGCGACCCCGGTAAGATAGCATGCGGAAAAAGCTCTACCACGATAAATGGAAGTATTCTTTATTCGGTCCTACGGTCCTAATTTTAGATCATCCATGGAATTCCCAAGTGTTGCACAATAATTTCATATTATTTTTTTCTCTCATGGCTATGGATATGCAAGTCCGTCTACAATTACAGCAGGACCACAATCTACAGACAAGCAAACATAACAAATATAATCGTAATTATCATTTTATATTCCAACATCATTTCACAATATTTTTGACGTAGGACTACGTCTTTGTTTTCAATATAGGGGTACACGTTGCGAGTACGAAAATTTGGAGCGTCACGAAATATGCTTAGGTTTTGAAAGTTAATAACTATGTCATTTCATGACCGATTTTCAAAATTTTTGCACCAATCGATTGCAAATCTTTCTACTCAATAATTTCATAACTGAAAACTATTATTTTTTTAATTAAAAGCTATTGAAATTCTTATAAATATAAAAATGAATTTTTATCGAACTGACCCTTATAGACATAGAAACTACTTAACCGACTGGCGTGAAAATTTGTATGCAGGGGCTTTTGGGACCGGACAAGCTTCTTATGATGGTTTAAGAACTTAAAAAAAAAATTTAAAGGAAATTTAACATTTTGAAATTGCATATTTTGAGTGTTGCACACACATAGGCCTAGAAGAAATCGTATGCAATTGGTGGTGGATGAAGCCAGTCTCTTGGGTAAAAATGTCCTAAATGTCTACCCGCATAAACAATTACCATAAGAAGCACCTAACCACCAATTCGGGTTATCATCCCAACTGTAACCGGTACGGTTAAACCATAGACTAACTCTAAGACCAGTAGGTCCCGAACAAATACGATTTTTTTCTTGGCTCAGTCAGTACTAGCACATCGGTCCCAAGCTCGGTCCCAAGCTTAATAATACGCACCTAATAATGAACTCACACGAACACACGCTCAAATATTCTGTCAAAATAAAACAGCAAATCGAAACAAAGGCGCAAATATGTATAGCAAGGTGCTGGCTACAAGGTGTACTTTGGACCAAGGGGTTCTACAACAGTGAATCAATTTCAAATCGGTAATTGCATATTGATTGTTGGTTAAACCATCTGTAATATCGTTCTTGTATATTACATGTTTATGAGGGTAACCTGTTTAGTGTATTGCAGTAAATTTTTGAGCGAAACCAATTTCAAAAACCCTTTAAAGAATTAGACGACTGGAGGCGAATTCGATTGCACATTGCGACATAGTCCTACGTTACCTTTTCGTACAACCCCATTGGGCTGAACTTGGAGTTTTTATGCTATTTTCAGCTTCGCATTTAGGTATCGTTTTGAGTCTTAGCCCACCTCACGTTATGTATATGAAAAGATAGGATGATTTTTAACGTTTTTTTAACGGCTCATATACGACAAACTTTCCAAAAACAAAAAATTTCCTTCATCCAAAAAACTTAAAAATTCCATAACTAACATTGTTTATGATCCAACATTTTCTATTTGACAGACATAAAGAATCATTTATGGGCCCATTAGGAAACAGGAGTTAGCATAAATTCAAATTTCCTGTTTTCCTTTTTATTTTTTTTTTTTTTTTTTGATTTTATTAGTTTCAGTTTTTGGGCAATAATCATACTAATGGGAAATTTATTTCGCCTCATTGTTTGCTTAAATTTTCTTTGCTATTTTGCTAGGCTAACAGGTGACCAACTTTCTTTCATTATATCACGTTGGAAATTTTCGTTGTCTCAGAAATTCAATCACCTAACGGAAGGGGCAAATAGCTGCATTTGATTATTTAATGTAAAATATTTAATATTTTATTACTAAATCGTATTATTCTCATCATATCATCATTGTATAAGGAGTGTATCGAAAATTAGCTATCCACAAACTTTCTTTCAAATTATGTTGAAAACCGATATTTTATTCATACAAAAAAAATGATCCTTTATTGTACGAGGTTAAACTTGAACATAATGAAGACCGGATGAAATTTAAGTTATTCCTTCACGAATTTTCGAACTTTGGATCGAATGCTCTTCATCAAGTTCCGGACAAGTGTTGCATCGCATTTTTTGGACACTTGAGCCCAAATTTTTTTGAACTCCTGCATGTTCCCAGCTGCCTTACCAGTCTTCTCGAAGACCCTCTTCACGATTGCCCAGTAACGTTCGATGGGTCGAAGCTGAGGGCAATTTGGTGGATTGATATTTTTCTCAACGAAATCTATACCCTTTTCCGCAAGCCAATTGAGAGTGGTTTTGACATAGTGAGCCGACGCTAAATCCGGCCAAAACAATGGAGGTGTACTATGCTTCTTATATAAAGGCAACAATCTCTTCTGGAGACACTCAGATCGATAGATTTCCGCATTTATAGTTCCGGTAGTGTAAAAAATGGTTGACTTCAAACCACAGGAACATATTGCTTGCCATACCAGTACCTTTCGACCGAATTTCTCCACTTGAATCGACCTGTCCGCATCGCTCACATCCTCTCCAACAACGGCAGTAAAGTATTGTGGACCTGGAAGGGTTTTTGAGTCCTCCTTTACATAGGTCTCATCGTCCATCAAAACGCATGCATCCGGACGCTGCAAAAGACGCGAATACAATTTCCGGGCCCTTGTTGCTGCTCGCTTCTTCTGTTCTGCACTTTGTTTCGAGATTTTCTGCTTCTTGTAGGTCTTCAGGTGGTTTCGCCTCTTGATACGCTGGATCATTCCGACACTCGTTCCTGCTTTTTTGGCCAAATCACGTATTGACATTGATTTGTTCTTCATGATTAGAGATACCACTTTCTGCTCCAGTTTCGGGTTGGAAGAACCGGGTTTTCTGCCTCTTCCTGGTAGCTCATCCAAAGAATAGTGTTCCCCAAACTTATTAATGATGGTTTTAACACTCGCATGATAAACTCCAAACCGCTTCGCCAATTTTTGCATAGTAATACCCTTCTCACTTAGCCATGTGTCCAGAACCTTAATTTTCACTTCCTTTTCAATACGCGACATTTTGAAAACGCAGAATTTGAACCGCACAAACAAGTAAACAAAAGAAAGCTGACAGTCAAACGCACAGCATGCAGTGTTCAGAGCATAAAAAACCATCACAAATACATGCGTACAACGCAAATGTATGTGGATAGCTTATATTCGATATTATAATCATATTAAAATAATAATAAAAAAAAATAACAATTAAATTTTATCTGCTTCAAGCTTACAAGGAAGTTGATTCCAGATGGTATAGTTATTTTATTGCATTGTATCCTAAGGTGTTTTTCTACAAGGTTAGATCATTGAATATTATTGAAATTATTAAATGCTCTTCAATTCTGCTTATTATGTGTATCCATATGACATGAATACATACATATTTTTTATTGTTTAATATATAATTAAATGCTCTTATTGTTATGTTTGAATTCTCCGTGCGTGGGGTAACGATTATGATGTAGAAGGAGATGTTTCGCTCATCACCATGAGGCACCAAGAGTGGGCAGTAATGTTTGCTAGAATTAAAGATATGAGAAGAAAGTGTTGAAAGTTCCGTCAGTGTACGGTAGGTTGGAAATAGAATAGAAGTATTGAAAATTGAGTGAAAGGGCATGGGTAAAGTAGTACTCGAACCAAGGAAGTTATCATCACGGTTGCCACATGCACAGATTTATCTAGATTGACACAGATTTTTTTAATTTTTTTTCATACAGATATCTGTATGTTAAGATTACAGATTTTTGAGAAAAACCAAGATTTTTAAGATTGTTGGCAATTGTCTTTCCACTCAAAAACCTCAAATTCAAAATATGAATACAGTTTAGGATCCAACTTTTTATAAATACTACTTTCAGTATGATGTTTAGGCTTGAAGCAAAATAACACCATTGACAGTGACAGATGACAGTATGAAAGTCAGTTTGTGTTTTTTTTTCAAAATGATTTCTCCATGATTTTTTTAATTATTTGATGTTGATAATTCTTGAAGAAAATTTCCTCGAATTTCTCAAGGTTCTCGGACATTTCTTTAGATATTCCTTCTTGCGTTTCTAAAGGTTTGTAGGCATTTCTCCAGGGATTCTTTCATGAGTTTCTTCTGACATTGCATCGGAAGTTTTTTCAAAACTTTCTTGTAATGAAATGGTTGGAGGAATCCCTGATCTTGTGAAGTTTTGTGATTTCAAAGGAATCACTGGAGGCACCTGTAAGAACTATACAAAAACTAAACATGTTTTCCTGCAAAAATTCGGAATCATTTTTCAAATTTTGTCTAGGATGCCTGCAAGGATTCTTACTTATAGTTCTCCAGATATTACTACAATATTTTTTCCAGGTATTCGGGTGGAGAAGTGTTTGTTTCAAATTTGCGCAAGAGATTGTTTCAAAAAATTTGGCAGAATTTCTTGCAGTGATTTCTTCAAAAATGCAATTCTTCTAATGTAGAAGTATTTTTATGCATTCATGCAGAAGAATTTTAGGAAGTTCGAATAATGTTCTCGATAGTTTTTTTTGCTATATGAAGCATATTTATTTCGTACGTGATTTTTTATTATCTCTAATTAAATTTTTATTATCTTTTATATAATCTTGCAATGCGAAAACCTATACATATTTTGCGCAATTCATAAACAGTTGCAGATCGATGGCACCGATTTAAAAAAAAATGGTTTTTGATCTTTGGATCAGATGAAGCTTTGGTAATTATTGGTTCTGACCGATCCATCAAAAAGCTGCTGAAACGTGTTTGTCCTCATTTGATAATTATCAAATGTACTTGCCACTTTTTGGCCCTTTGTGCAAGTAACGCTTAAAAAACTGACATTGTACCTGGAACAAATGATTCGATATATCTGCAGTTACTTGTCCTGCAGCCTCAACGATCCAAGAAATCCCAGATGATACAGTTCTGCATCCGTCTGACACTAGATGGCTATCGTTGGAGACAGTTGTCAAATGGAATATGGAACGGTTTTCGGAGCTCGTGTTGTTTTTCTCGTTCTAATCAAACTGAGACAACAGTTTTATTGTTGTCATCTTAACATCTTAATGACACGATGACGCAGCCATTTATTTTCTTCTTAAGCTACGTATCATGAAAGCGAATCGAATCTTCCAGTCAAAAGCTATGGAACTCCTGAACATGTGCAATCAGCTGAAGTCTCGCTGATGGAGTTCCTTGCAAATTTTTGTGTGGACCCAAAACACCTGACGGATTTAGGAGTTTCAGATTTCAAGAAACATCTTCGTAAGAAGTCGGGAATATATATCGGCGAAGCTGCGCCCTTTGAAGGAGTTCAACTCGATTATTGAACAATATCCGAATTTCTTCGAAAGCGGTGAGGAACAAGCCATTGAAAATGATTTTCGTGAGCTGAGGACGATAACCATCTGCAAGGACAACGAAGTGGAAGAATCAGAAGACTTCGAAACTTGTTGAAAAAACGTCTGATGGGAAGCTGGCTTTTCACTTGCTAAGAAAGTTCATTGCGAACTTTTTAATAATTCCGCATTTTTTTGTAGGAGTGAAGCGAGTATTTTCGGAATACAATCTGAATAAGTCCAAAATCCGGAACCGCCTGAGTACGGACAGCATGGAGGCCAAAGAAGGAAAGGAGGAGTTGATGAGCTAATATTAACATCAGAACTAAATTCTGAATTCAACAAATTAATGTACACGGATCATACCAATAAATGATTGTTAATTCCGTTCCAATTTTGTTGCCCTATCAAGGAACTTTAAGTAATCAAAACAATCACCCCCTCAAGTAGCACAGTACGGCCATAATTAGTTGTAGTAACTTTATTATGACTTAGCAAGTCATATTTTTGTTATCTCAACCGAATGGCAACAAGTGTGCTACTTGGGCCATGATTCATTATCATGTCAAAACTGGTCTGTCAGAGTGCAATGATCGATTACCCCCGAGAACATCAATCTTTCGTATACTGATCAGTTTTCCTTTTACAACACAAAATTTGAAATAAAGATTTTTACCAAGATTTTTTGCAGTTAAACACAGATAAAAGAGATTTGTTGGCAAAAATTAAAGATGGAAACGAAAAATAATGTGGCAACCCTGGTTATCATTCCCGCAGCGGAATGTTAGGCAATGATAACGTCCTTGGTTTTCGGCTTCTATCGGCTTGCAAAATTGAATATATTGTTATAGAAAATAATAATTTAATTGTTCAATTGTGATACATAAATAACTATATTACACTAGAAAATAAGAAGAATGATTAGTAATTTCCATTTAATTCCAACTACCTTTATTGCTTATCTTAACAGATACGCGTATTTCGTCTACAATGTGCAGACTTCTTCAGTGTCGTGTACTAATACTCGACTGAAAGAAAACCTTCGCCACCTGCCGTATTTATCCTTTTTTCTAAATACAAACACTTGTACCAACAGCTAACATATCTTGTACCTAACCTATCCTGAGTCCAAAACAAATATTATGCTTGATATCTACCTCGCCTTTTCCTTATACCTAACCTGATTATTCCGTATTATATTACACTAATAAACTTCTAACCTTTACACGAGTAACGATAAAAAAACGCGTCAAAGAAAATTATGTATTTTAAAATCAAAAGCTACGCTAATTGACGAAAGCATTCGTTAATTGAATTGACTTCGTCGTTTCAATCGATTCAAGCCTTATAGACCGCTAGCAAGTATTGGTCTCAAGTTTTGATCACCAATATGGCCTTACTGTAGTGTAGATATAAAAAAGTAAAATTGTCAATTCCAGGAACTTTTTTTTTCAATAGGGTGAATCTAACAATGAGAGATTCTCTCCTGTGTAGCTCTCATTCATTTATTACAACGCCATTATACATTTTTTGAAGGATTAGATACAGGTAAACACAACAGTGCTGGCTAGCATACTCTATAAATAATAGAATGAAAAACCTAAAGGAGATTAGAATATGAATGAAAAAGAAAGAAATCAAAGAGAGTCCCTCAATATTAGATTCGCCCTAATGAAAAAAAGTCCCTAGAATTATATTATGTTATCAAACGAAAATTTAGTTTATCGTACACATTCTCAATGCTCTTAGTTTTTTTTCTCTCACACCAATATGAACTGGCCAATAAAACATCTATTTAATCTTCATACAAAAAGTGAAAACCGAACCGAAACCAGCTGCTGACACAACCATAAAAGTCCTTGACCAAAACTCTTCCGTGGAGCATCTTCACTCTTGCTCTATGCTCCGTAGTAGCTTGCCTCCGAGGCCCATGGCCATATGGGGAAATTAATCTTGCCGCACCTGAAACCTTTGCCGCTGTTGCTGCTACGGATGCTCCGACTGACATAAATCAACGTATGGGCTCGCGATCGTGAAGTAGTGATCGCTCCGGGACCAGTTCCAAAGCCTACGTCATCGTTTACGAAGCTGTTTTCCCCTGCCCAGTGTGGTCCGACCCCGTACGATCATCTCTTGTGGAGGGGAAAATACTCACCACTGCTGTCGTGAGCAAACTCACCACACTTACAAACACAAGCAAATCTTACCACTACATCCAAGAAGGTGACCAATCAGAGTACATACTGGACAGCGGGGAGGAGCCTAGCATGCCTCTGTATAGGTAGCACACCAACACCAATGGAAACCAACCCCTTACCAACACAGCCAAAGCACGCTTGACACTTGATCGATGTGTTGGTGATCGCATTCCCGTATGCCAAAACACTTGTTTTCGATCTTCGGCTTGCATGTTTCGTGTTCTTTTGTTTATCCCCGGCCGTTTTAGCACGTGCAGAAAAGATGACGTGAATCGTGATCAACGATGCGCGGCTTTTGTTTTAATTACATGCTACCTGTTCCTCCAGACGGTCGCGGCGGTGCAAGTCCGAGTTGATGAAGCCCCCTGTGAAAGGTGTGATGAATACTAACTTTGTGGAAGGTTTAAACATTCTGCGCGGAATGATGTTTCACAAATGGAATGAAGATATCCATGCGTTGCGTTGCTGATGGTTCTGCTGCGATGCTATTGCAAAAGGGGGGGCTATGCACTTGCGGCGGTCGTAAGCTGTTGGTTGTAATGAGAGTGAGGAATTATGTAATTACAGTGATTGAGTGCGTTGGGTTTTAGTGTGGAGAGGAATTATTCTGGGCGTTACGTTTTGAGAGTTTTTTTTTATTCAATCGTATGTTGATGCGTCCGCTGACGAGGGGGGAATTGTTGATGCTAATGATTAAATGGTTAAATAGATGATCTTTATCACGCAAATTAGCCTGTTTAAAGTATGTGTACGTGAATTATTCAGCGCAAGCATGAAGTTAACGTGCAAGTCGGTAATAATTATGATTGATACTAATTGCTTTAAGTTGAAGATACGACGGTAGCGAAAAAAGGTTTGTTGAACAAATAACCGTTTATTGGGGTGCATATTTTCAAGCAATACGTATCAAATAGCTTAGTTGCCATAATACACCAGCTTCCAAACCTTGGCTTGGACATCATCAGTTACTTTAGTAAACCTCTTCTCAATTATCCAAATACCCACATCTTTACCTTAACGCTGCTTATTAGGTTTTGGACAAAGGACGGCTCTCTTGCTTCGATGCCTTTGGAGTTTTGCGAATAGCTTTGCTTCATATACAGACAGCAAGGCATTTGATCGCAAACAAACCAATCCCACCAAGGTGGCAAATCGATAAGCAAATCTAATAGAACTAGAAATTTTTAACCAATTATTATATTATATTCAAATACTAAAGATGAAAAGACAAATCTGTATCACTCGGACTAAGCACATGTTAAACCATCAACAAATAAAAGTAAATGTCATTTTAAGTAATTTGATCGCATTCATATACCCATGCTTCTATAAAAATGGGTATTGAGTAAGATATTTTTCAATGCAGCTCAGTACATTTCGACTGAATAGTAAACTGGCATGTATCGGACGAAATTTCTTCATCAGACCATAAACAAACTTTGTTTTAATTCAAGGCAAGTAATATACAGAAGGAATCCTACACAGTTTGAAAGAAACATTTAATTTTCTGCGTTATCTAATGCTAAGAATGGGAATGCTAGATTTGGCATAAATTAATGGGTTCTTTCATATAAATATTAGTAAGATTGCAAATATGCTGTATGAAAGATTGCAAACAAATATGTTGTTTGAGCTTGCTTTGTCTTGTAATTAAACGAGGGGAAATTTTACACGCCTGTTAAAATTAATTATTTTTTTCTGTGTATAGAGATCCCTGTAAAAAACAATTGAGAACTATATAGCTTAAGTACGAAGCGCCAACTCAAGCCCATTACTAATAATCGTGACGATACCCTTAGAGGAGTATAATGATTTTGAAGAGCACGACGATAACGAGAACTTGACGACATCTCTAGATCAGAGAGGGGTAATTGGTTTTGATAATTTTAATTTATCGACTAACTCGAATCTGCAAACGCTTCCACCTAAATTTTAAGTACCGAAATTAAAGTTTATTGCCAAAACTTTAACCGTATCAAAAGTGCGGTTAAAATTCAAGAAATTCATAACAACATTTTGGGTTGCTCATTCCCAATAATAATGGCAACTGAAACTAGTTGGGATCAAAGCGTTAGGAGTGAAGAAGTCTTCGGAAATTCTTATATAGTTTTAAGAAATGACCGCAATGTGGAAATTTCTGAAAAGAAGTCAGGTGGGGGTGTTTTAATAGCTATTTCTATCAAATTTAGTTCAGAAATTAACGATACTTCAGAATTTAAAGAATTTGAACATGTATGGGTGAAAGTACACATGTCAGGTGAAACACATGTATTTGCCTCAGTGTATTTTTCCCCAAACAATGCTCGTAAAGAAGTATACGAACATTTTTTTCACTTTTCAGACGTAATTATGTCTGGACTTCCCCCAGAAGTGAAAGTTCACATATATGGAGATTTTAATCAACGTAGTGCTGACTTCATTTTAGATACCGAAAATGAGTGCACCTTACTACAAGTCGTTGGAGAAAATGAAACATTACAGTTTATTTTCAACAAAACTGCAGGTCTTGGGCTAAACCAAGTTAATCATGTAAAAAACCAGCAAAATTGCTATTTAGATTTTTTATTGACAAATATTGAGGAAGATTTCTGTGTAGCTGAATCACTTTTTCCATTATGGAAAAATGAAGCTTTTCACACAGCAATTGAGTTTTCTTTATTTATTCACGAATACAAAAGACCCGACGCTTTCCGATATGAAGAGGTCTTCCAATATAATTTAGCAAACTATGATATCATAAGAAACCAACTTATCAAAATTGATTGGCAAACAATTTTTAAGAACGCAGCAAATATTGAGACTTCTGTGGAGGTTTTTTATAAATTATTGTTTGAAATAATATTTGAACAAGTACCACTCAAAAAAATAAGGTGACAAGGTAAGTCAAAATAGCCAGCTTGATATAATAAACGAATAATAAATTTGAAAAATCGGAAACAAAAAGCACACACAATATACAAAAGAGATGGTAACAACAATAACCTGGCAAACTTCTTGAGTATTTGTGATGAACTAAATGTAACCATAAAAAATGCATTTGATGAGCACAATTCATAATTTGAACTTGAAATTAAGTCTTGTCCAAAACATTTTTTTAATTATGTTAAAACTAAATTGAAATCTGACAATTTCCCATCTAGAATGCGTCTTAGCTCATATGTTGGTAATAACGCGAAAGAAATTTGCAATCTATTTTCAACATTCTTTCAAGAAATATATACCACATTTGCTGAAGAAGATCGCGATTATGAATATTTCGATTTCTTCCCAGGATTATCAAGGGACATTGGAGTTAGTCAAGTCGAATTTCAAGACATCTTGCAAGGTTTTAAAAATTTAGACGTTTCTTAAGGTTCCGGCCTTGATGGAATACCACCCGTATTTATGAAAAACTTAGAGTTGGAACTTACAGCACCTTTATTTTGGCTATTTAATATGTCATTGAAATCTGGGATCTTTCCCAAACTATGGAAAAGTTCCTACCTAGTACCTATTTTTTAAAGTGGAAAAAAATCTGACATACGTAACTATCGTGGAATTGCCATTTTATCTTGCATTCCTAAACTTTTTGAAGCAATTATTAATGAAAAATTGTTCACTCAAATCAAAAACAGAATGACTACCAAGCAACATGGATTCTTCAAAGGACGATCAACTAGCACAAATTTACTAGAATTCGTTAACCACTTTCTGATAGCAATGGACAATGGTAACCATGTAGAAGCTCTTTATACAGACCTCAGCAAGGCTTTTGATCGCATTGACATACCCATGCTTCTTTTTAAATTGCGAAAAATGGGAATTGAGCCAGGAATTCTCAAATGGATCAAATCCTATCTCACCAACCGTCAACAAATAGATAGATTCAAAGGGAAGAAATCAAACCCTATTTATGTCACCTCTGGAGTCCCCCAAGGCTTAGGTCTCCTCTTATTTATTTTGTTTGTAAATGACGTTTACAAACAAAATATTAAAAGACACTAAATTTGTGGTTTATGCTGATGACATGAAACTATTTCTAGAAATAAGAAATAAAGAAGATATCATGACTATCCAGAAAGAAGTAAACGTTTTCTATGTCTGGTGTGTGTGTGTCTGTGTGTGTGTGTGTGTGTGTGTGTGTGTGTGTGTGTGTGTGTGTGTGTGTGTGTGTGTGTGTGTGTGTGTGTGTGTGTGTGTGTGTGTGTGTGTGTGTGTGTGTGTACTATTCACCTCCCACTGACCGGCAGTGCTATTATGGAAAAAAATTGTCTGCACCTATTTTTGACCTTATGCTATCTATAGGTGCAAACACTTTTAGCCCTGGAGATAAAAGGTGATAGCTCTATTGCAGTTCCAACGACCCATTTCGAGAATGCCTGTTTCTACATGTACATTCTGAGGTCGCTATCATATGCAATAAGCCCCGCATGAATACACCCATATATCAAATGGATATATGGGATGCAATCGCACTTCCAGAATCAAAATTCAGTTTTTTTTATTCTGGTGCGTATTAAGTTATGATTTTATGTATATAATAAGTAAAACAGTAACATTCTTACCAATCTTCGTTGTTTCTTCGCTTTTCTGTTTACTTTCCTTCTTGTTCAAGTCCTTATCGATCTCGTCCTGGTTTTTTATGCTCTTGATAACCATTCTGCCTCCGGATGATTGAGGATTCCTCCAGCTTCGTGACTTTGTTTTCCATTGAATTCTGGATCGTTATAAAAATTTTAAGATACAAATTGTACGAAAATTCACGGCTTCAATTCATTTGCATTTGTACTAGTGAATGTACTGAGGTATTGCAAATTTCTACTGTTCCTAATGAAATAGTTGTTTAAAATGTAAATAACTTACCATTAAAGCATACCAGTCTCTATATTGTATCATATATTCAAGGAATAAAACTTTCAAACGCATCTTTCACTGCTTGTACGTATAGGACTCATATGCTTTTATAAACTGATCTAATATTAAAGGAATCAAAACTGAAATACATATACTTTACTCGTTCTTTACAAGGACTTACTTTCCTCACATAAAAAATTAAAATATCATAGAAGACAAAAATGCTATTGATACAAATTTCCAACTCGAATGCTGTACATGGCATTTTAAGAGACAATTAAATTACTTGATCATGTAAAAAGCGGCTACATGTATTAATATCCTACTAGTCCTGGCAAAGCTGAAAACAGAAAATATCATTCCAAATATCAAAACTTTAATTTCAATGAGAGATATTATTTTATAAGATATGTTGTTAAAACATGTCTTTATATTGCTCTAGTTACATTTCTATGATAGCAATTGGAGCGATCGCAGAGCCCAGTGTGATGGTTTCTGAAATAAATGGCTTATCTCATCCTAATACCACTAAATACAATATTAAAAAATAATCCTATACTGCCCATAAACGCATGCCAGTCTTTTAAGAATATAGTAGTTAATGTTCAGAAGTTTAAATTCAAAGTAAATGTTATGCTGAAATGCTGAAAAACAAATTCAGCCTTTTATCCATATCAGGTTGCTCCAGGCTCCGGAGATAAATGGTTTTGGAATGCAAGGACCCTCCTTCGAAGTAGTCAACTCACCTTTGAAGCCCAATAAACGTTTTCTATGTTTGGTGTAACAAAAGTATTTTGCAGCTGAACGTAAAAAAAATGTAATTCGATAACTTTTAGTAGGAAACGAAGCACCCCAGACGTAACTATCAATTTAGGGAATCAGCCAGTTGAAAAGTGTAAAAGAGTAAGGGACTTTGGGGTTATCTTGGATATCAAACTTACATTCATTGAACATTACAATACTATCATCAACAAAGCAAATAATATGCTTGGATTTATAAAACGTTTTTGTTACAATTTTCATGACCCGTACACAATAAAAACATTGTACATTGCATATGTGAGGTCAATACTGGAATATTGTCGCGTAGTTTGGTCACCCTTTTCAGTCATACAAGAAGAACGAATAGAATCGGTACAGAAGCAGTTTTTATTCTTTGCACTTCGTAAATATGGTTGGACAAGTTTACCTCTTCCATCTTATGAAGCACGCTGTATTCTCATCAGCGTCCAATCATTAAAGGGGGCCGTGAATTTGCATTAGTTTCATGCGTAAATGATATTGTTGCGCAACGCATTGACTCAGAAGAACTTTTATTAAAACTACATTTTAACATTCCGTCCCGGCAATTACGAAATAGAAATATATTTACTACAAGCCATCATCGCACAAATTACGCCAAATTTGAACCTCTTA
This sequence comes from Aedes koreicus, assembly GCA_024533555.2. Lineage (NCBI taxonomy): Eukaryota > Metazoa > Arthropoda > Insecta > Diptera > Culicidae > Aedes > Aedes koreicus. The sequence continues at coordinate 173,368 of JAHHFK020005100.1, read as the reverse complement.
ATCAGATGGTGGCAACTTACAATGAGCACGAAGAAAATGTTGACTTCACTATGACTAAAACAAAACTGAAGCAATACTTCATTGTAATTAGATAACATAAACATTAGAAATATAAACCTGATAGGTTAGTTTTTTAAGGCGTATTATATATTTAGGAAGTGAGACATAAAATGTAAATATCATTGTAACAAAACGGTCTACTACTGATTGACGACAAATATGTAAAATAAAATAAATCTATAGATGGTTTTAAAGCTATAAAAGAGTACTAACTACTTTATTGTCTACAACGAATCAGGCTTACAATGCCAGTTGTTCGTCAACGGGGAGCTCGACCGATAGAAATGTTTCCTGGTGGAACGAGCGATTGAAAAAGTTACGAAAAAAAGCACGGAAACTATTCCATCGTACTAAATTTATCTCAAATTATCTCAATACAAAAAAGCATTGCGTCAATACAATCCCGACCAAAAGGAAATAACAAAATTATTTCAGGTTTTGTTATTCAGTTACGCTGTTTTTCTAACAGAGGTTATTAGAATTTAGATCGCGGATGTTGTTAAAATAACAGAGATTGTAACAAAATATCCTCAAGAGGTAACAAAATTATAACAAACTATGATATAGATGTAACATAAACAAAACAAACTTTGTAACAGTTTTGATACGATGTAGCAAAATCATAACAGCTAGTGTTAGAATTACTATATTTCTTTAAACAGATTGTGACTTGCGAGGCATTATATCTTAATTTGTTACAATTATGTTATACAATTATCCAGATAGAAATGTCGTTAACAAATTTGTATCATAATCAGTTAGTCGTAACAAGGTTTGTTATAATTTTGTTACTTTTATGTTATACCCTTCTGGCCGGGACCCCCACCCATGATAGCCAATGTAACTTTTTTTTTTTAAGTTGGCACAACTTCATTATCGTGGCTGATGACCCTTAATTCAGCGAACGCATTAAATTATTAATTTATTACTGGGGTCCTCCCTCAGCTCAGTCGGTAAAAGCGCGGCTACTAAACAACACCATGCTGGAGGTGGCTGGGTTCGATTCACGGTATGGTCTAGGAATTTTTCGTTAAGGAAAATTTCTCGACTCCCTGGGCATAGGGTATGATTGTACTTGCCACACAATCATACTAATGCAAAAATAGTACTTGGCATCGAAAGCTCTTAATTAATAACTGTGGAAGTGCATTTAGAACACTAAGTTGAGAGCAAGCAATAAGCTAATTTTGAGGCGTCTACGTAAAAAAATTCATAGTGAACGACCAGATTTGTGGGCAGATAACTTATGGATTTTTCACCACGACAATGCGCCGATACATTTCAGCTTGATTATGATGGAGTTTTTTGTCAACCATAAAACAGAAGTCATCGCACAACGAGGGTTTTCACCAGATTTGTGTCTTTTCTTTTTCCGAAACTTAAATATCCGATGCGGGGAACGCGTCATGGGTCGATTAAGATGTGATGTGATGTGATAGGAAGTGGTGGCACCAGTGCAGGACTTGGTGAACCATGGTGTACAGTGGCAATGGCAATATCACACTGTAAATACCGGTAATCCTCACTATTCCGTTGCATGAAAGGCCAAAAACGGAGATGTGGACCCGTAAGCAGAAGCACTTGAAACCCACGGAAAGGATAGAGAATCTCCTTCCAACGAGACGCTCTTATTGCAGGACATGTACAGTAAGCAATACACATTAGGATTTCCGTCTGGTGGTTTGTTAAAAATGGGATTAGCAATTTCTTTGTAGACTGTCCGAAGACATTTAGCCCTTCGCTGATCTCGATCTGACGATTTCTATCAAGGAAGGTATAATTGCCATCCATGACATCGGCCAGATAACTACAAATCCCTCATCCAGTCTATACTTCGTCTGATACCCTGTGTTTCCCTCTTACCCTTTGAAGTTGAATGTTTGTATGATATGGACGTTACACAATATAATATATGTTTTTTCAAAATATATCTGACTTCTACTGGTTTGTTACTGAAAAATAAATAATAGTGATGTATCAACATCATCATAGTTCTGGAAAAGCTGAAAACCAAAGAATATCAGTACAATCTACAGAGATAAAATTTAAATTAAAAAATATCTGATTGTTTTTGTGAATCAACATGTAATTCTGCATTTTATGCCATTCTAGTTACGTTTAAAGGGTAGAATTCGAGTGATCGAAGAACTCGGTTTGATGATTTCTGAAAGAAATTGAATGTAAAGGGTGTCCACAGTTAAATTGCATCACTTTAAACTCGTCCTCAAAAACAAGTCTCTCAACCGATTGTCATGAAATACAGTAGCGCTCAAAAGTGATTTGACATTCAATTTTTTTGAAAAATATAGACGGCAACTCCGCCAACCGCAACAAATCTGACGTTTATTTGTTTTGTTATGGTTCTCCATTCGTTTGGTATAATCGGTTGCGCATTTCCGTTTGGATCAGAGGGTTTAACCATGTTTTGGTGTAATTCCACTGCTCAAAAGTCATTTGACGAAGTGCTTATTCGTGGTAAGTTTAAAGTTTAACATAATATTTCACTATTATATCACTAAATGAATGTTCAAATATCGAAAATGGATCGAACCAAACGGTTTGAATACCCGCTCGTGCTCAGGGAGGGTGTGTTGAAATTTTTGGAAGAAGGACGCTCACAAGCTCAAGTTGCACGGGATTTTTGCATTTCTCGTCAATGAGTGAGCTTCTGGAACAAGAAAAACAAGGAAAGAGGCTAAGTCGGAAGTTCCCCGAGGCCAGGTCGACCAAAAGTTACCACTGAGAGGCAAGATCGTTTGATAGCAATGATGTTGAAAGCTGATCCCAGAAGAACTACTACGGATATCAACAAGGATTTGGCCGAACACCATGGTATAAACATTCACAATTCAACCGTCAAGCGTCGCTTGACTGGATTGAATGGTCGTCGGCCGAGTAAGAAATCACTCATTTCTGAGAAAAACAGAAAGGCTAGGGTTGCCTTTGCTTTGGCTCGACAACATTGGACTCAGGAAGATTGGTCGAAAGTACTCTGGAGCGACGAAAGCAAATTCAATTTGTTTTCCTCCGACGGGATTAAGTATGTTCGCAGACCTGTCAACCGCAGAAACGATGTTCGGTACCAAGTTCCGACTGTTAAGCATCGCGGCGGTAATGTGATGGTATGGAGTTGTTTCTCCCAAAAAGGCGTTGGTCCTTTGGTACGTATCAACGGCATCATGGACCAACTGGTATATCGAGATATATTGAAAAATCACATGTTGCCATTTGCACGAAAGAAAATGCCGAAGAAATGGTCTTTCCAACAGGATAACGACCCGAAACATCGTTCGAAACTGCTGAAGGAATATTTTAATAAAGCAAATATCAAGGTTATGGAGTGGCCAAATCAACGTCCTTATCTGAATCCCGTTAAGAACTTGTGGGAAGAGCTCGATAGACGTGTACGAACCTGAAACTACTCTAAATTGACGACTTTTTACGAGGCCCTCCAGGAGAAATGGAATGAAATACCACCGCACGGTATTACTAATCTTGTGGCATTGATGCCACGCAGATGTCGGGCTGTAATGCAATCACGAGGCTTTGCTACTAAGTACTGATGTCAGCCATCCTGCGATTACTGAAAATGATATCATTTTGTGCAATATGTTGACTTTTTTTTTTGTTTTTCTCATTTGTCAAATCACTTTGGAACTCGATGAAATATGTTATATTTTGTTTCAAAAACAAATAAACATTGAATATTGTTGAAATACACTTCACCGTCTTTGTTTTTTATTTATGCACTACTTTGAGATTTTCCGGAAAAAGTTTTAATTGAGTATAATGATAACGTAAATACTGTTTGTCAAATGACTTTTGAGCGCTACTGTATTTAGAAATAAAAAACAATGTATAATCTTGGTTTAGGTATTTTTATTTCACTGTTTTTCTTTACCAAATCCAAAAGCCCGAACTTTCTTCTTAATACCACGAATGAGATTTTGTACAACGCTTGAACCGACATTTTTTCCGCTTTCAACCATGACTTCAACATTTCCTGTTCTGTAGTGACAACTTTAGGATGCTTACGAAGTTTGTGCTTCATTATAGCCCAACATCTTTTAATTGGCCGCAACTCTGGAGAGAGAAATTGACACCATTCATCTTGTACCACTCCAGAACATCCTTGATGTAGTGACAAGAGGCTAGGTCCGGCCAAAAACTTGCAGGAACGTTGTGTGTTTTGAGAAACGGAAGCAGTTGTTTTTTCAGGCATTCATACTTGACCATTTACAGTTGAAGTTGCCACAAATGACTTGCTCCGTTTTCCACACGAACAAATCCCCTGCCAAATCATGAATTTCCTGGGGAACTTTGACACTTGCTGTTTCTTGAGAGACTCTGGAACATCGAACATGTCTTTCGCAGTCACAAGCTGGTTGCCGGGATTTTGTTTAAAGTCCGCTTTTACGTGTGTTTCGTCGTTCATGATGCAGCAGAGTGGTCTCGTCAACATTTGTGGGTACAGCTTACGTGCACGTGTTTTAGCAGTCCTAAGGCCTGTACTCGAAAAAAAATGCACCATTTTTATCCGTGTATAACTTTTTTGTCCGTGGGTAAAAATTGATGAAAATCTGAGTTTACTTAGTTTGGAAAAAATTGTTCACATGTACAAAATTTCATTACAATCAGTTTAGTGTTTGTTGAGGTGTCATCGAAACAAGAAGAAAATCGCCGGAGAATTTTGCGCGCCGTCATGGAAAATCCGACTGCAACCATAAGACGGATTGGAAGACAACTGGGAATCACCCATACAACTGTGTCTCGGGTGGTAAAATCGTTTAAGGAGTCCCAGACGACCGAGCGGCGGGCTGGAAGTGGAAGAAAATCGAAGACAGCTAACCCTGTGAAGGCCCGGAAGGTGTTGGATTATTTCAAGTGTAATCCAAACTTTTCGATTCGCGACGCGGCTCTGAAGGCAAAGTGTTCCACCTGGTTCATTCAGCAAACCATGAAACGAGCTAGGCTTCGTGTATTCAAGGTCCGCAAGACACCGAACCGACGTGATCAACAAAACACGGCGGCCAAATCCCGCGTTAGGAAGCTGTATCGAGAGTGGTTAACGAAACCGAGGTGTGTGGTTATGGATGACGAATCCTACATCAACGCAGACGCAAAGCAGATACCGGGGCTGGAGTTCTAAGCTGCCAAATTACAGTTTGATGTTCCGAAATACACGAGGAAGAAGAAAGTGGACAAATTTGCCCCAAAATACTTGCTCTGGCAGGCCATATGCCAATGCGGTAAACTGAGTTAACTGTACATCACAACGGGTACCATCTACAGCGAAATTTACCGCACCGAGTGTCTCCAGAAGCGTCTGTTGCCCTTCCTGCGGTCCCACGGAGGCGAGACATTATTTTGGTCGGACCTGGCATCATGCTATTACGCACGATCGACGTTGGATTGGTACAGAGACAATAACGTTGTTTTTGTACCAAAAACTGCCAACACCCCAAATTCACCAGATATTCGTCCGGTGGAAAGATTTTGGGCCATAATGAAGGCCAAAGTTCGAAAATCGTCCAAGGTGTGTAAGAACGAGCTGAAATTGAAGAAAGAATGGATGAAAGTGACCAAAAAGGTCGGCTCCACCATTGCACAAAATATAATGAGGGGTCTTAAGGGAAAGGTGCAGGCTTTCAGCGATGGAAAGAAAATTGAATATAGTAATTATGCCGAAACATAATCCATATGTATAAGATCATTCTCTGAAAGTTTCAAGAGAAATTAGACTTAAAATAAACTTTTGGAGAACACTTTTGTTTGGTGCATTTTTTTCGAATACAGGCCTTATTCTGTTTTTCATTGCGGTTTGGAGCTATCAGAACCTTGAATGAACGGAGCCCGGCTCGTTTCTTGGCTTTCTGCACGAAACTTTTGGTCAAGTGCAGCTTTTTCGCGACATCCCGAACGGAACAGTTGGGTTTGCGTTTAAAGGCACCAACCACTCGCTTGTGATCCTTCACACAGTACGGAACACTTTTTCTACCACTCACCTACTTCCGATCGACAGTTAAACGTTCCCGTTTTATGGCACGAGACACTGTAGACTGGTGAATTTTCAACATTTTTCCGATGGCTCGGTGCGAAAGAAGTGGGTTGTCGAGGTGCTTGTGCAAAATGTTCTCGCGCATTTGCTGTTCCTTCGGCTCCATTTTCGAAACCACGACACATTTCACAATGAAACTCACGCAGTGTGAAGAATACACACTGAGGTCATTTCACCTAAAATTTCGTTGAAATCAACCCAAAATGGAACAGTAGTTGAAGTTCAGAACTACAATTTAAATGAGAATGTTTTGCTGAAGGGCTGAAATGCCGTTAGTCCAACATGTACTTAAGAGAGATGCAAAGAACTTCATGACCCCTCACACGTTTCACAGGCACACCCTGGAGCACGCCTGATAAACACTACAGGTGATCAAAAATGTTGAAAAATAATTATACATGACACGCAGCACACCAGCATCGGGTAACTCCTGAAAAACAGCATTCATAAAAACAAAGGCCACCAGAACAAACACTCACTGTTATCCAACGGAAAAAAACAAGACTTAAAAGCCAGCAAAAAGCAAGCAACGGACGAAGCTGAATACTCATATGATCAGGAAATCACTTAACGTCTAGCATAAGACTTGTTCGCGACAAATTCTGGACACCCCTAAATACGTATATCTCTGGAAATACTTCGTCAACGCATGACATATTTCGCAGACAAATAAACGTATGTCTGTTTATTGTGAAAAATCAATTTTTGGTGATACTACAAACTTTAAGATCGAAGATGGCGTCGAAAGAAGAGCAAGTGTGAAAAGCAATTGTGTGCGGTCACAATAAAAATCCGAATCTGTCACTAAGAAAACATGCAAAAAAGCTTGGTTTTCCTGCAAACACTATCCATAACGTTCTTAAATCTTTCCATACACGTTTGACAACAGCCAAAAAGGCTGGGAGCGGAACAAAAACGGATCTCAGGAACCACCAGAAGGACGCGAAGGTGAAGCAAATATTGCAGAAGAGACCAGATCTTTCGGTACGTACTGTGGCTAGAAAAATAAAAATGTCCCCAACTTTCGTGCATACTTCCAAGCACCAGCCAAGTATGAATTCGTTCAAGGTGAAAACTGTACCGAACCGTAATGATGAACAGAATGTGACGGCTAAATCCCGGGGTCGCAAGTTGTATCGCGAATCTTTGACGAAGTTTTCCTGCGTGATAATGGACGATGAAACTTATGTGCTGGAAGACTTTAAGCAGCTTCCCGGAATGTATTATTATACTGCCATGCAACGGAACGGCGTAGAGGACCATTTCAGGACGAAGAAAAAGGCCAAGTTTCCCAAACAATATTTGGTTTGGCAGGCAATATGGAGCTGTGGTCGAGCAAGCAAAAGCTTCATCACTACCGGAACGGTAAACAAGGAAATATACCGTGAAAAATACCTTAAGAAGCCATTCCTACGCAGCCATGATGCTCCCTCGCTATTCTGGCCTGATTTTGGCATCTTGTCACTACGCCAAAGATGTGTTGGAATGGTATAACGCGAATGGAGTCCATGTTGTACCGAAAGAGGTGAATCCACCTAACTGCCCGGAGTTGCGACCTATCGAGTGGTATTGGACTCTCGTGAAGAGAGAACTCTCTCAATATAAACAACAAGCTACAACTATAGATAAATATCGAAAACATGCATTGGACATAAGCAGCTAAATCGGTTGCAGAGAAGTCTGCACAGACCCTTATGGCTGGAGTAAACTGAAAAGTTCGTAGTTTTTTCATGCAGCCTAATTTGAGTAACTGTAATTAGTTTAAAGATGACTAATAATGCACAATAAAATGAATACAATTCGCATCTTGGATTGAACTAACAGCAAATTTGTTTTGTTCCAAATTTAATCTGTCCAGATTTTGTCGCAAACAAGCCTTACAAGAAGGCATTTCTCATGTTGCACAAACCCACAAATAAAATCAAATCTCTCACTGCAATTTCCCAGTAGAAATGGCGGAAGGTAATCACTCTATTTGATTCCCAATTGTTAGGCCTAACCTCTCACCTAAATTCTTCCGTAATGGATTCGACCTTTGGAACAACAAACCGTTCAAGCTTAACCAAACATACCCACCCGGCGACCGGAGCCAGCGTGCGACAAAGTACGGCCAATTGCCATCACCTCGGTAGGAGATTCCAGCCCATCGCCCATCCGAGCGTTAAACCGCAACAGGAGAGCCATTAAAACCTAATAACAATAATGTTGAAATACCAAGCAATCAGTCCTCTTCCTATACTTTGGCTGAGCTCTGCAGGTACTCATAAGTTCCACACCGCATCCGAGTGAGTTAAGGAAACCCGGCGGAAAAGAAAAATGGTACCGCAATATGTGTCCCCTTAATGGTGCCTTCCCGGTCGCCAACGATGGTCCCTTGTGCCGCACTGTGCCACCATCCCGTGTGTGCCGGAATAAGCGATAAGACAAACGTTTTGGTGGCATGTTTCTAACGACGGAACGAAACTCCGTTCTCCTCCGAAAAGCAAATAATAGCAAACCACGCGCGCATGCCGAAAGCTGAAAGATGTGACTTGGAAATTCTTTTAATAAATCACGAATTCAAGCCGCTCATTTTTCGAAAGCAGGGCGGAATTGACTTTTGCCGAAAAGTGTTCCTCTCCCATCGTGGTAGCAGCGGTTTATCGTGATTTAGGGCAAAATTCAAAAAGAGCCTGTCGCCTAGTGCAGCATCCTTCAGGGAGCAACGACGAATTTTCAACCTGTGTCATTTTTCCCGGGGCTGCTTAGTGCACTGTAAAAATAGCTTTATTTTTAATTCAAGCTGCCGTTTCAAGGATAGCTAAAAGTTTTGTGGAATTTTTCACTGTTCTGCGCCCCGGGAAAGACGGAAAGCCATCCGATCCAGGTCCAGATAAAAACTGAACCAGAAACATGAAAAATAACAATCTACATTTGAGAAATCGTGTCCAACGTGCTACAATTTATGTTTGCCACGGCAGCAGCAGCGAAATAACCGTGAACCGTGGGGCTGTGATTTGCTACATCCCAATTGAACATGGTAAGATGGGTGGTTGCCTGGGCTAGCCCGTTAAGCGATAGCGGCTGGATATCTCTCTTCTATCAGGCGGCGAGGAAAGGCTGTAACTTTACTAGTTTTTCAGAAACACGCGAAGCACAATCACGACGAAACTCTCGCGATGTCACACGGGGTCGACCTTTCTTCCGGAGAGCGACCGCAAGCACCAGCATGGCATGTCTAATCTGGAATTTATGAAGACGTTAACGTGGCCGACCTACGGCAGAGACCTGTTGGCTGCACTACTGTTTCGTTTCACGTGGTCCAGATAATAATCCATGATTGGGGGAAATTTGTGCTTATGAGCCGTGGGGCATTTTTGCGAGTAACTTCAATCTTCGAAGCAAGCATTAGCTGCTAGCACTGCGCGGATGATACCCATTGAGTTTCGTACAAAATTCTGATTCTGACTGCGCAATTGAATTATGCTTAAAATTTACTGTCGAAAGAGTGTATATGTCACCATTATACATGTTCCCTATGCAAAGATGGAAAATCTTTGGGCGAATTGATAATTCATTTTATTCCCAAAAACATAGGGCGCGAGACATAGAGAGAGAGAGAGTGAGAGAGAGAGAGAGAGAGTGAAACCTACATTAAAATATTCCTACAATGGTTCAAAGCATTTAACAATCAGGTTATGGTTTATAGCTCATATAGCTGGTTATGGTTTATAGCATTATAGCTGGTCATAATCCTTATATTAAGGCCTGTACTCGAAAAAAATGCAACAGAGAAAAGTGTTTGCCAAAAATTTATTTTGAGTTGGATTTTCTTGAAACTTTCAAATGAACTAATACATATTATGTTTTGTTTCATAATTACCTTTCCATCGCTGAAAACCCGCACTTTTTCCTTAAGACCCCTCATTACATTTTGTGCAATGGTGGAGCCGACCTTTTTGATCACTTTTATCCATTCTTTCTTCAATTCCAGCTCGTTCTTAAACACCTTGGACGATTTTCGAACTTTGGCCTTCATTATGGCCCAAAATCTTTCCACCGGACGAATATCTGGTGAATTGGGGGGGTTGGCGGTTTTTCGTACAAAAACAACGTTATTGTCTCTGTACCAACCCAACGTCGATCGCGCGTAACAGCATGATGCCAGGTCCGGCCAAAATAATGTCTCGCCTCTGTGGGACCGCTTCTGGAGACACTCGGTGCAGTAAATTTCGCTGTTGATGGTACCCATTGTGATGTACGGTTTACTCAGTTTACCGTATTGGCATATGGCCTACCAGAGCAAGTATTTTTTTGGCGAATTTGTCCACTTTCTTCTTCGGTATGTCTTCTGGAACATCAAACCGTGATTTGGCAGCTTAGAACTCCAGCCCCGGTATCTGCTTTGCGTCTGCCTTGATGTAGGTTTCGTCATCCATAACCACACACATCGGTTTCGTTAACCACTCTCGATACAGCTTCCTAGCGCGGGATTTGGCCGCCGTGTTTTGTTGATCACGTCGGTTCGGTGCCTTGCGGACCTTGAATACACAAAGCCCAGCTCGTTTCATGGTTTGCTGAACGAACCAGGCGAAACACCTTGCCTTCAGAGCCGCGTCGCGAATCGAAAGGTTCGGATTACACTTGAAATAATCCAACATCTTCCGGGCCTTCACAGGGTCAGCTGTCTTCGATTTTCTTCCACTTCCAGCCCGCCGCTCGGTCGTCCGGGACTCCTTAAACGATTTTACCACCCGAGGCACAATTGTATGGGTGATTCCCAGTTGTCTTTCGATCTATCTCATGGTCGCAGTCAGATTTTCCCTGACGGTGTGCAAAATTCTCCGGCGATTTTCTTCTTGTCAGTGTTACTGATATTCTCCTCATTCAGTTCGAATGTGTTTGTCATCACCGAACACTTCCGAAATAAGGGAAGTTAAGCAAGCATTCGCGAATGAAAGGAGTGCTGTCGTTGATGGGTGGCTTGTGACTGACTCGTGTGAGAGGAAGTTTTGTGCTATTCGCGCTATGTTGCATTCCCTCTCATTCGTTCATCGTCGTTCTTCACTGTTTGCTATTCGAACGTGATTCATTATATTAACGTCTCTTTAAACTGTACGTCTGCTGTAGACGTTTTAGTTCATTCGAGACGGATTCGAACGTGAGTAACTTCGTCGATGAATGTTGTTTTAGATTCGCCCCGAGTAAATTTAGTAAAAAAGAAGTGGAAAACTCGAATTCGTTTTCGGTCTCTTGACGCTGTGCCGAAGAATGGTGTTTTCAATTCGCCTCGAGGAAAGTGTGATGAAAAAAAGTACCTTCTTTATAAATTCGCTGATTATTAGTTGCTTTGGTCATCATCTGAGGAGTGATCCTATTAGTTCGGCTGGAAATGATTTACAACTTATATCACGTGATATAGACTATATTGATATCAGCATCCATACATCTAGTTTTCACTAGAAATTATGTGCGTGGCATTTGAAATCAATATTCTCTAAATCACCACGGAGAAAATACAGTCCCGGTTGAATCAACAAACTTGTTTGTTGATATCTAAACTAAAAAAACTGGTTGTTTCAGAAGTATTGTCGTTTTAAACCACCGATTTCTTTTTGAAACAAACAGACAGGTTCTAGTATATTACCACAATACTACAGAAATTATGGTTGTTCTAAACAAATATTTTTGTTGTTTCCACCTTAAAAGGGGATTATTATTACCAAAATACAGGTAGCGTCGACTGAGGGAAACAAATTCAAATTTTAGATTGATTCAACCATAGCGGCGGTTAATCCAAACTGATTTTTTGTTGGGCGAAAATATAACTAAAAATTTAATTTGAAACAAACTATTTTGTTGGTTTATTTCATTTTCCATCATCCGGTCCCGCTTCATGCACTGGCGCTGTCACTCAACAACAGGTGAAAATTTAATATTTTAATTAAAAATCCTGAACATAGTAGAAAGGCTTGCATTATCATTTGTAGGTTTCTCTTAGACTAAAAGAAGTCTATAAATGTAAATGTGCACTTTTCTAATGTTTGTTAGCATTTAATTCAAATAATTGAAATTACAAAAGAAATTTAGTTGATTGAAAACGGAAATGTTTGTTGTTTCAACCGTTTTCGTTTGTTTGTTTCAAACAGCAATTCAGTTTAAATCATACTAAAATTTGTTTGAAAAAAATCATAAGCGTTGGTAGAATCAACCAACAAATCTGTTTGTTTTCGTAGCTGTCATAATGAAACAACCATCATAATGATAAATTCAAACGGACGAGAGTTGAACTTAACTGCAGAATTCCCGAAACAATAACTCAGAATTTTAGTTTGTTTTAACCACCATAGGTAGTCAAATCAAACTAATACGATGATTGTGCCCAATTCAAACTAGAGTATGTTTGCGTTTATCAACCTTTTTTTATTTATATATATAGCCAAATGGAAACTACTTTGTTATAAATAAACAAATGAGAAATCACGTTAGATCTAATTCAATTTATTTTTTAAACGACTGGTTGTGAAAGCCGGAAATTTGACCGCTGTCGTAGTATTGCCTCACCTTAACATATCAAGCTGAACAATGCAACAATGTCCTAAGTAACATTGGCAGACTCTCTTCGTCGACTAAAACCATGTTCAAGAATTTTCAACACACAGTGTGGCAATATAGAGTGCAATGAAGGATTGAATACGTAAAAAACATCACCAAATTGTTTAATAAACAAGCTCGACGAAGAGAATTTCTCAATGTTACTTTGGACCTAATGCATGGTTCAGCTTGATATGTGTAAATCAATCATGCATTTGTGTAAACAAACACACACTCACAGTATAGAGAATTTGCAGGGCCTGCTTCTCATCCATCCGCTGCTTTTCTTTTTTTTTCTGATAAGACGATTCGTTTGCTTCGTTCAGAAGACTTCATTGCGAATATTGTTCGTGTCCGAATCCAACAGCTATTGGAAATTCGGTATAAATGTTCGCGCATAAGGGAAGAATTGGTGAGTGTCGCTTGGTTGTTTGGACATGGTGATAACTCAGTGAACGAAAGTAGGCACAATAAGAAACGGTAAACAGAAAAGGACCGAGTCAGTCGTTGCTCAACAGTTTTCGTGTACGGTGAGAGTAGTTTTTTTTTTAGGCAGCAGGAAAACGGTGGTAAGTAGTAGAAAGAGCGAGACACCATTCGTTGTGATAATCAGCAACCTTGCTTCTTGTTTCGATGACATCTCAATAACCACTGAACCGATTAAACCGATAAATTTGCACATGTTAACAAATCACTTCAAACTAGTTATACCCAGATTTTCATCAATTTTTACCCACGGACAAGAAAGTTACACACGGATAAAAATGGTGCATTTTTTTCGAGTACAGGCCTTAAGTAATCTTTTTTAGTATTTAGTTTATGATTTTCAGTTTGATTTTAAGCTTTTCTTACCAAATATATCCAGAATTCTTCAGAAAAGAATAATCACTAATATAATCTAGTTACAGTTTATTTTAGTTAAAAACATTTAAAAACTTTACTGGTTATTGATTTAGACTTCCCTAATCTTAATGACTGCTCCATAATTTTTTGCCGAGGCCATCTGTCAGCCGCCGCAAGGTTAAGCAATTATTATAAGGTTCTCCAATCAAAGTTGTTAATTCGTTGGTGCGGTGGTGAGCTTAAAGCGTAAGCAACGGTTCCTCCCAGTAGTTGGACCATGGTCCGGTTTACTACGTCTTAAACTGCCAGTTTAGAGGCGGGTCTTTCATATAATCAGGTAGAAGTCTGCACAACTGCTGTACGAACATGCCCATCTGGAGAAGATTTCACTGATATCACCCGACCTTTATGCCAGCAGTTCCTTGCCAGCGCGGGATCATCCCCTGCAGTTGACTTCACTGGGTAGAACCACATGGTACGACGTGCAATTGTGTGAAAGTACTCCGCCAAACCCAATTTTCCTGTGCCTTCGACCCCATCCAAGACTGTTTAAGTACCAGCGGACAACCGATATACAGCTCGAGTTGCCTCAAGACCCGTCTGATTGGGCGTCAGTGTAGAGTAATCATCCACCGGAACGTGTGTTAGCGATTGATGATGTTCTCCACCTGAATCAGATAACTGCTTAACCCCTCCTTTATTCTTTATTATTGATCTTCGTCTTCGACTAAAAATCGTACAGACTACTCTACACAGAAAAAAAAATCTGAGTTTCCATTGTGATGTAAATATCAGAGCATGGAAAACTATGTTTCCTTACACACGAAGCAGCAACTTGCATGAAATAGTTCTAACAAAGAAGAGCTTTTGCACACAATATTATCTGCAATGTATGCAATGTCCCAAAACATTACACAATGTATAATGTAGTATTTTATGTTTTGTGACGCTCCATTTATGTGCATGATATTGAACAGAAATTCACACTACTATTTCGAGCTGTGTGCCTACTATTCTTAATCCTATTTTTAAAAACGTTTTTGCTAATTGTCAAAAAATTCATTGGTATGGTTCATTGGTTGAAGCCATAACGGGTCCGGTGAACAGGTACAGCGACTAGTTGTGCTGCTTCGCAATTGCCGGGGTGGGACGTGAAGAGAAACATCGCGTAAGAGTTTCGGACAGTCTATATTGCCGCGCAACAATTCGTAACGATTGCATTAAAAACATAGACATTTTTCGAATGGTGATAAAAAAAGCTAAAATCGATAATTGCTTTGATAAATTTCTCATTGAAGGTAATTATTTAAGCTTACTTGCAAACACAATTCTACGCGCTTACGAGCGGCCTTCCGGAGGTTAACCGGAACATTCATCATGGCGGACGAAAACATGCGTGTAGGCATTTTTTTGAGTTCTTTCTTCGTTTTATTTATCATTTCCTCCTCACTTTTCGCGACAAAATTGTGGGAGTATACAGACAAAATTGTGGGAGTATACAGAAAAAAAATCTGAATTTTCAGTGTGATGGAAATATCAGAGCATGTAAAATTGTATTTCTTTCCTCACGAAGCAGCAACTTGCATGAAACAAGTGCAATAAAGACGAGCTTTTGTATACAACATCAGTCGCAATGAATCGGATGTCCCTGAACATTACACGTTTAATAATGTAAGTTTGTAAGTTTTGTGACGCCCGATTTATGTGCATGATATTGAACAGAAATTCGCACTACTTTTTCGAGCTGTGTAGATCTTTCGCTTCAGGTTGGCCCAGAAATTCTCGATGGAAAGCAGCTGGGGGACGTTGGCCGGGTTCGCTGACTTGGGTAGCATATCGATATTCAGCCGCTCCATCTCCTCCAACGATCGCTTCGAGTAGTAGGCCGACGCCAGATCCGACCAGAACACTGCGTCTTCACCCTGGTGGTATTTCTTGATGAACGACGCAACTTCCGGCAGGCATTTCGTATTATAAATTTCCCCGTTCACGGCCAGTCCGGAGCGAAAGAAGAGCGGCTTTGACATCCGCTTCTCGCTGATTGTCTGCCACAGCAGCACCTTCTTGGGGAACTTGGTGTGTGAAATGAACTTCATCTCGGAGCTCATTTCCTTCGTGGGGGAAGTAAAATACGAAGTGGTGAGATAGGTCTCGTCGTCCATCACCACCGCCACGTCGCGATTCGCCAGTGAAATCGAGTTGACCATCTTATTCAGCCGCTGCCGCTGCGTCATTGCCTGCAGCTCCGAAACCAGTGGATGCGACTTCCGCTTCCTGACATGTATGTTCATGTTCGCCAGGTACTTTTTCACTGTTTGGCCGGTTGAACCGACCTCCCGGCCAAGCGCACGCATTGATGTAGCTACATTTCCCTCGGTCTTCCTCTTCAGCATCTTTTGGAGCTTCTTGTCGCTCAGGGTCGTCGGCCGTCCGGAACCGGACTTTCTTTCGATGCTCTGATTGTTGTCGAATAGTGCCAAGATGTTGTAGATGCCAGAACGGGCGTATCCGGCGTCCACAAAGTGTCGCACGATGTCCGTTTTCGACGCGGCGGGGTGCCGTTCTTTGAACGCGCACACTTCTGAACGGAGTTGCTTCACTGTTTTTGCCATCACGGTTAGAGTTCGACACGGTGGCCAGAGCTGTCAAATGTTGTCTGCTGACTCATGGGTTACTATGATCGATGCTGCATGGGTAGTTTTGTCAGTGCAGGTGAAGGTAAACCAGCAAAAAAATCAGCAATTTGTGTCCATATTTTTAAATGCAAACGTTAGACAACCAGTTGCTGACTGATTGTGCGCCTAGCCTACAAGGTTTGCAATCCAATCAGCATACATCATGCGATATAGTTAGGCAGATTGAACGGGTCGTTCCATGGAAGATTCCGTAGCGCGAATCGGATGAAGAGCTTTTGAGTTCGTTCGACTCTGATGATCAGTGATGCGTGATATGGTGACCAGACAGCGGCCGCGTATTCCAGTATGCTACGGACTAAGGTACAGAATAATGTCTTTTGTGCGTAGATATCAGTGAAGTTCCAGGTGTGACGTCGATGAATCCAAGAACCGATGAGGCTTTAGCCGTACCAGCGCACTGTGGCTCAATTCTAAAAAAAGACGGTCAAAAACATTTGCACCCTTTTGTCATCATTTTATGGACTAGGTGTCTTGAGAAGAGTTGCTCAAAATAATATACCGCATCTTTTGAAAAAACACGCCTAACCTTTCATAAGGGCTTAACTACACTTTCAAATTCTAACTTTTTCCAGCCACGAGATAACGGGTTGTTGTCTTCGACAAAGTTGTAGAGCAAGTAATTTTAAGAAAAGTTTCTGAATTCACTTAGTTTCTAAAGCCTAAAGTTAAAGAGATATAATTGGTTTACTTTCAGCACTACCTTAAAACCGTTTTTTTAGATAATTAGTACTTTTTTCAAATTTGACGATTTCAATATGTTCTAAGAAATTGTAGGAATTAATAAAATACACATTTTTGCTGAACACACCAATGCTCTCTGGTGACCACATTTTGACATATGGTGATTCAAGTGTCTGTATGACGTCTTAATCAACCGCCTTAAAAAGGGTGGGTGGGTCCTGGCGGGGTCTAAAACAGATTTTATGTAAAAGATTATCTTATAATCTAGTATTTCTGAAATTATCAGCGTTGAATACTGAAGGGTACCTAGTAAAACCTCAGTTTGAAATGGTACAGGTTATAAGCCAATTTATATGTGGCATGTGACGTAATGTTTGGCAAACTTAAAAAAATTATATGTGGGTCCTTGCGGCGTCTCAAATCGATTGAATTTGTAAGATTATCTTATGAACTAGTAATCCTGAAATTTTCAGCGTTGGGTACCAAATGGTACCTGGTTAATTCATAATACAAAATAGTTTAGTAGATGAAGAAAAATATGCTGAGAACTGTTATATTATCTATTTTACAAAAGGGCGTTATTGAATCCATTTTAATTTTAATTTTAATCCATTTTAACCCAATCGTCGAAAAATTGTTTGGGAGTTTGTTCGAAGAGCCACAAGAATGCCGTAATAAAGATATTTGACGTTATCGTGAAAATCGAGCTCGTAAGATTTCAAGGTTGCTTAAAAATTAAAATTTTCTGAAGAAAGACTAACAAACCAGTACGTTTTACTTTTTAACAGGATGGCTACAAATACGGACAGATGTGATGTGGGTTTGTACGATTGATACATTTGTCAACAGTAAATTAAAATGGATTCAATAACGCCCTTTTGTAAAATAGATAATATAACAGTTCTCAGCATATTTTTCTTCATCTACTAAACTATTTTGTATTATGAATTAACCAGGTACCATTTGGTACCCAACGCTGAAATGCTGCAGCGTGACGTGTTTGTTAACTTGGAGTCAATTGTAACACCAAGATCGGGAGAACGAAATCACCTAACATTTGGCTATGTTGACCCTCATGCCGTTATTATTACACCACAGCAGTAGTTCGTTAATATCGTTTTGAAGGACAAGACAGTCAAGTGTGGACATAATGATTCTAATTATCTTCAGGTCATTGGCAAACATTTGCTTGAACGATGATATACGAGAGCACAGATCATAAACGAAAAGAACAAAGAGCATTGGGCCGAGCACACTTCTTTGTGGTACTCCTGAAGTAATTGCGAAAGTTCTTGAGCGTGCGAAATTTACCGTAACGAAGAACTGCCGGTCGGTCAGGTAAGAGAGAATCAATTCAACGAACCAAATTTGGAATTCTACAGCCTTTAGCTTTTCAGCTGCATACAGGTGTGGTACTGTTTCGAAAACTTTAGAAAAATCAACATAGATAGAGGCGACCTTTCTTCGGGATTCAACCTCTCGAAACAACGCATTGGTATAAAGATTGGACTTGGAAAAAATACGACACTTTGTTTTGGATGTAACTTTTTATCGTGCGAGTAAAAATTAATTAATTTTGATTAATACTAGTTTAGAGTGTTATGTTAATGTGTGAAAAATTTTATTGCGATCTGTCAAGTAGTTTTCAAGATGCATTTGAAACAAGAAGAGCTACGCCAGCAAATCTTGGGCGTGATGATCGATAATCCTGGACAGTCGCACAGATGGATCGGCAAAAGGCTTGGAATCCACCATTCCACCGTGTTCCACGTTGTGAAGATGTTCCAGGAGACATAGACCATCGAGCGGCGCGCTGGAAGCGGCCGAAGACCTAAAACGGAATACCCAGAGAAGGCGCGGAAGATAAGGCAGTACTTTAAGAATAACCCGAACCTTTCCCCCCAAGACGTGGCCAAAAAGGTCAACTCGTCGAAGTGGTTCGTCCAGCAGACCATGAAGTGGGCAGGGTTACGTGTTTTTAAGGTCAGGAAGGCACCAAACCGGACTGACAAGCAAAACACGGTGGCCAAATTGCGTGCTCGGAAGCTGTACCGTGAGTGGCTGGTCAAGCCAGGCTGTCTCGTCATGGACGACGAGACATATATCAAGGCGGACACCAAACAAATCCCCGGTCTCGAGTTTTTTGTCGGTACGTCCCGGACGGAGGTTCCGGAAAAGTAAGTACGCAACCCTTAGCTGGCGGTACTTGTCATCTCTTGACCCATGGAAGCATGAGGTAGGAACTTGTGAGGATCATAGCTATGTTGCGGGGACGCACGCTCCATCCCAGTTGTCTACTCACCATTTTGCAGCCCATCTTCTTCAGCATTTGCAGATTTGCAGAAAAACTCTGTTTCATTTCGTTATTGAGGTTGTTGGACCGAGTAGATGACAAAAACGCTACTAAAAAGTTTTAAAAAGATTCGAGTATGGTTCCTTCCATATGACAAAAAATCCCCGTGGATTTTTAAATTCTCGACCTTTCCAGAAAATTTCCCGATGATTTCGAAATTCCGCATGTTTCCCGCATTTCCCGAGTCTGTGGTCACCCTGCATCTACAAACACAGGAAAGTTATTTAAGTAGGTTTTCGATTTTCAAAGGCTTTTCGTTTCACATCTTCTATCATGTTTCGTACTGCTGTTATATCCATCTTATTTGATGCTGAACGCCAATTTGCCTTGAATTTTTTTCACTTCCAACTGTTTTTTGAATTCTCTTCAGGTTTTTTTTTACGATTGCCCAATATTTTTCAATTGGGCGCAGTTCCGGTGAGTTAGGAGGGTTTTTCTCTTTGGATACGATTTGCACACTATTGGCGGTATAAAATTGCTGAGCCATTTTTCCGTAGTGGCAAGAAACGAGGTCTGGCCAAAACAGCACGGAACAACTATTTTTCTTCAAGAAAGGCAATAAGCGTTTTTTCAAGTATTCCTTGGAATAAATATCTTGGTGGACAAGTGCCAGTTTTCAAGAAACTTTCACTAAACAGGTGCAAATCGCCTGCCAAACCAGGTATTTTTTCGGGAACTTTGACATTTTTTTCTGCTTAAACTTATATTGAACCTTGACTTTTCCGGTAGCCGTAGCCGGTAGACGTCTTTACCTGGGAGCTGCTTGAAATCAGCCTTGACGTATGTTTCAGCGTCCATTTCGACGCAATCCAACTTGGTCAACAAACTCGTGTACAACTCATACGCTGTTCCTTTGGCTATTGTGTTTTGCGTATCATCCCGATTTTGTGGATATGTTGAAAGTCCGGCTCGTTTCTTTGCTCTTTGCACTGCTGTGTGGGACTTTCCCCATTGGTTTCCGATATCTCTGGTGAAAAGGTTTGGATTGCGTTTGAAAATGCTGGCTACTATTCTTACGGTCGCTGTGGCTTCCTGGTCTCGGTTTCCTCCTGACCCCGGTTTCCTGGAAGTCGTCAGACGTTCTCCGAACATGTTTATAACTTTCGTCGTGGTTGATTTGGCAATATTAAGTGATTTTGCAAAGTCGGCTTGGAAACAATTGGATTTTGCTTATAATATCGATACGCTGCTCTTCTTGCTTCGACGCCATTTTGACAACTGAATAGAGATTGGCAAAAACAAACTAGTATCAACATTCCGTACGTATATACAGTACAACATGAAGGTTGTTCGAGTTTTTTAAATGCACGATTAATAAAAGTACGTCATATTTGGGTCGAGCAAGTTTGACCGTTCCATCCTTTGTGATTGGCGATGCGTATGTTTTTTTTTTCACCCTTTATTAAGATGACTTTTAGCCACCTGGGCTAGTTCGTCACCGGGCGATGCGTATGTTAATTCACCATCAGGTTATAGCACACAATAGTGTTGAAAAAAGTGTTTTTAAAATAATGCAGATGATATAAATCACTAGATACATATCTTTAAAGTTATTTCCGTTTTCTTAATTATGGAAATATGATTGAATTGATACTATAAAACTTCAACTATAAAACTTCAAAATTTACCTATATTACTACACTAACGAATTTTGAACCAGCCCTTCTTCAAAAATTGGATCTGTTGTCAATACTGTGATAAAGCTTTAAAAAGATTCATTGCCGTTTTTAAACGATTATCAATCAAGATTTTAGTTTCTGGCTGTCCCACTGTCTTAAAGGCACCCGTGTCGTTTTAATTACTCTGATTTATTGCTCATAAACTTTCATGGCTGATCATTTTTATATCAAATGTAAAATAATTGAAACACATTATATCACAACAGCAAATTTGCATGATCCAACCTCAGATGATTTGTTCAGTTCGTAATCGCTATCGTATCAAACATCAACCATTTACCAGATTCTCATTGAAGAAGATGTGAAATTCTGGTAGCGACTGCTAAATCATCTCATATAACTACAAACTTACCTTGCACGCGCGCGGTAAATCGGTGTCGCTCAGATATTGCCAATCTCAACGAGCGTTTAATAGAGTGTCGATCGCCGTGGCGAAACCTGCGTACGACAGCGATAATATTTCAAATATAAACATTTAATTACGCAGGACGATGTCAGGGTTCGCGTTGGATTGTTGAGATGCGCTGTATAATTGCCTAATATTGCTTCAACGGTGTTAACCCCCGTGCTGACATCAATGTTCGACATAGAGCCATGCATTGCAAACAGCAGTTAGCATTTCTATAGCTTAACCTCGATTTGAACCTCAATCAGGTGGAGGAGACTCTCCCAACCTGATCAAATAGCATCGAAGACGACGACGATTCCTCTTCGAGTAGGTCCATTTAGGTGGAAGAAGCATCAGCAAGATGTGATGATATATAATCTCTCCTGGCAGCAGCATGTGATTTCACACACTGCACCGATCGGAGTTGCCTGGTTGTTGATCGTCGTGGCTTTCGTTGTCGTTCCGATGGGATCGGGAACAACCATGTTGTACACCCTGATGGCACCACTCCGTCCCTAACCGAATAGTTACGAGACGAAGAAAAGCAAAAAAATCGTCACATGATAAATCAAAATAATTGTTAATGAGATCTATGCTCCGGGAGAGCCCAGACCATACGCGATAGGGACCATGGGACGAAATCGATTGGGTGAAACTGTTGACTCGCCGTCTCTCGAGGCCAGTACTTACCCATCTATGTGCATCCAAACCGAATGGTATGCTTTTGTGGTACCTATCTACCTCATACCGGAAAAGTCGCAGAGAACATAATTAAACGACATTGCCACGTAGGTGTAACGGAACAAGGTCTAACGGACGACGAGATGAGATGCTCTATCTTTACATCTTACAGTCAGCAGTGGAGTGGATTAAGGGTTCCACGGGGTGCGGCTTGGGGTGAGGCTAGTTCATCCGTGTGAACGATATGGTTTCGAGATGTTGACCGGTGTGCATCGCGCACAAGACACGTTCATTATCGAGGGGATGTGAAGTTGATTTCGATGGCGTGTCGGAGACGTTTCGCACGTAGATGTCCGACACACGTCCAAAGCCGATGGCAGCGGGCAAACGAGGCGAGTTTCGGAAGTTCTGTTACTGTTATTTTTTTGTTTGCTTCAATTTGAACCTCTGTGTACGGATGTGAAACGTTAGGTGATTAGATGAAAAGCATTGAAGTATTCAGCAGTTAATTTTTGAATAGTAATTAAGAATTTTTATCTTTTAAGTTAAAATAAATATTTCTAAATGATATTTCTAGGAATTTAACTGAATATTTTTAAACTGCTAGTACTTTTTCCTGTTTTTTTTTTTTTATATTAATCAAATAATTTGATTAGCGACAAAAGCATTCTAACAACATTTTATTGATCTCCGTTTAGTGAACTCAATTGAAAAACAAAACTAAATAAACAGTCTTTGTATTTTCAAAAAAATATTCCAATCAATTGCTCAGAACAAAATAAATGATTTCAGGTGCTTTATAATGCTTTCAGGTGTATTTGATGTCACGATTAAAGACAAATGAGATTTGTTGATTCATTATAAAAGCTATCATAAAACCATTTGGTTTCAAAGTGAGACAATCAAGTGCATATTGTTGGTGTGCCGTGTCAATAAAATGTGTAGTAATACATGAATTAACTGATGGTAGTTGATTGTAAGCTGAAAGCCAAATGTAAGGAGTGACCGACGTTAGGCTTGGTAGTAATAGATCTAAAAATGTACAGACTGTACTAGCACGATTTTTACACGAAACTGCACGAAACCGACTGTCGTTAGACAGCCGATTTTCACTGTGTGTCTTTGTTTGTCAAAATTGGATTTTTGCTATGATGTCATTATAATGCGAGGCATTTCTCCCGAAAAGCGTAAACAGGTTGTGTTAAAATGGTACTCTGTTCCCTATATCTCACCAAGTCAACTGGTAAAACTGGAAAGTGTGAGTTTTGGAGCGGTTTGATGTGCCATTCGGATGTTTAGTGAGAATTGTAACTTTGCGGACGTACCAAAATGTGGTCGAAAAACAGGACCCATGGATCGAAAGATGGACCGGAAGAGTATGGTGGCATTTAAAAATAAAAAAGAAGTTCTGTTCGAAATGTTGCCAAAAAGCTGGGTGAATCTAAAAATAACGTTCAAAGTGGTGAATAAAGCGAATAAAATGGAAGATGATAAATTGTGAAAGCGATAAGGAATGAATTCATTAGGGAACCGCAGACAAACAAACTGGCTTCGTTAATAAAAGCCTGTCCACGTTAAATTTCGGACTGCAAAATAATATCAGAACTGTACACATACTTCAACAAAACCGATTGTTTATTTCACAATAAAAGAGTTATTTCAACATTAGAAACAGTTGATAAATATTAGGTGCGCAACTAATTTCTCGCTGTTTTTTGGTGAAAAAGGAACTTTATTTTGAAAACAAAGGTTACAAACGAATTATTCAAAGTATTGCTCATCACTAGCTACGACTTTTTCCCATCTTTCTGGTAGAACGTGAATACCATTTCGATAGAACTGTTCGTCTTTTGATGCTATCCAAGAATCAAGCCATTTTGAGATGTCATCATATGAGTGGAATTGCTGACCAGTGAGACCATGTGCCATCGAACGGAACAAGTAATAATCGGACGGTGCAATATCAGGAGAATATGGCGGGTGGGGTAGGACTTCCCATTTGAGCGTTTCCAAGTAGATTTTCACGGGTTTCGCAACGTGAGGTCGAGCGTTGTCATGCTGAAGAATCACTTTTTCGTGTCTGTGCTCGTATTGTGGCCGTTTTTCGTGCAGTGCTCGGCTCAATCGCATCAATTGAGTTCGATACCGTTCCCCGGTAATGGTTTCGTTTGGTTTCAACAGCTCATAATAAATAACACCAACTTGGTCCCACCAAATACACAGCATAACCTTCGCAGCGTGCATATTCGGTCTAGGCGACGATGTTGAAGCATGCCCGGGCAGTCCCCATGAATGTTTCCGTTTTGGGTTACTGTAATGAATCCATTTTTTGTCACCCGTCACAATGCGATGTAGAAAACTCTTCCTTTTTTGCCGCTGGAGCAGTTGTTCACAGACGAAAAAACTACGCTCAACATCTCTTGGCTTCAAATCGTAAGGAACCCAAGTTCCTTGCTTTTGAATCATTCCCAACGCATGCAATCGCTTAGAAACGGCTTGGAGGGAAACTCCTAATCCTGAACCAAGCTCTTCTTGCGTTTGACACGGATCCTCATCGAGCAATGCCTCCAATTCAGAGTCTTCGAAGTTTTTTGGCCTTCCTTCACGCGGACGATCATCAACACTGAAATCACCGTTTTTGAAGCGACGAAACCAATAACGACACGTTGTTTCACTCAGAGCAGCATCACCGTAAACTTTTTGGAGCTCTCGATGTGCTTCAGCCGCCGTTTTCTTCGAATGAAAGAAGAAAATCAACACTTCCCGCAAATGACGATTATTTGGCACGAAATCAGACATCTTCAAACAACCAAAATATATAACACTAAACCAAAATCACTGATTTGGCAAAGCGGTTTGTTTACCATATGTCTGAGCTTGGTTTATGACGCTTGAGATGTACAACATTCGACCAGCAGTTACTACTGGCGCCATCTATTGCTAAACAGCGGGAACATAGTTACGCACCTAATATGTCCATCCTTCTATCTGTAAAATTCTCGAATTTTCTGTGGTACACCCACCATCACGTCCAGTACGGTATCCTCAGATACGCCCGCCGTGACGATTCTCCATCTTCTCAAAAAATCATCAGTACCATTTGCTTTCTTCTTAGTTTCGAAGAGTTTCCGCTTAACTAGAGCCCAGTACTTCTCTATTGGGCAAAGTTTTTGCCAGTTAGGTGGATTGGCTGTTTTTGGCACGTATTTGACCTCTTGTACCATATACCATTCCAGGACGGATTTCACAAAGTGACAAGAGGCCAAATCAGGCCAAAACAGAGCTGGAGAGTCGAGGCTTCTGATAAACGATAGCAACCACTTTTTCAGACGTTCTTTCTCGTACACATACACAGACGAAATTCGACCACAACTACATATGGCCTGCCAAATCAAATACTTCTTCGGTGATTTGGACACCATCGTAGTCCAGTCTTCGTACAGTCTTCGAGTACGTATGTTTCATCGTCCATTATGATACAAAAAAATGTTTGCAAAACATTGGTGTAAAGCTTTTGAGCACGACTTTTTGCAGTGAAATTTTGCTTTTCATCACGGTTGAGCTTCTTTTTCACTTTGTACGCCTTCAGTTCTTGCCTCTGCTTCACTTTTTGAACGTATGATTCTGGCTTCCATACTTTGCGAGCCACATTTTGCACAGAAAGATTGGGATTTTTTTCAATAATGGCTACCACCTTGTTGTCCATTTGTCTGGAGTATACTTTTCGATTTGTTCCACTTCCAACCTTCCAATCTATAGTCAAGCGCTGGTCAAATGATTTGCAAACACACACCACGGTACTTTTTGGTAGTATCAGTTTCTTGGCAAGATTACGTATCGATAAATTCGGATTTTGCTGCTGTTAATATAAGACTGGACTCGGAAAAAATGAGACACCCAAAAATGATCACCGAAAATTCATTTTAAATCGGATACTTCTCAAATTTGCAGGGATTTAATATAACTATATATTAGCTATGTTTTGTCATAATTCATTTATTAAATTTCCTCCCCGAAGCTGAATGCTCGTACATTTCTCTTAACACTGCTCATGAGATCTTGGGCGAGGCTTTGTCCATCTTCCTTACACAATTTCTCCCAGTTTTTCTTCAAAGCTTCATCGGTTTTGAATGTTTTTCCGCTTTTCTCCAACTTCTTCTTCATTATCGCCCAAAACTTTTCGATCGGACGAAGTTCTGGTGTATTTGGTGGGTTCGCCTCCTTCGGGACCACATTAACGCCCTTCGCTTCGTACCAATCCATTACAGGCTTGGCGTAATGGCACGAAGCGAGATCCGGCCAGAACAGCGTGGGACCACGGTGAGAGCGGAGGACGGGCAGCAAGCGCTTCTGCAAGCATTCCTCTCGATAAATCTGCCCGTTTATGGTGCCGGTTGTAACGAACGGCTTGCTGTACCGTCCGCACTCGCAGATCGCCTGCCACTTCTTCGCAAATTTGTCCATCTTTCTCCTCCGGAACTTTTCCGGAACCTCCATGCGGGACGTACCGACAAAAAACTCGAGACCGGGGATTTGTTTGGTGTCCGCCTTGATATATGTCTCGTCGTCCATGACCAGACAGCCTGGCTTGACCAGCCACTCACGGTACAGCTTCCGCGCACGCAATTCGGCCACCGTGTTTTGCTTGTCAGTCCGGTTTGGCACCTTCCTGACCTTAAAAACACGTAGCCCTGCCCACTTCATGGTCTGCTGGACGAACCACTTCGACGAATTGACCTTTTTGGCCACGTCTCGGGTGGAAAGGTTCGGGTTATTCTTAAAGTACTGCCTTATCTTCCGCGCCTTCTCTGGGTATTCCGTTTTAGGTTTTCGGCCGCTTCCAGCGCGCCGCTCGATGGTCTTCGTCTCCTGGAACATCTTCACAACGCGGAACACGGTGGAATGGTGGATTCCAAGCCTTTTGCCGATCCATCTGTGCGAATGACCAGCTGGCGTAGCTCTTCTTGTTTCGAATGCATCTTGAAAACTACTTGACAGATCGCAATAAAATTTTGCACACATAGACATAACACTCTAAACTAGTATTACTCAAAATTCATTAATTTTTAACTACGCGATAAAAAGTTACACCCAAAACAAAGTGTCGCATTTTTTCCGAGTCCAATCTCTAAAATGCGTTTGCGCACTTCCACTTGATTCGACGTCATTTGACTGAATGTAACAAGAATGTAATCCGAGGCCCCATCATTGCAGGAGATCGAAACAGCTATCCGATGCATGAAATCCTATAAGGCTCCCGTGGTCGATCGCATATGAGCAGAGATGCTCAAAGCTGACCCCATGCTATCCGCACAAATGTTGCATCAATTATTCTGTAATATCTGGGACACCGCGACATTTCCGGCCGATTGGATGCAAGGCGTCTTAGTAAAGGTCTCTAAGAAGGGGGATCTAACTATGTGCGACAATTGGTTACTGTGTATTGTTCTCAAAGCCCTGTGCAAAGTTATCCTAAACCGGATTCAGAAGTAGATCAACGCGACTTTCCGGCGGCAGCAGGCGGGATTTCGTGCCGGAAGATCTAGTGTGGACCATATTGTCATGCTTTGAATCTTTCTGGAGCAGGTCAATGAATTCCAAGAGTTGCTCTATTTGGTATTCATTGACTACAAAAAGCTTTCGACAGACTCAACCATGAAAATTTGTGGGGTACCCAAAGGAGTCCCTGATAAAATCGTCAACCTCATCGAAGCGCAGTTCGAAGCTTTCACATGTAGAGTCCTGCATAACGGTGCCTTGTTCGACTCCATACGGGTAGTCGCCGGTGTGAGGCAAGGGTGTATATTATCACCGCTATTGTTTCTCACCGTAATCGACAAGATCATCCCGAGTAACACATCTTCATAATTTAATGTTGAGTAAGCTTCTATAAAACCAAATCTAGTCACATAAAAGTATTTTCAACCGGTATAAAACTTGTGTGTTTCTTGGGATGGGAGATGCTATTGACCGTGTATCGAACCGTGGGCTGCTTTGGCAGCCTATCATTATGGAGCACCTCAACGACTTTGATTTGGGTGATGGCGTTGCTTTGTTAGCGCATCGGCGCTCTGAGAGCAAGCTCAACGACCTCACTGAAAGCTCCTCTGGGGCGGGTCTCACCATCAACGTCAACAAGACTAAATCGTTGGATGTGAACACGGGGAATCCTTCCAAATGTACGGTAGTGGGACAAGCAGTTGAGAAAGTCGATAGCTTCCAATCTTGGCAGCCAGATAGCGTCAGACGGCGGAACTAAGAGCGACATAGTCGCACAAATCAAGAAGGCTACACACTTAGAAAATTTTACAGTATTCGGTAATTTTTTACCGAACTTTCAACAGCTGAACGTTTGGTAATCCGATTTACCGGATTTCGTTGAAATTTTACAGTATTTAAAAAAATTACCGGAACTTGTCAAATTTTACCGAAATCCGTTAAATCGGATTACCAAACGTTCAGCTGTTGAAATTTCGGTAAAAAATTACCGAATACTGTAAAATTTTCTAAGTGTGTAAGGCTGCTTTTGCGAGTTTAAGAAATATATGGAGGCCAAACCAGATAAGTCAACGCACCAAAATCCGAATTTTTAACGCAAACGCAAATCATTGCGGTTATACGCCAGCGAGACGTGGTGCGTATCAGCGGAGAATACTAAAAAGCTGCAAGTCTTCATCAACCGATGCCTGCGGTATGTAATTCGTGTCTGGTGGTCTCACAATTGGAGCTCCATCATCGATGCCAACAGAAACCGATATCAGTGGAAATTCGAGAAAGAAGGTGGAGGTGGGTCGGCCACACACTACGGAGGAGCGGAAACGAAATCTGAAAACAAGCGCTGGATTGGAACCCAGCAGGACATCGCAGCAGACTCAGGACAAGCGAGCCGCCGCCCAGGATGGAAGTCTTTCACGTTGGCCCTATGCAACCATAGGTATGAACAGGAGACATAAGTAAAAAAAAAAACAAGAATGTAAACATGTTGTACCACGAAATAAAGTGGATAGCTTCAGCTGTCATATAAGTGAAGCTTTTCAGCGATCCGTGAAATAATTCACTGAAAGAAAAGTGTCCGAAATTTAACGTGGGCAGGCTTTAATAAGCAAGAAGAGGTAATGTAGAGGAGTTTTCATGTCGTACCCCTTTTCCTAGTAGTTTTCGCATTTTGTTACGGGGAATGCTGGCTTTAAATCCAACCAAGAAATACTCTCCGATTTTTTACGAACCGGACAGGGTTTATTCGTTCCGTCAGCCAGTTTCCTAACGCCTATTCATCGGCCGACATTTCCGGAAAGCAGATAAAGTTGAACATATACACATTTGATATAGCGTTTTTCGGATCAAGTGGCAATTTTGTAACCAATTGCGCCTATCTCTGGGGTACTGAGACTATGGCCAAGCATGGAACCTTGTGTTAAAGGGTGTACGGAATGAAATCGAATCATTATCAAATGACTGTAACTTTTTACCAATTCGGTATATTCTATTGACATTTTGGCTAAAATATGTTCAATGTGTATTGTTAACACTGTATAAAGTTACAGTAGTAGCTGTGCAAACGTTGCGAAGATGCAGTCGGAAGAACAGCAGCGGCGTTCTCAGCAGGATCTCAAGCGGCTAGTGAAAGATTTCAAGAGTAATCCAAACAGCTCAGTTAGCGATTAAATGTTTTAAAAAGATTAAAAGATTAAAGATTAAAAAAACAGCATTTAAGGCGAAATTGGAACGATTTATGATGTTTCCCTTTCTCGAACTTTTAAAAAACAATGGAACATTTTTTTGGAAAAGTTGCTTTACTCTAAGTTAGTGAGCTAAATTTGCAATCTTGTGGTGTTAAAGAAGTTTGAATTATCTTTTCTCAAGTATCTCAAATAATAAAGAATAATAATTTTCATCAATATTGCATGTCGAATGATTTCAATACTTCCAGTTTTGGCAATTTTGCATCATTTACCGATATGACCAATATTACGATGCAACTTGAATCTAGGTGTGGCTTGAATGGGTGTGAAGTCAGAGCAACGGAAATCAAATAAATTTCACCTTAAGCAAAATTTTCGTGCAAGATGCGAAAAAGACGTGAAAAAAAAAACCTGAAAAAACGTTCAAAGAAACGTGACAAACGGCAGAATATGGTGGGCAAATCACGGAAGCTCTACTACCAGCTGTTGACCAAACCGCATTGACTCGTTATGGATGACGATATTTATGTAAAAGAAGGCATTCGGCAACTTCCGGGGCTCCTATTGCTTACAGCTCATCATAAGTTCGATGTTCTTGAGGAGGTGCACTATGAAGCAAAAGATGTCAAATTTTGCCAAAAAATATAAGATTTGGTAGGCAATCCACTCGTGTGGAAAGCTATTCGTGACAATCGAATACCTAAAGGAATGCCTCCAAATGCGACTATTTCCACTTCTGAGGTCACTCGATGGTTTTACGCTTTTTTGGCCAAATTGAGCCTCTTGTCATTACATGAAAGATGTTCTGAAATGGTACAAGGCTATGGTGGACAATTTCGTGCCGAAGCATCTCCATCCCCTGAACGCAGAGAAACCACGGCCAATTCAGAAGTTCTGGTCATCATGGAGCAGGCACATCGGAATCATCCCAAGGAAGTGAAATCGGAGGAGGATATGAATATGGTCCAAACGTTGAACAAGATCTCACTAGTAGTGTTAATAGCATGGCTCGTTCATTTGGATATGGTAATACAATTATATTATATGGTAATAAATAAGTTAAATAATATGTTTTGCCGGGGTGATGTTTGCCGAATATTTTCTTGTGATGCAATTTGATTGCATGTTTCCTACGGACATTCGAATCATTTGCAACGTGACCACTTGATCTGGAAAATCATTCAGTCTATAGTCCAAATAAGCTCTAAAATAAGATAAAGCTATATCCATTTAGAATCCGGAATAATAGAATCATCTGTATCTCGGTAACGAATTGACGCACAAATGAGTTTAATACATCAAAACAAAGATAATTTACTGTTATTCAAGGAAACAATATCAATACAAATTATTTCTCTTCGTTTCTAATGAAAATTCTCACTTTCTTCTTTATTCCTCCCATCAAACGCTGCACACCTCCGGAGTCAACTTCCTTGGCACATTTGTTCCACATTTTGATCATCTGAGTCGCGTCCCGAGCCGTTTTTCCACTTTTCTTAAGCTTTCGCTTCATTATTGCCCAAAATCTCTCGATGGGCCGGAACTGCGGGCAGCTGGGTGGATTTATGTTTTATCGATGAAATCTACGTTATTATTGCGGTACCACTGGATGACTTCTCGGCTGAAGTGGCGACTCGCCAAATCTGGCCAAAACTTCACGGGACCTTTATGGGCTTTAATGAAAGGTAGTACGCGGTTTTTGAGGCATTATTCCTTGTACAGCTTCGAGTCCATCGTCTTATTCGTCACGAACACTTTGGTATTTGCTCCGCAGCTGCATATCCCTTGCCAAATCATCAGTGGCCAGGAAGCTGTCCGAAATCAATTTTGACGTAGGTTTCATCATCGATGAGCAGGCATCCTTGGTACTTTGTCAAAACCTGCTGCTACAATTTCCAAGTTCAAGTTTTGGTGGCGAAACTTTGCTTCAACGTTCAGTTTGATTGCTTGCTGGCTCGATAAGAACGATATCCTGCTCGTAAATGAATTCTTCGAACGGTACTGCGAGCAGCAGCGTATTTTTGTGCGATTTCATTATCTGATAGTCCAGGGTTTGCTCTGACGGTTCTCAACACCTTCTGGTTCAGCTTGCGGTCATATGTTCCACTACGACGCTTACCTTGAGGCACTCGATCCACGCTCTTTTGCTCCCTGAAACGTTTGAGCACATCATGCACCGTTGATTTTGACGATTTTCAACGTTTTTGCGATTTTTATAGCGGACCACGTTGAATTATCAACGTGGGTGTGCAAAATTTTTTCTCTCCTCTCGGCTTCCATCTGGATAACTTTTGACTCACTGCACGAAACACCGTGAAATTTATACGTAAGTAGGCGTCTAGATAAACAAACCACTGTAAAAGAATTTTTTTAGTGGTCACTTTCCGTGCCGCTGCAACACAATAAGTGATTCCGGATTCTAACTGGACAGAACTTTATTCAAAAGCACAAACGCTTAAGAGTACTGTTCCGTTCTACCCTTGCTTTTTGATGCTGTTTTAATTTTGAACATTCCGAGGGTCCTGTATCCAATATACAGAAAATAAAATATTTTAATATATTATGTATTAATGACACGAGGAAGAGACAGGATTCCAGATCGCTCACAGAAATAATTTGCTGATTAAACGTTTTCAATGAAAACATCACTTAGAATTAGACTGGAAGATTCGATGAGTCTCTTCCCTAAATACCTAAAGATTGTACTAGAAAAAAATGCAACAGTTTATTTTGTGTAGACATTTTTATGACATAGGTGAAAATTGAAGAAATTTTGTTTTAACCGAGTTCAAAGTGTGATTTTTACAAGTGTAAAATTTTGTCACAATCTTTCTAGTGGTTATCAAATGGCTTCCAAGCAAGAAGTGCTTCGATAAAAAAATATATGGACGTGGTCGTGGAAACTCCAGGTGAGTCCCACAGGTGGATCGCAAAACAGTTGGGAATCGATAATTCGACCGTGTCCCGTGTGGTAAAATTGTTCATTGAGACCCAGCGGCGAGCTGGCAGCGGGGGAAAAGCGAAGACGACCGACCCCGTGAACGCAAGGAAGATGAGGGATAACTTCAAGCGCAGTCCGAACCATTCAATTCGGAACGTGGCCAAGTGGGTCAATTTTTTCGTGCGGCAGACAATAAAACGGGTTGGACTACATGTCTTCAAGCTAAGGTAGGCGCCTAACCGAACCGATAAACAGAACACGATGGCCAAATCCTGCGCCAGTAAGCTGTATCGCGAGTGGTTGGTGCAGCCGAAATGCATTGTAATGGACGACGAGACGTACATAAAGGGGACGCCAAGCAGATTTCCGGCTTGGGTTTTTTTTGGCTGCAAGTCCCGCCTGGATATTCCGGAAAAGTTCCGGAAGAAGAAGGTCAACAAATTTGCCAAGAAGTACTTGGTGTGGCAGGCGATCAGTGAATGCGGGAAATTCAGCAAGCCGTACATAAGAGCGGGCACCATCAACGGCAAAATATTTTAAGAAGAATGCTCCCAGAAGCGCCTGCTGTCCTTCCTCCAATCCCACGAAGGTGGCACTCTGTTTTGACTGGAACTGGTATCGTGCCATCACGCAAAACTGGCGATGGAGAGGTACGAAGCAAAGGATGTTGTTTTTGTGCCGGAGGAGGCAAATCCGCCAAACTCGCCAGAACTTCACCCAATAGAAAAATTCTAGGCGATTATGAAGGGCTACCTCCGGAAAACAGGAGAGGTCTTCTAAAACGATAAGGATTTGAAGAAAGAGTGGATTGAAGAGTGTAAGAATGATGGCGCAAGTGTGTTTGTTTATTCCCTGAGAGTTTCAAAAATATCCGACTCAAAATGAAATTTTTGGTGATCATTTTTGTCTGTTGCATTTTTTTGGGTACAATCTTTATCATAACCATGATACAGACCAAAATTGTGATTGTTTGAAAAACAATCGAAAAATCGTGATGAGCATACGACTCAACCCACTGCAGAAATTCCCAACTTAAACGTTTTTTTTTTTCAAAGCCAACATCCTCACCTAAACCCCGTTCTCTACCCGTTACCACCAACCACAACAACTTTATCAACATCGAAATCAAAACAATCGACAAAACAAAACAACAGAATATCTTGTTTGGCAGATGAAGTGCTATTTTTGCTGCTAATTGGAACTTATTTTGAATAAGGTACAAGCTTATTCATACAATTTTGAGTAAATGCTCAATCAGTTTAATTTGTACGAATAGCATCGGCCGTGAGTAAGTGCTTGCTTCCATTCATATGACCTTATAACGGCTGTTCCAGAAAGTTTAAGTACACCTTATTTTAACGGTCACTTTGAATGTAATAAAATATTTCTACATGTTTTGGCTGCGTCCTTTTGTTTGCACATTTCTGAATGACATAGCATCAAATAAGTGCTCAGTTTTGTGTTACCTATCAAAATGCGCAGTCTTCCTCCGGAACAACGAAAAAGTATCGTGCACAAATGGTGCACTGTGAGCGGATTCTCCTTGAGAAAATTGGCCAAGGATGAGGGTGTAAGCGTCGGAGCGGTACGATCTGCGATTCGAAAATATAGAGAACAGTGTTCGTTTGAAGATACGCCGAAGAGTGGTCGGAAATCCAGTCATGTTAGTCCGGATATCGATAAAAAGATCAAGGATGCCTACAAGCGAAAACCAGTGACTTCCGTTCGGGATGTTGCGAAAAACTAGGGACCTCGTCGAGTAACGTCATGCGTGCCAAAGAAAGACTTGGGCTAAAAACATACCGAGAGCAGAAAAACCCCAAAAGGAACCCAAAACAGGCCGCGTCCGTGAAACCACGGGCCCGCAAACTCTACGATTCGTTATTGTGTAGAAATTCTGAGTGTATAATAATGGTCGATGAAACGTATGTGAAACTAGATTACAAAACGCTTCCCGGACCACAATTCTATACTGTAAGCGAAGACAAAGACATCCCCGAAACGGAGAAGGCAATTTTTATCGAAAAATTCGGGAAGAAGGTTATGGTTTGGCAGGCAATATGCGAGTGTGGTAAAACATCTAGTCCATACATCACAACGGAGACGATGAACACTCAGAAATTCGTTAAGGATTGTCTCCAGAAGCAATTATTGCCGACGATCAGACAGCACGAAGGTCAAGTAGTGTTTTGGCCTGATTTGGCGTCATGTCATTACGCAAAGGACACTTTAGAATGGTACAAAAGTCAAAATGTATGTTTCGTGCCGAAAGATATGAATTCGCCGAACTGCCCGGAGGCACGGCCAATCGAGACTTTTTGGGCTTTAACCAAAGCAAAGCTTCGACAATTTATAAAACCAGCGGATGACATCCAAAAATTTAAAAAAGATTGGCCAAAAGTGGTCAAAATGGTGGGAAGTACCACTGTGCAGAAGCTATTGGGTCATATTCGAGGAAAAGTTAGGAGTCTTGGCTATGATTAAATATTTTGATTAAACGAGAGTAAAATAACATATAAAACACAAATACAAATATGATTTGCCAAATAAAATTATTAAAACAAAAAAAAAACATGACTTTTTTGTTATTTTGAAAGTGTGCTTATACTTTCTGGAACAGACTATATGATGCAAAATAGCAGGTCAACTCTTCTGGGTGTAGCAATTGCCTGAATAATGTGAAAACAAACTCTTATTCTTTTTAATCAGTTAATTTTTGAGTTAAGATTTGGTATTCGTGGTATAAAAAACTTGTAAATACAATAACAAGGTTTAATTTTTCAACGCATGGAATCTGTTACTTATCTGTTATTTCGAGGTGGAATTCAGCTCCGATAGCAAATATCAACCATCTTAAAATTCCCAGAAGAGAAATCGACTTTTCAAAACATTCCTCGTCGGCATCCGATATGGCATCTTATCAAAGTCCCATCAACCATCATGCGACATCAGGAATGCAAATTCGCCTAATCCAAATTGATCTTTTCTAATAACACATCTACCGTCACCACGTCTGTCGGTTCACGTTCAGGTCCAGCGGAGCGACCGATCTGATTCATTCTGCCATTGTGATTATGCGTCTGCTGGAGTAGCACCAGTCTAAGCTCATAAATCAAGTGATATGGGAATTTAAGCTTCTATTTTTTTAGGTGATGTCATCACCTTTTGGTAGGGTGATGGGTTACTAGGCCGAATGGTACTAGGCCGAATGAATCATTATACTAAATTGGTCTCTTAGCTGACTGAGTGATTGATAATTCATTTATTTGTTTCTGTTCGATTGCACTCGCTTGATGTGCCAAATTCAACGAGGCATGTTGGTAGATTTATTGTTTTGAAATTAACTGCTTATAATTGATAGAAAGAAAATTTCTCACGACAATGCATTGATTTTCTGCCCCAAAAGTAACGAGGAAATCGTAGGTTAATCTTCAAAAAGACTTGCTAGCAATTAGAAAAAAAAATAATTAAATTCGAAAGAACTGCTCAAGACTGAAAAGAAAAAAATCTTCCATAACAGTAAATTGCTACAAATCTCATAAATTTTCAAAAATATAGTAAGTTATTACAAAAAACTTAAAGCAGATGACGAGATTTTAATACTAAGGGATCAGTTTATACATTCAAGCAGAAGAAATCTTCCATAAAAATTCTTTGATTGCAATTCAAACAGATTCCAAGATATACTAAATAAAAATTTTCACAAGTAATACTAGCAGATTGAAAGATTTAAATGTGAAAGGTCTGCCAGATGCTGCATTATTAAAACATGAAAGGACAATTAATTGTTTCTATGTTCCAGAGATTTCAATAAATAATAAAGTCAATCAATTTGCATAGAGGTCATGAAATATTGAGTTCAATCTTCTACTTCCCTAAATTAATTCGTCCTAATTAAATTCGGCCTAAGGGTCCTACACCTTCGGTAAGCCCGGTTAAAAGTGATATAACCTCCTTGTTGAGGAAAGCCAATCTCGTAGTGTGCGTGCTCTCTTCAATCGACTGCAGATCCCCTTGATGTAATCAGATTCCTTTTGATCGATTATTGATTGAATTATGTAAATCTCAATCGCCATGAATATGTACGATAAGCCAAATGTATTCAATCAGTTCTCTCTTCGCCTCATTTGGGCATAATCGGTACGTTTTCACCCCTTTTTCGGGAGGGTGTGTTTGCATTAATTTCCCCTCATCTTCAAATCAACAATCTGAAGCACCAAGCGCCTAGCTGGAAATATAGGCAAGGAGTGAAGTGCGACTTATTCCCATACGTCAGAAACCAAAAACTCAGACATCGAAAACGGCTCGTGCGACTTCGCAACGCAAGAAAGGCGCACGCGAGCCACGAAATATTTGCAATAAAGCGCGAAAACCGAGCTCGGTCCGTGCGAAGATAACAAATAGCGACCCGTGCGGACTTCGCTCTGACTGGGATCGACTGACCTCCGTGGGTCATCTCGACGAATAAATAAAGCCACGATCACCATTTTAAGGCTTGATAGATTTTTTATTCAAAACAGGGAAATCAAAACAGGCAGAAGGCGGGGAGTGCGGGTTGAAACCGACTGACCCGAGCGGAGAAGGATGCACCTTGCTCGTGTGACCGGGCAAGCAATAATCTCAGGACCGACAACAAACGGCAACAGCTAAGTCCGAGTGGAATGAAAAATGAGTTTTTATTCTAGATTTGGCGGAATTATCATATCTGAGTCTCGTATGTTTACAGACTCGAATAATAATGCGAGAAGTAAGCCGAACTCAACTGAAAAAGGATGGGTCGCTCTCGATTGATGCTCGTGCCGTTGTTTGGAATCAATTGGCGTTTGGGAGCAGCCAGGCTTGTCGTCGGTGTGATGTCATTCTCCGTCATGTTGGGATGTCGGAAGGCAGGTGGTGGTGCGAAGAACAATTCAAGGACACACTTCTAATCTACAACAACCGATGACAATTTGTGCACGGTTCACAAACGGGAGAAGCCAGTCACGACTGGCGGAATGTTAAAGGTTAGTCCATATATGCGGATGTGCCGTGTGCTATCTTGAATGAAAGAAATAAAATTAGTTGCTTCTCGCTTGTTTAACGGTGCCACCCGGACGATCAGTTTACAGAGCATCCAGGTTTTGGGTGATTATTAACTAAACTATTCAGGGGAGGGTGCCTTTCAAATTTGCTAAGATTTGTTGATGTTGGTTTTTTCTTTTGAGTTATCATTTCTAATCTAATTAAATTTGAATCTTATCCAATACAAACGCAGTCAGTACGAGAAAGGATCATCGAAATAATAGAGGTAGATGTCGTCCAATTATTCATTTTTTGTCAATACTTATGCTTGCAGCATTTGAAAGACATGATATAAGCGTCAATATGACCAGGCCTACTGCGTTGCATTAACCGCAAAGATGATTCTGTAAAATGAGTTGGGTTCAAATAAATAGATTTCATTCACAACACATTTTGTGTATCTACAGGGGGCGAATGCCATACGCTCCGGGTTATGTCTAGTTATACCTTGTGATCAAAAAGTTCCGGTAATTTGAAAAAAAACGCATTTATTTCAATTTTTAATTGATATCTTTATTATCGCCTTCAAAGTACTCGCCATTAGAGGCAACACACATATGCCAGCGCTTTATCCAATCATCCATACATTTTTTATAGGCCGATGAATGTATGGCTTTCAGTTCTTCCAGCGACTTTTTGTATCGCATCAATCGATTCAAAACGCCTACCTCTGAGGTAAATATAATAGTTTTTTTTAATATTATTAATTATGCATGCAAAAAACATGTAAATGTCTGCATACATTAAATTATTAACAACATATGATTAACAAATGGTATTATTTCAGCTAATTGTTTTCCAAAGTTCGTGTAGTGTAAATGTTTCAATCTGCCACGAGTGATGCTATGTCCTCTCACGATCTGATCATTTTCGTAAAGAGGAAGAACACTGGCCTCAGAGAAGTGTGCATAAACATTCGCATACCACACGTGTTTGGTAGCGCAAGAATCCGCGGTTTCCGATGTGGAGACTTTTCCTTGTACTGACTTCGTTTTCCACAAACAACAGAACTAACTTTTTTTTCTAATCAATCGTTTGTATAACTCGGCAACGCATATCATTTTCCGAACGCAGGAACCCCAAGATTTGACTTTTACATAGGCTATGGTATCACTTGCGATTGGCACAAAGCACACCGGCTTTCCTGCGATACCTTGAGGATTGATCGGTGACAGCGGAAGACGCAAGTCGCAAGCTAGTTTTCTCTGTGGACGTAATTTTCGCGAATGGTTAACGTGATGTTCCGCTATTTGGATTCTTGAGTAGATCTGATCTATTCCAGTTCTCTAGCGCCTTAACTCACTTACTTTCTATGAAACTTCAATGTGGTTTACTGTCTTCTATACCAATTACCCGTCTAATTCCGATAAGACCGAAACATTAGGCTGCAAGTTGGAGAACATTGCAAGCATATAAAACTTGACAGGGAGGAACTGTTGGCTGTTGGATTGCCTTCCTCTTCGAATGCCGTAGATCCGCTACTACTTTCATGCGTACAGCTTTAGTGACCAGGCAGACGAAAATACAAACAAATGTCTCGTTCGAAACACCTCGTCGACCAGGATAACGAATGTAGAACATTCCACATATGTTAATCCAGACTTTCAAGAAAACTGCGCCAGGTGTAGCTCGCATTGAAGGCAGAACAGCCATCAACTGTTCATGGACCTTTGGTTTAGTCCGGAAGCATGGAACGCATCGGTAGATGATTCCAGCGGGCGAAAATCTCTGGCACACATGGACCAGAACTTCCTTGGTGAGAGTAGTACATTACCAGCTTTGTCAACGGGTGATTGTGAGAACCATCGGATGTTTGCAATTTTCCGAAATGGGAGAATGCTGCAGCCGGCCTCAGACCCTAAGTGTGTCTTTGATCAAGCTGGGATTTACCGCAAAAGGTTTCGTTGATGATTGGTTGGTTCCAGGATAATGATGCTATATCCGCTGAAACGCGGAAAATTCTGCGATTGCGCTAGACGGATTAATTGCAATCACGCTCCGTTGACCTCGGTTGTGGTTAAGCTTTTGTTGCGTTTGCAGACTCGGTCTCTTGGAGTAGCATTGAGTGTGAATCTACGGATCGCAAAGAAAATATAGGACTTAGAAGGCTTGACTTGAACTGAAAACGATTTTAAATGCCTTTCTTCCAGCAGTGCGGTGTCCAACGCAGGTTGAACTACGGCTTATTTTGGCCAAGTGGATTGATTTTGGTGCAAAGTTTTGGTATGCTAGTTGTTCGGCGTTCATTTTGCAGGATTATCCCGGTGACGTGATTTCATACTCCAACTTTGGTAATATGCTGGATTTCTGACAACCTGTTGGCGACAAAGGATTTAAGAAAGCCAACACTTCACTATTGTAGAGTCTGTTCAGAAGTAAGTGTAGGGTAAATATAGGAGTTTATAAATAAAAATTGTGTCTTATAGATATATGCTCCCAGAAAATAATAATAAAACTTCAGTACTTGGTCTTTGGAATAATTATTTTGTAGTTCACATGTGTTCACCACATAAAATAATAAATCAAGTTTAAAAACACGCCTTTACGAACGACAAACGAAAACACGCAACCTCTAGTATCACGTGAACCATTCAGAAGAGCCAACGCAGCAAACCGTGGGGAATCATTTCTATCTACCGCGCGAAACCCGCGAACCAATCAGGAATGTACATCGTTCCCAGTGGCATGGGAAATATGACTCAGTTTCGTAAAAAGTGGAGCCACACATAGGCTGAGTAACTCCACTTTTTACGAAACAGACGGGATGGAAAATCTGCAACCAGATTCTTGAAGAAATCAAGGTGTGGGGATGAAGGTGCCAACTCCTCGACCCACTAAAAACCTATCCGTGCCTAAAGCCCTGGACCCTTCCTGGAACCACCTTTCGGTATTACTTCTGGGAGAGGGATATTGTGCTTTTTAGCACCCACTATGTCTAACTACTTAGGGTTTTCGTAGTTAGGAGGTCCCTGCAACCTTCCGTTGGTCGTTTCGCCATTTTTGTTGGAGATCAAGGACAATCTGGGAGGCTGCTATACATACCGCGTCCCAAATGTCCCGGTCTTAGCACATCCTCTGGACCTGATTATCCGGAGTCGTGTCGTGACCGCTTACTGCTATCATGCCGGATCTCGCGCCGTCGAAGCGAGGACATGTGAAAAACACATGTTCCGCAGTTTCCTCTACTCCCGCGCACTCGCTGCATGCGGAGGACTGTGCCTGCCCATATTTGTGCAGATATTGTCTGAAACAGTAGTGGCCTGACTATATCTGCGTTAAGTGGAAGTTAACCGTGTCGCCTACCGACCCACCTGGACCTTGGGCCCCCCCTTTGTGGAGTGATTCCATTCCTTTTGCCACTTAACCATACATGTAGTTCGAGTGTTCTTTCGAATAGCTCTTGTTCCACGTTGTTCGAAGCACTCTACATCCTCTTTTATGACAATGCCTATTGGCATCATCCCCGCTATGATGCAGATCGCATTGTGTGATACCTTCGGAATGGAATAACTCCACCAAAGGCACATAGGCCTGTGCGTACTGTCTAGCTTATTCAGATAGCTCTTGGTACTCAAGTCGCTGATCCATGCCGTGGCTAAGTATGGACAGGGCGACACTGGCCAGGAGTTTACGCTTCCTCCCTTGCACCGCCGAGCTATTCGATATCATGCGGGATAATGCCGATTTAGCCAAAGGGGCTTTTTTGCAAGCGTAATCGTCGTGGCTTATAAAGGACAGCTTATCGTCAATCATGACCCCAAGATACCTCAAAGACCTCTTCGATTCGATTGTGCAGTTACCTGCACTGATCGTCGCATTTTGCTCCGATTTTTGGTTGTTAACAACCGTGACCTCAGTCTTATGGAGGGATAGCTCCAGCTTCCTGGAACTCATCCATCTCTCCACAATGCCAATGGAGTGGGAGGCCGTTAGCTCTACCTCTTCGATGGATTCACCACATATCTCCAGGGTGATGTGGTCTGCGAACCCGACAATCTTCACCCCGCTCGGGAACTCTAGCCGTTGTTCCTCATCGTACATCGCGTTCCATAGCACCGGACCCAGAATCGAACCTTGTGGGACGCCTGCGGTGATCTGGACACGTTTCTGGCCTACCTCTGTATTGTACATCGGTACGCGATTCTGGAAATAACTTCCCAGAATCTTGTACAGGTATCCAGGAAACTTGAAGCATTAGAGCGAGTTGACGATGGTCTTCCAACTGGCGCTAATGATTGCGTTTCTCACGTCAAAGGTCACCACTGCACAGTAGCGGACTACTCACCTCTTGCGCTGGATTGCCAATTCGGCCATCTTGGTTGCGGAAAAAATGGCATCCACCGTCGACTTGCCTTTACGGAAGCCAAACTTGTTGTTCGACAGGCCGCCTGTACCCTCTGCGTTCTTTGTTAGTCTGTTGAAGATTACCCTATCACAGGGTTCATGGATCACCTACTAACTTCCATATCCTCGGTAGCAATACCAGAGTCTGAATTTTCCAGGCGCCCGGGAAGACGTCTTCATTGCATCACCACCATGAACATTTCTGGAGCCAGCAAGATAGCCGTCTTGATGGCCAGGTTCCGAATACCGTCAGATTCTGGCACTTTATTCACCTTGAACAACTTACCTATCGCAATGGGTTCTTCATTCGTCAACCTCCGTTGTGCTGTTATCATTGCCCACGCGGTTACGAATGTTCGGCTGAGCTGACCGTCCCCCTATCGCTATGACAGCGTTGTGTTCTTTGATACTGGAAAACAAAGCAGGTTCGCTTGCTGGTCTTTATCTACCTCTTCAGCACGTTCTTTGCAACGACTAGCGCCCCTTTACGCTCTATTCTTTAAGCGCCGGATCGCGTTCTCAGCATCCTCCGTTTTCGCGTGGAGGTATGTTCTTCGGAGGTCGGCGATTGACTCCGTCCACCAATACACCGTCGTCCTCCCATTCCTAGGTTCGACATTCCTAGGCATGGTCGCGTCGCACGCTCGTGTAAGTGACATAACGAGTCGTTCACCGCAAGGCTTCTGGATTTTGCGTTGGCTTTGTTCCCTCTCAAGCGCCTCTTTAAAAATCTCTACTTCAAAGAAGGGTGTCCTGCTAATACCACAAAAGTTCAACTCAGTGGACGCAGTGGTTCTACGCCCCAACAAAAAAAAAGGGTGTCCTTCATCTGCTGGCAACTGGAGTTGATGCTTTTGCTTCCGCACGCTGCCTTGTATTGTGGACGATATAATAACGAACAGCCAAGTGGTTGCTATCAGTGTAACCATCATCCACCCTCCAATTACTTTGTAGACCATAAATGCAGAATGTTACATTGATTATAGATTCCGCTCCATTTCTATGAATGGTACTTTTGGTACCTTCCTTGGCTACGTCCATATTTTTAGTAATATTATTTATTATTATTTATTATAATTAATCCGACTTTTGTGTCTTCATGAATAAAGGTAAAACTTAATTAAATCAAAAAATAAAATAGAACATAAAACACAACGTCTCTACTTAATACAATGAAATATAACACTACAACATTGTTCGTATCCTGTTTCGGAACTTGTTGGATATTTCGCCGAATTCAAA
This sequence comes from Aedes koreicus, assembly GCA_024533555.2. Taxonomy (NCBI): domain Eukaryota; kingdom Metazoa; phylum Arthropoda; class Insecta; order Diptera; family Culicidae; genus Aedes; species Aedes koreicus. The sequence goes on along the minus strand of JAHHFK020005100.1, from coordinate 130,086 downwards.
ATCAGATTCCACTGCTGGAAAAGTCCTAATAATGGCCGTCAGTGGTTCGTGGCAGAAGAATTAAGTAACATACGTTGAGGGACTCGAAATTGAGCCTACTTGTTTCCATTTGGTTGAGAAAAACATAAATATGTCTTGCTAAGTCATAATCAAGTTACTACAACTAATTATGACCGTAGTGTGCTACTTTGGAAGCCCTCCGGAAAAATCTAGCCCCTAGGGTTGATAAAGCGGCTCCCACACTCATGCCCGTTACCAACGGGTTCAGGTCAGTAAGCTCCGTCATAGGATCCACCATGTTAGAAAACCGTTCAATAGACCATCTTGGCGGTGCGTAGTGGTTGCAGAAGAACACATTCCACCATTTGAAGTAGACACCACTTGCCCGTCGTTCATGATGCCGCCATATTGGACCTATCCGCAACCCAATTGCAGTTACGGGCAGGGATAAGGTATGGGTCAGATATTATGGCAAAACCCGTTGCCGACTCGTGAACTGCCTTACATAGCAGTTGCTGGGTGGCCTTACAGTGGTTCAGGTTAAGTTGGGTTACCTGGATTTTTGGTAAACCCTTAGAGTTCAAGCACCTTCCACCCCTGACGTGCTTGTCATCTTGTATCTCAGCGCACGTCAAGTATTTGGGGATCTTTTACAACCCCGAGCTTTGTGGCTTGGGCTAACACACCTTCTGCACATGTTGCTGCGGTCTATGCCTTTACAGTCCCACAACATGTACCCGCTCTCCAGGCATCTGAAACATGCCTTCGGCGGCTGGTGCGGGCTGAGTTGGAAGTGCCATCCCATCTCCACCTTTCCCGCAACCCTTATTATGTGCATCTGGGTCCCAAGTGGATCCTTTTGCAGCCGTATGGCTGTGGCGGTGACCTCAACCTTGCACTGTTCCTTCAGTACAGTGGATATCTCGCCCGCCTCAGTGATCTCATCCAGGTTCCTTCACTGGGTCGTCACCAGTGAGACGAGTGCACGCACCTCTACACCCGCACCTAACCTCTCTATATGCAGGGCCCTTCGGCCCTGTACTCTTCTTGAGCTCCAGGATCATTTTGCAGGTGCGGGTACGACGCATACTCCGCACATCGGCTCCTAGATCTGCCAATTTGGCGTCCCCGCGCATCGCTTTTAAGACCTTGGAGTATTTCGACTTCTCGGTTTAACGATGAGGGCATCATCGTGGTTCCACTTACGTACCACCTGTCGCCTGTTGAGTATTATTTTTTCGGTCTACCTTTTTCTTACGAACGCTTGTCCAGAGACTCTCCCTTAACCTCTAGGGTCGTCGCTCATCCCTCTTCTAGCACTCGCGTTTGCGTTAGTGCTTATTGGGGCCCTGCCGCTCAGGCTCCCTCGGCGCTTGAGACAACTCTGTCCTTAGAGCTTGACTTCACGCTACTGGTGTTGGGCTTGGGGCCAGGCCGCTCTCTTTACGACACTTTGAAGACCCCACCGCTATGTTCGCGTAGGTTCTCTGCCCAACGGGGGCATAAGGCACCATCCGCTTCTTTAAAGCGCTGGGTGCCGTTTCACCCGGAAACTGTCTGACCCGCTTGGAGGTCCCTGCCCCCATTTTAAATAGGGGAATCTCCAGGAAGAGGGTCGCACTTCCGCAAGTGTCGGACATGCTACCGGACCCCACTCTCTTGCATGGTGGAGACCTTGCTAGGCCGCTTTAAGCAAACGGACTCGCTTCCTCCTGGGCTATTGCGTTCCTTTAGGTATTATTCTCCATTCTGTTGGGCTCCCCCTAGTTGCTATCCAAGCCCACGTGGAGTAGTTGCTATAATTATCCCATGGTTATCTATTCAAGCTTGAAAGCGAGCATGGAGGCCATGCGAGGGTTGACACGGCCTTTCATGGGAAACCGTGTACAGAACTGGATCAGCGTAAGTCAAGCTGGGCGGTGGAGAGTGGAACATACTGAAGGCCTGCCAAAGTTTGAATGGGACGAAGACAGCCTGTTAAGTCGGAACCTCGTCATTTCTTGCACGGTGTCACCCGGCAGTGCCAACCCGAATGCAACGGTACCACTCGTTATCCTTTCGCAGCCAGTTATCAAAATTGGGGTTTTACTGGCATCGACCTCAATGCGCCTCCCTCCGTAGTTCGTTCAGTCGTTAAGGGGAGCTTTATGTGCACCGCGGGACGCGAACTACACCACACCTCAAGTTACTCACTGTACAGCTCTTCTTCCGAATTTGTGTACAACGTTCAAAGCGTGAGTAAAATCAATTGGCAATTGAATTTTAATCTCAATAATTAAATAATAATATATAATAAAATAATAAAATACTCATTCATTTTTTTTTTATTGAATTTTTGATGTTCTTTTCTGATGGCGTAGGTATTTAAGTTCATTTTCAACTTTGCATTCAATTTTCTACAGCTATGAATTACACGAAACAACCAGTCAAGTAAATTTGATTACCCGCAGTTTTGACAATTATAATTACGGCTCAGCAAGAAATGGTTCTCCTTCATGGGAACGGAATCCAGTTTCAGTAAGCGATTTCCATCTTCCGATTCAAACCGTTCCTTTACCCACTAAATCAAACCATGAACTGGGGAAACTATCAACAGCGATTAAACTGAGAGGAAGAGACACACCATTCCATGCCATACCATTTGCAGATATATGATCGCGTCGCACTCCCCGAACTAATCCTCCCATAGAGTGCATTTCGCTTGCATTCAAAAGCATAAACGAGTACATAGTTTTCGCTTAATTCAATCTTGATAAGCCCAGAAAAGCCATACGCCAACAGAGTAATGCTGGACTGGCGGAGCGTGGTGCATAATAATTATTGCGCGCGCCCATCACACACTGGCCGTAGTCGACCCAGCCGCCCCAACTAGCCAGAGATGCGACCGAGGCGACCGACCGTCGGTAGTCCACAGGTGTTTGGTTGAACAAGGCTGGCAGAAGAAACTCCGGCAACTTGCCGCTACTTGTCGCTGCACTTGTTGTTATCAAAACATATTTGTCGCACTGCGAGGGGTACTCCAATGTGAGGGTCTTCTGGATCCAATGATAGGGGTAACTACAGGAAAAATCCAACCTGAAGCTGGAGACAGAGTGACCGATCGTTCACTAAACGGGTTTGAATAATTTTTTAAACTGGATTTTACGATATTAATAGATATATCTCTCGTTGGCAGTGCAGTGGTTGGCTTCTACTCGTGGAGAGGGTGCACTATCGCACTGTGAGCATCCTTAACAGTCGGGAAGAGTTATGACTATTTGCCGTTTGAGAGATATCTATTTATTAGGAGAAATAACAATTTGCTGCATTTATTAAGACCAAGACTTGTTGAATGAATTAAGAGGAGAAGAGTTATGAATATTATTATCTGGAACTGGAAAGTGCAATTTGTTCCGCCGCATCGTGATTTGCTTGCCAGCTAGCTGTCACGGGGCACAGTAGAAGGCCGAGGAAGTAGCCGTTGTCCACTGCCGAGGAACGGGTCCTCCTCGTTTACTACCCGACTGTGTTCGATTTGCTAATCGGTGTTTAGATGGAAACCATATTAATGTCTCGACCCGAGAGTGTGATTTACTTGAGAAGATGCATTACACCGGCCGATTTGATTGCAGTCAGTGGTCAACCGGCTTTGGCGCGGTGTCCAGCAGTAGATCAAGCATGGAATGTCGAAACTATCGTTGATTTAATGGTTATTGATGAGAGAAGAAGCGGCTGTCGGTTTCGGAAAAGCGTATTTTTTCACTTTATGGCTGAATTTTATGGATTCATCGAGCTCCGTACTGTGTGGGTATGAAAACTTTTGAGCTTTTGAAAATTTCAGATGGTTTCTGATAACCAACTTTTAAATTTCATAAAACCTATGAAACAAAATAAATTATAAAATATTAAGGAAGATGACCAAGTAGGGCAACGGAACGTAATTTCAGCCTAGTACCTTCATTCGGCCTATGTACCAAATATGTCTTAAACTCTGCGATTATCGAAACAATTATGGTGACATCGTTATGATAAATTAAGAAATTAAATACTTATACATCAAGTGATACAATTGACCGAGATATTCAATTTTCTCAATTGTTTAGCCGCCATGACTTCTCTAGTTAAGATGAACAGATTGTCAGCAGCATTTTGAAATGACCTAAATTTCTCCTAATTTAATTGAAAAAATCTTTAAGGAACTTTATTTGTACAGTAAAAAGTCACAAGTTCGAGGTGAAGTATTTGAACGAAAATTAAACAGTAATTATTCAGGAAACCTGAGGGCCCAATTTAAGGATCGTCTTTTTATTTTTTCAAAAATCATAAGATTGTTTAATTTTGGTTTTGTTAAAAAAAATCAAAGAGGATGCATCAATTTAACTGCTTAGATAGCCTTTCTGGACAAAACTGAAAGAAACATATCTATGCCATGTAAATTATTATGTTTGGATTATTGCGTGGTTGTGAGACAATACGTTCAACTCATTTTAGTGCTTACAAGTTTTCTGATGTTAATTTCATCTATAAAATTGTGTGTTAATTGAAGAAACTACCAATAAGAATGAAATTTCTGAAAAAAATACAAAAAAAAACTTCACAAAGACTGTTTTTGTAAGAAATGTAGAAATGAGATGAAGTAACATCCATGAAAAGACCCACAATGCACCCAAAGATCGATATTATATCCAAATCCTTCAAGAACTTTTATCTATAAAATGGAAATATTTCAACATTTTGTGGTGCATACTAACAAAATTCATAAAAAGCATAACTAAACAAGTAAATACCATATGCAGCGCATTAAAATTAAAATTTAATGAGCAACAACAAAATATGTTATCGTCCATTGCATATTAGGTTGGGATATGGGCCATGTAACCTGGAAAAAAAATAATAATTAACCTTGAGTTTTTTTTATTTTAAATATTATTTAATCTAGCTATAAATCGCAAAGCAAAGGGATGTAATTTTTGAATTAAACGATAAAAAATAAGAACCAGGGTATGTCTCTCTTGACTCAGCCTGATAACTTTTAAATATAAAAAAATGGACAAAAATTGCCGATTTTTCATGGGTTTACCTTCACCCGCACTGACAAAACTACCAATGCAGCATCGATCATAGTAACCCATGAGTCAGCAGACAAAATTTGACAGCTCTATCAGTCGAACTCTAACCGTGATGGCAAAAACAGTGAAGCAACTCCGTTCAGAAGTGTGCGCGTTCAAAGAACGGCACCCCGCCGCGTCGAAAACGGACATCGTGCGACACTTTTTGGACGCCGGATACGCCCGTTCCGGCATCTACAACATCTTGGCACTATTCGACAACAATCAGAGCATCGAAAGAAAGCCCGGTTCCGGACGGCCGTCGACCCTGAGCGACCAGTAGCTCCAAAGGATGCTGAAGACGAAGACCGAGGGAAATGTGGCTACATCGCTGCGTGCGCTTGGCCGGGAGGTCGGTTCAACCGGCCAAACAGTGAAAAAGTACCTGGCGAACATGAACATACATGTCAGGAAGTCGCGTCCACTGGTTTCGGACATGCAGGCAATGACGCAGCGGCAGCGGCTTAATAAGATGGTCAACTCGATTTTACCGGCGAATCGCGACGTGGCGGTGGTCATGGACGACGAGACCTATCTCACCCTGGATGGCAACGACTGGCAGGGCACTTCGTATTTTACTTCCCCCACGTGGGCTCCGACGTGGGCTCCGAGGTGAACTTCATTTCACACACCAAGTTCCACAAGAAGGTGCAGCTGTGCCTGACAATCAGCGAGAAGGGGATGTCAAAGCCGCTCTTCTTTCGCTCCGGACTGGCCGTGAACGAGAAAATTCATAGTACGAAATGCCTGCCGGAAGTTGCGTCGTTCATCAAGAAATACCATCAGGGTGAAGACGCGGTGTTCCGTCTGGATCTGGCGTCAGCTCACTACTCGATGCGATCGTTGGAGGAGATGGAGCGGCTGAATATCGATGTGGTACCCAAGTCGGCAAACCCGCCCAACGTCGCGCAGCTGCGTCCCATCGAGAATTGCTGGGCCAACCTGAAGCGTAAGATCTACTCCAACAATTTTGTCGCAAAAACTGAGGAGGAATTGATAAATAAAACGAAGAAAGAACTCAAAACCATGCCTTCATGCAAGTTTTCGTCCGTTCCGGTTAACTTCCGGAAGGCCGCTCGCAAGGGCGTAGAATTTGTTTTGCAAGTAAGCTTAAATAATTACCTTCCATGGGAAATTTTTCAAAAGCATTTATCTGTCTTAGCCTTTTTTTTATTACCATGCAAAAAAAGTCCATATTTTTAAATGCGAACGATATGCATCGATAGTTTGCAGTTGTTATTATAACTCATAAAGTATTTAAGCTGTAAGTGATTTTCAACTAGTTAAACACTTGCTTAGATAAGTTTGATAAGATTTTTGATAGTTTGTTTCACGAAAAGTAACATTTATATGTTTCACGATACGTTTCAACTCATTTTAGAAGTCAGAAACTTTCGATCGACATGGATGTTACATCGGTCTATTAGCATTAAACTGGTTCTTTTCATGGATCCAACATCAACCCATCCGATAGATTTATTATTAAATACAGTTTTTTTTACGATTTTGTTTTCTGATTTAAGGCATTGCCAGCTGTATTCACTTTACCCTACACAAAATTTCACATAATAAACTAAAATAAAACTGCTTTCAAACACTTGCGTGATGTTCATCGGTGATTTTTCAGCTATTCGATAATCAAAACATTATAATTCACTCTTCAAAGATTTTTTTCTTTTGGTTTGTGTTATATGAGCCATTTGAATATAGGCAACCCAAAACTTATGCATTTCCACTCAAAATTTTACCAATATCAACATTTTTACTACGTAATTGATGCAACAGGCCATAGTTGGGGACATAGAAAAAAAATATGTCCCCAACATTTGGTCTACGATTCTCTTGTAAGATCATTGTGATTGTATCCATGTGAACAGTTCATTTATAAATTGTTACTATTTTCTGTATATCTAGACTGCATTAGTCGGTTTATCGATTCAATTAAGCCAAATTTAGATCACTCGAAGATCGTGGAGATAAGCTGTTCTGCTTAACTAATGAAATCACGATGCCTCAAAAGTTCAGGAAAACAAAAATTGCGCGGAAGTGGACAACTTTTAGTAGATTGATATTGTCTCGATTACTTTGGATAACATCGGTCATCCTGATAGCAACATCATTTTGTTGTTTATTGCTGAATTAATTGCATATTTGAAAAAAAAAAGGCCGGATGAAGGAGCTAGGCTAACATTACATCCCGTTACCTTATATATTAATATAAAATAAGAGACCAAAAAAATACAAGAAAGAAACCAAAAAGAAGACAAATAGAAATTTCATGTTGAGTAGAAAGTGGCCTAGATATTTATATACACATTTCCATACAAAACTGATATAAAATCTAGCAAAATAACGTAAAAAATTTGTAGTTTTAAAAGTTATTAGAAATTAGCACACCTGTATTTTTTTTATTTCATCATTACAGGCTGGTCCCAATAATTGACTTTTTTTTTATTTAAAATTTTTCAAAAATTCATGACTTCTGAAAAACTTTGCCGATTTAATCAATTAGTTACTTCAATCATAGGCTCAACTGTTGAGAAAAATATGAAAATGCACATAATAATTGTTTTTTTATTCAGAGTTTTCAAGGAATGGGGACCAGAGAGCCCTCTCCTATTTAAATTATTTTTTTGAGAGATTAGACCTTTATTCATGATGTATCAAAAAATTAGCGGTATGTATATTATAGTTGTTGTGCTAATTTTTTCAAATATGCTTTGTTTTCAATTTTTGCTCACTTTCCTACAACCCGTTTCCATTATTCAAATTCAAAGTAATCAGTAATTTTTAATTTTCATTTTTGAGAGCTAAATGATTGTCCACGTGTTTTCATATTTTTGATTGTCACCCTTCTCCTTCTCTGTGGTTCATTGTCCATACTTTTTTTTTAAATTAATATAAAGCATGAGCTCTGGCCAAGCTCACTCTCCCTTTCCCTTCCAGAAAGACAGCGTGGCTTATGGACGGCCCGGAATTTATTTACCTTTGTATTCAGTCACTCCGCTCCTTCTGTGACTGCAGAATAATATTCGTCCTTTACAGGATGACCAATTAAATTTTCACTGCTATATAGTTTGCTTGGTTGGAATTTCTTTTGATCTCTTTCAATTTAACGTTGCATATTCTAATTAGTTGAAAGCCAGTGGTTTCTTCAGTTTTTCCTTCGTTCGACGCATACCTTAACCATGTATGCAATTTACCTACAGCAAATAAATGAAAATTGACAAACGCTGATCGCTAATAATTCAATCAATTTGCAAAATAAATTCTGAAATATTTGATTTTTGAATTTTGAGATTTTTTCTATTAATCAGTTACGAATTTTAGCGAATGCCAATTAGATTCTCAATAATTTAAAATTTCACATAAAAAAGGTGACCTTATTTTGCATACTACAAGCACAACTTTGAATAATACAGACGGAAGTTTTGAATACCTATCATTTTACATGCGTCAAACTAGGTAAGTAAATTTAGGTAAGTAAATTAGGTAAGTAAATTCGTGCCTCTAGCACACCTCTTGTGTTGGGAATTGAAAACCTTTGACACTGATTTGTTTGCACATCTAAAGAGAACAACTGGTGCAAGTTTGATCAAAGTAGTCGATCGCGTTCAGAAATAACATCAAATGGAACTCGAAAGAAGAAAACATATTGCGCACAATCATCCGGAGTGGTTCCGTTTGAAGCTGGCTAAAGTGCTGAAGATGCCGAAAACAACAGTTTGTCGAGAGCTCAAAACCTGCGAGAAAACTCTGAGTGTGGGAAGGAATCAGCGGATCTACAAAAAAAAAAACAGGAACCAGGAATCGTTAGCTGCGCAGCAAGGTGTTGGGGTGCGTTAAAGCCAACCCCGGTCTTTCGACCAGGTTGGCTAGAAGGTACAACGCCAACTTTCAAACGGTGCAGAACATCCTTGCCAAGGAAGGATACAAGTCGTAAAAAGCCAGTAAACATCTGAACCGGCACATGAAGCAGAATTCCGTGACCAAAAAGCGTGCAAGGCTCTTGTACGACCGTGTACGAAACACAAGGGCTGCACTTCAGTCGATGACAAAACATACGTCAAACCTGATTTAAAGCAGCTTCCCGGTCAAAAGTTTTACATCGCGACTGGACGTGGGAATGTGCCGGAAAGATTAAAGTTCATGTTTGGCGACAAGTTCGTGAAGAAGGCCATGATTTGGCAAGCGGTTTGCAGTTTTGCCCTGAAAACGGAACCATTCGTCACATCTTTGACGATGATATTCCAAGCAGAGGGGCAAGTTCATCTTTTTGACCGATTTGGCCAGCGGTCACTACTCCAAGGTGGTTCTGAAGTGGTTTTCTGCCAATAAGATCGATTTTGTCCCTAGCTAATGGATCCTTCGAATTGCCCGGAATTTCGACCAATCGAAAAATACCGGGCAACTTCAAAGCAGCGACTTCGAACGTCCAGGAAATGCGGGAAAAATGAAAGAAATGCGCTGATTTCGTATCCGTTTCCACTGTGTGGGCGCTGTTGGGCTCCATCAAGAGGAAGGTCCGAGATTTCGTTCGAACTGGAGAAATGTAACCCACTTATGCTGTAACTTTGATATAACTTTTCCATAAAAGTACTGTAAAGTAACCCTTAATGGACTTTTTAAACTTTTGAATCACGAGTTGCAGGTCGTTTTTTGCGTACCTATTTACTTTGAGTCAGCTTTTATTCGAGGTATGAATTTTCGGAATGGACAGTGGAAAGACTATCAATGAAAAGACAGCCAACGTCAGAACAAACGTAGAAAGCCAACCAGAAAAAGGAGAAGTAACAGAGCCAATACGAAGACTGTCATCTTCGTATGTACCAACAAAAAAGTGTTCGTTCGGGGAAATACTTTGAGATTTTCCATCGTGGTCCTGGGGATTTTCATTCTGCGTAAACTATTAGGCACGTAAATGTCCTCTAAAATAAGCTTAAACGCCCTCCTCAGTGGCACAGTATATTTTTTAAAGAGTGGTCGGGATTGAATTTAAACTTTTACTCATTCTCAAGAAGTCATTTTACTGGCCACATAGCTTTCTTTTTAGTGGAAATGATACCGTGGTCTTGCTGGAATCTTTTTTGTTAAAAATTCTTTACGCTCTCCTGGCAAACCATTTTACCGAAACGAAAATATTGGTACTTCTCAGGGCCATATTCTCATTTCAGAAACGTTGGTAACGATTAGTACTGATAACTCTCACATCAATAATGCGGTCGTGTCTTAAATGAATAAATTAAAAAAACACACAAACAAAAGCTTTATAAACATGAAAATAAAAAAAAATCACTTCTGGAAGAAAAATTATTATATTTTTTTTCAGAAGATAGTAGTTTCGTATCGATATGCGCATTCTCACAAAAGATTTACAGTAATAAAAAAAACATAGTATATACAGCACCTTATTCAGCTTAACCGTTTTCGAGATGATTTGAAAGAAGTAGAAACCGGCAAAGGTCAAATATGCACAAACGACATATTAATCAGCCATTTAATAAGTTAGTCGTGATTCCCTAGCTGAAATTATGTATGGCTGCGTTCTGCTGACTAGACCGGGGTAGATTTCATGTGTGAGTAGCCTGCCACATCAAAGTTTAAAAGTGTCTGAACCAAATGTACATTTTGTAATGGTCACTCAAAGATGCGACGGGGAATCATTTCCCTGATATTCCCAAATGTAGCACGTAGTAAAATGTTTCTTGCCTTCTATGACTAAACGTGATAAAATGGAGTAAACGAGTGGAAATTAATCGGGAATGATATCTCATATGCATCAGTCGAACCATTCTGAACGGTCGTTGTGAGAATTTCACCATGAAAATCTCACATGAGTTTAGCATGTTACCAATAACTATTGCTTTCTCTCCTTTCTACTGTTGTCTTCCCTATCCCATGACCACAAGCAACACCATATGACACACCATGATGACAACCTGGACCAGACATCAAAAGAAAATTGAAACAATTAGTAAAGAACGTTATATAACCATAACCAATTTTACTTTCAGCAAAAAATTTTAACTCAAGGTAAGCAATCAAATGACCACAATAAAATATACTAGATATTAAATAACATATAACGTGGAAAAGGAGGGACCATCCGGTCACCCAAATGAAATGATTTGCATAGGGAGCATGGGACTGCCTCCTCCCTATCGTTTATAATCCGCGAAACGAGGGTGAAGTCTTCGACCCAATCTATTGGGTTTATTGTCAATCGTTGGCTCGAATCTAGTGAACATGCTTTTGGAAGGAGATTCTCTTTTCTGTATTCGCGGGTTTCACGTAAGTGTCTCTGCTAACGGATCCACCCAAATGTTTTTGGATTTTCATACTAGAGCTTGATGATCACAAATATCAATACAATCCTGATCAACTTGTGTTTCAGATTATTCCACTGCTATGGAAAATTACTTTGCTATAATAGATGGTAGTATTATATCATCATCATCATAATCTAATTAACAAATTCTTACAAAGTTCCGTTTAAAACATCAAAATTGTTCGTTGACATCCAAACCAAAAAACAAGTTGTTTAAAACACCCATTTTGTTGTTTTAAACCAACGATTTGGTTTTGAAACAAGAGGGGAGGTTGATTGTTTCTACCTAAAGATATTACCACAATAAAAAAAATATTATGGTTGCTCTAAACTAATATTGTTGTTGTTTCCACCTTGAAAGGGGCTTATTATTACCCAACCACAGGTTGCATGGCTCAGGGTACCATATTAAAAGTTTGCATTCATTCAACCAAAGCGGAGGTTTAATCAAACTGACATTTGGTTTGGAGTAAAAATTTAGTTTGAAACAAACGCTGGCTGCTCTGACGCTGTCAGTTTTCATCGCAAGTGAAACTTTAAAACAAAACATCAGTGTAGTGATGCTCTATTCTTGTTCTAAAGTAAGATGCATGTATTACCGTTTTACCTAAGTGAATAAAGCCTCCACGTTTAATTTCGGAAACCTACATAATAGCAGCAAACAAAATTTACACATAATTCAACAAAACCGATTGTTTATTCAACATTAATAGAGTTATATCTACATTAAAATTACATTACAATTCAACGTGTTTTCCGGTTAAATGAAACGAGAATATGTTTGCGTTAACCAATCTCCTTTCTCAATGTATATCATTATATGTGACACAACCTGAATCACATAAACCATTTATTTAGTAATATACTGAGAATAAAATCATTAAGTTCTACTTATATTAGAAATAAAATGAATGTATTGATCCCTCCACCATAAGATTTTTTTTTCATGTTCATTCAGAAAAAAATATCAAAATTTAAACAAACTAAAACTTATCATGGATTTAGAACCTTCTAATGAAAGAAGAAAAACGAGGAATTTCGGAAGAAATTTTTATTATGGATTTGCTGTAAATTGTGTTTGAGTATCAAATCGGTTGCCTTTCATATATGTCATACAAATTGCCATATAAAAATATCAAAGAGCGCATTTGCAGTAAAATATGATTTTAAGGATTCTTTTTCCAAGTAGTAGGTAATTTGTCAGTTCCAAAAACTGTTCCATCTGAACTTTTTTATTTATTTTTAAAACCTAATGTTTATCTACCTATTACTTCACTTAAAAAAAAAACAAGCCATTCGATGCCAAGATAGGTTATTTGAAAGACTCCGAAAGTTGGAAAAATAGTCATAATTTTTTTTCAAGTTTTGCTTTTTTTCTAATATTTTTTAATACCTCTTCTTTTAAGATGCAATTACAATACAACCGGTGGATTCTAAACTACGATAAAACGCATATGCCCTTTGCAAAATTTAGTCAAGAGTCGATATCAAAGACACTTCTTTTAAAAAGATTTTCAAATCATCATCGAATAGGCACGCTAAACAATAATGGAATGATTTGCGAAATGTGCGGGCGTCCTCTTGTAAAACGCAAACTGCAACTAAGCCCCCTGATGATTAATGTTCACCGTTTACCGATCGGTAACGATTTCGAGTTGGAATCGTTTCTCGCGCATTAAGATAAATTCGCTGATAAGATCGGATGGTGCACCGCAGCAATCGAGACCATGATCGCTATCAGATAACCTGCTCTGCCCTCCTCACCGTGCATAAGGGGCTAGAATCCAACATCTGAATTAATCCTCAATTTATCTCCGGATCCGGACCACGGAGCACGGACGTAACGCAAAGCCAACGCACTCTCAGCCAACATTCCCACGGCTTCGGTATCCTGATGATGAACCCGGAGTCAGAGCCTTATGGTGGTGTTGGCGTGTTACTTGCGTGGTCGTTGTTGTTTTATTTTCTGTTTTTCAATTATATTCTCACCTTTATTCCCGTGGTGGTGGAGGAGTCTGAGGACGGCACACAAACGGGGTCGTTACTCGATCTGGTTGGTTTATACGCACATTTGTCCCGTCGTGATATCATACTTTAATCATTTGCTTCTTCTGTCCGGGTCTCTAGAGCCTGCTCAAGTGGCGATAGGCTTCGAACGCCCCGAGATGGACGAACACTATGGGCTAGGCTCTCTCTCTTCCCCTTCGCTAGACTAGAAACGCAAGCACAAACGGCTCGCTGACACCTTTCTCGGATCGGACGGGTAATTAATATTGGTTTCGATATGAAAAATGGTACTTCACACTTGGCTTTATGGAGCACATCAATTATGGCCTCGATATCGGTCGGTGCTTTCACGGAAACAAATTGGCTAAGGGGACTCTTTTCGTTGGCAGTTATTAATGGGATCTGAGACCAGTGGACATTTTTATTTTTATTTTGAACAGAATGATACCTAGAGAAAGCTAAACTTAAACTTGGTTTAAACTCCAATACATATTATATGATAAAGAGTATCGAATCGAATTTCATACGTTTCATTTTCAGTGGAATGTGGATTTTTATACCGGGATAGGCTTTGTCACAATATGAAGGTATAGGAGTGAATTAGTAACATCAAGTTACTGCAAAAACGTCAGCTAATAACAGCTTATCTCTTTCGTTCGGCCGATGTACCTTATATGACATAAATTCAGAGATAATTGTCTAAATGATGATCCGTATATTCTCAAGCAGTTGAGACTTCGTCAAGTTATAGTTATACACTTCAGTGAGCCTATCGATTTTTCTCACTTTTTAGTCACCAGGGCTGCAATGGTTAAGCTGAATATATTATATTCACAATCTTTAAATTACTTACATTTGGCTAAATTGAATAGCCACACATTATGAATGTTCTGTTCACATATAAACCTGAACAATTACTTAACAAGAAAAGCGTATAGCCAGATTTAGGGACATGTTTGTCCCTAAATACATTGCGTGTGATTCAAACCTGGCCAGATGTATTTATTACAGAGAAAAACTTTGGTTTTAGTAGTTGGTAATTTTCAATGGAAATGTATGACAGAATCTTTGTATATTTTAAAAAAAGTATATCCAATCAAAACACAATCGACAAAATCTATATAGTAGAAGTTTGATTGACTGACAGATTGTGTGTGAATGTGAATATATATACAATCAATCTCCCGCTGACCGGTAGTGCTTTTATGGAAGAAACTTGTCTGCATTTCTTCGTTGATTTCTATGTTATTACGATGTACAAGCATTTTTAGCCCTGGATATTGAAGGTGACAGCTCTATTGAAAATCAAAGTACCAATTTCAAGAATGCCTGTTCATACACGTACCTTCTGAGACCAAACTCATATACCCCGTGTCCAATATATTCTCATACAAAATAAAACTCTATTTATTTCAAATCGATAACCCAGATTTTATTGATAACTTTACCCATTACATTGCAATATAATACTGATCAAGTACAGCATATGTTTTGGAATAACACCGCCATTAACCTTCTTGACAAGCTCCAGACGTTTTTCGAAACCGTCACGACTTCCATCGGCATTTCGTCCCAAATTTTCTCGGCACCAGCCCTGAATGAGATTTGCAGTATGCATTGGCGCTTCGTTCTGCTGAAACACATAGTGATCATCTCCAAACACCTCTTGTACATATGGCTTGACAACTTTCTCCAAAACTTCCGTTTTATAATATACGGCATTCACTTGAACGCCTTTTTCGATGAAAACCAGTGGTAATTTGCCTCGCTTGCAAATTCCACTTTGGAACCGTGGAATATTCCTATCACTCTCTGGAACAGTTCTCGAAGAGAGAACCCACAATCTGTCGTTCTAGATATTGTGAGATTGTTGCAAGACAAATAACTTTTCGTCGGAAAAGATAAATTCTTCCCCACCGTGCCGCGACAAAAGGAGACTTGCTTTTTCGAGTCGTTTCTGCTTGGAAGGTTCCGAAACTCCGTGAACCTTACGTTTCTTTAAATCTTGGAATCCAAGGTAATTTTGCAGTATATTGTGCATTGACGATCTCGAAACATTCAGATCTGCGGCCATTTAACGTACAGAGCGCTGTGATTTTCGTCAAATCCGTTCCCTGACCACTTTAACAACTCGTGTAGTCCGCACCGTACGAGTACGACCGGATCTCTTCTGGTCATCCAACGAGCAGGTGTCATGGTACCTTCGGATGGTTCGGTACACAAAATCCCGCTTTACTCCGAGGTTTTAAAATTTCTGAAAATAGCGCCAGGGCGTTCAGCATTCAAAAACTTTTTTTTATCACCACAGCACGAAACTCTTTCATCGCTGGTAAAAGATAAACACCGAACGAAAACAATCGGACATAACCTAAAAGCGTTTGTATAAACATAGTGCAAAACTACACCAACACATACGTGAAGCATGTTGAGTACCAGAGTAACACATCTTCATGATTTTATGTTGAGTAAGCTTATATATAACCAAATCTAGTCAAATAAAAGTATTTTCAACCGTTATAAGACTTGTGTGTTGCTTGGGTAGCACCACTACACCAATAAAAATTATATGAAAATATAATACACGGGTACACTATACACCACACATAAAATTTTCCATATAAAAAATATATACGAAAAAAATTTCCACTTTCCCAAACCAAAAATTAAATTTTTTAACCCCGGGTGTTTATTTTTATAAAAATTTTTTTTTTATAAAAATTATTTTCCAAAACATTCTTCCTCAACAACGAAAAGCTCGTCCGGGTGTGGGGCGAAGCACTGTAAAACAGGAATTGGGAAACAAGTATCGAAGCACAATCTATCTGAAGAAACACGGTCAGAACACACTTTGAGTGGAAATTGATTAAATTCCAAATTTTTCCCACAGACCCCCGGAATATTTTAAATTAAATTTTTTTATTCTAGTTGAATTAAAACGTATCGTGAAGAGGCTCACGATAAGACAATGTTAGCCTCCTACCACGAGTTCAGATCGACGGTGATGAAATCGAAGGGTGTCCACGATGAAATTGCCACACTATGAAATTGCTCTAACTTTTTACCCGTTGGGTAGAATTTAATGAAAATTTGGGTGGATTTAGTTCATAGTGCATTATTTACATCCTGCAAGTTTTAAAGTCCTGTGATCAAAACTCGCGGAAATGGAGTCGAAAGAACAGCTCGTGCGTGATAAAATCTTGCGCATTCATCACGAGAACAAGGATCTCTCGCATCGTTCCATCGCTAAAACGTTGGAAATCGCGAATTCCACGGTGTCGCGAGTGATTAAGCGGTTCGAGGAACGGTTGACTACCGATCGGAAGCCCAGAAGTGAAGGAAACAGTATTCCGTACAACACCAAAAATCACAACCGCGTAGTTGGGGCCTTCAACTGAAATCCGAACGCCTCCGTTCGGGATGTGGCTAAGAAGCTGCACCTAAGCCGAAGTTTTGTCCAGAAGGCCAAAACTAAGGCTGGGCTTCGAACGTCCAAGGTACAAAAGGCCCCTAATCGCGACGAGAAGCAGAACAAGTCCGCCAAAACCCGTGCCAGGAAGTTGTACCTCAACATGCTGACGAAAGTTGAATGCTGCATCATGGACGACGAAACATGTGTGAAGGCCGACTTCAAACAGATCCCCGGCAACCTGTTTTTCACGGCCAAGGATAAGTTCAGCGTTCAGGAGCATGTCCGCACTCAGAAGATGTCCAAATTTGCGAAGAAATTCCTGGTTTGGCAAGCCATCTGCACGTGCGGGAAGCGGAGTGCACCTTTCGTGACCCAGGACACGATGAACGGACAGGTGTACATAAAAGAGTGCCTCCAGAAGCGGCTGCTTCATCTCCTGAAGGCCCACAACGTCCCAACAATCTTCTGGCCGGATTTGGCCTCATGCCACTACTCCAAGGGCGTGCTGAAGTGGTTTGCGGACAAGAAGGTCAATTTCGTGCCGAAAATGTTCAACCCTCCCAACACTCCGGAGCTCCGCCCCATCGAGAAATACTGGGCGATTATGAAGCAGCACCTTCTTAAACGTCCTAAGGTAGTGAAGACAGTCGAGGAACTGAAGAAAGTATGGGTTTACATGCAAAAAACGGTTGATTCACAGGTTGTGCAGAATTTTATGGCCGGGGTTAACGCCAAGGTGCGGGCATTTGCGTATGGACTGTAAATAAAATACGAGTAAAATGGTAAAATGAAGTTTTCCCCCTAATTTGTCCGTCTCCCATCCTCCCCCTTTCTCCCCTCCCTTCCCCCCCCTCCCCCTTCCTTCCCCTTCTCGCCAGCCCTCCTCTCCCCCCTTCTGGCTCCTTCTCCATCCAATCGCCTCGCCTTCCCTTTCCGTCCCTAAACGACCATCAAGAGAAGGCCACACAAGTAGTGTATCCGCGTATCTCCCACCCAACTGCGTACACTATGACCATTACAATGAAAACAAATTTCAGAACAAGCCACACTCCTTGTCTATTTAACAATATTAATAAATAGTTATTTCTCACACGTAATGATAAAATGCAGCTAGTTGCTTTTTCCGGTGCGGTGTTAGATGATTGAAACTCTGAAACAACGCAAATTTCCAACGTAATATGATGAAATAAAGTTGGTCACCTGTCAGCCTAGCAAAATAGCAAAGAAAATGTAAGCAAACAATAAGGCGAAATAAGTTTCCCGTGAGTATGATTATCGCCCAAAAACGGAAACTTAATAAATCCAAAACTTATAAAAAAGGAAATTTGAATTTTTCGCAAACTCTCGTTTCGTAATGAGCTCATAAATGATTCTTTATGTCTGTCAAAAAGAAAATGTAGGATCATAAACAATGTTAGTTATTGAGTTTTTAAATTTCTTTGGATGAGGGATTTAAAAAAACCATCCTATCTTTTCATATTTATAACGTGAGTTAGATGGGCTGAGACTAACAACAATGCACAATTGCAAAACTGAAGATAGCATAAAAAAGGGGGTTGTTGGAATATAAAATAATAAAACGATTATATATGTTATGTCTGCATGTCTGCAGATTGTGAATCCTGTTACAATTGTGGACGGGCTTCCATTACCATAGCCACACTTGGGAATTCCATGGACGATCTGAAATTAGGACCGTTGGACCGTATAAAGAAAACTTCCATTTTTTGTGGTAGGGTATGATTTCGGCATGCAACCTTACTGGGGTCCTACTGTCTACATCGCGTGGGTGGGGCTGCCACCTAAGGTATAGTTGACGTGATTCAGCGTTTCTTACTCAGCCGTTGGATGCCAGGACAGACGCTGTTTGAGCCGTACCTCCTTGGTGGACAGACGCTCGGCATGCACCTCCTCAAACTAGCTGAAGTCAGAAGGACAACAGTGCCCAGGCTGCACTACCAGCTAAGTACGCAACCCTTAGCTGGCGGTCTTTGTCATCTTTTGACCCGTGAAAGCATGAGCTAGGAACATGTGAGGACCATAGCTACGTTGCGGGGATGCACGCTCCTAACCAGTTGTCGACTCACCATTTTCAAACACCTTTGACAATGCACAAAAAATACTAATAAGTGATAAGTGGATAAGTGTCCTGCTAATGTCGTGAACCGGGAATAACGGCTTCACAAACGTGACAGATTGCTGGATGTCTTTGACCTGAATTCTTTTCGGCACCCACCACTTCTTGAAGCGGTCGATTGCAACGACCAGCTCGGCCCTCTGCTGCTGCTCGACGTGTGTTTTGTTTGTGTTTGCCTGCTGCTCAATTTTGTTTTTGCAGACGCTTACTCGTCGAATTCACCCGGTGTCTCCACTAGCATTTTCTATCTTGGCAAACAACTTGACAATTTTTCAATCTTTCACTTGTTTTTAAAAAACACTTTTGCGAGCGTATTAATAGGACGATTGTAATTGAAAAACTAGGAAAATTTAAATTAACACTTCACTTGACCACTTTTTCTAATAAAATAAAAAACTGAAACAATTTTTTAAACTAGCACTAGTAAACGCGAGCACATTCCGTTAAATTCCACTACAGATAGCTTATCTTTTGACAGATAGGCCTATTTCGTCTGCGACTTACAGACTTCTTCAGTGTCGAGATACACCACAAATTATATACTCACAAACACTCCCAAAAATGATTTAAATAGTAGAAAAAAAAACAACGACAAACAACAAACCATACAAGATCATAAACACACAGATGAACAGCAACACACCACACCCACACATATACATATTTACTCCGTACTATGCACTAATCAACTCCACCAACCATAACCCCCAGGTAAAAAGAAAACACAACTTTCAATCCCCAATTAAATAAAAACAAAGGGATGGATTTATTGCGAAATTCAATCCAGTCATTATTGAATAAATCCAACCACTAAACTTCAGAGTGCCCGTCCATTACACTAAAATAAACCGAAACAAAACCCAATAACCTTTCATTGGTTCTCCCCAAAGGCCCCGGAGCCCGACCTTTCCAATTTTGAAAAAAAAGAAAATCACTTGACAAGAAATTCAAAAAAACTTAAAGAATCTCAAGCTTCAAAGCGTAAGAAATTAAATGTGGTTCAAAATTAAATGTGGACTGATTTACGCAATAAATTCATCACCTGAGAAAACACAAACAATCATCGACTTAGAATCAGAAATTAATACTGCCCCCTTACACACATCACAAATCCAAGAAATAAGAACACAAACAGCTTATATGCTTGAAAACATAAACATAATACATAACAAACAACACACAACAACACAAAAAATACTTAAAGAACTCAAAAATAAACCAGTTTATTACTTAAAATCAGACGAAGGCAATTCTAAAGTTATAATGAACAATAGAGATTACGATAAAGTTATGCCCGAAAAATACACAACGGATACAATAGAAAACAGAAAACAGATCCTCTTCCAGGGATGGTGAAACGTATGGAAAAAAAACCCTTAAAGAATGTAAACTAATTTTTGGAAATGAAATGAGTAATCTCAAATAATCAAACCATTCATTACCTATAATTAAAGGCCTTCCTTAAATTCACAAACCTGGCAATGAAATGCGTGAAATCATCTCAGCTGTCAGATCCCCAACCCATAAAATAGCTAAATGGTTAGTCACTGAATTCAAAAACATGCCAAAACAATTTTCCAGTCGATCATCACTCACAACATTTCACAGAACTTGTTCATGACATAGTTGTGAAAGAAGATGAAGTTTTAGTTTCTTTTGATGTTAAATCTTCATTTCCTAGTATTCCAGTAAAAGATACCTTAAATCTGGTACCAAGTGCCAAATCTACCGCCGTTGCAATTAAATCCCTGCCATGCCAACCGCCCAATGGCCTACGTACAGCAACGATTCGTGGCAGCCGCCGCAACTCCCTCGCCGGCTCTTCCTCCAGGTTGGTGCAATCCGGGTTGCAGTACCTCCACGCAACTACCGGCCGATGGACAGCTCTACAACTCGAAGCAAATGGTCGAGTTCGTCCATGAGCTCTACCGCCAACTACGATTCTGCCGCTCGAAGGAGGAACAGCTCAAAGCCGCCACATCCGTGACGATGAAATTTATTTTCAAATATGGACCATAACCGTACCATCGGCATCCTCAATTGGAATGCTTGTTTCATCCGGAACAAAACATTTGAGCTCGGTGCGGCTCTAGTGGAGGAGGAGTTGCGATCGCCCTGCGCTACAACATCAGCCTGCTTCCGAGTTTTCAACTGCAGTCTATCGAAACCATCGGAATCGAGGTCGAAACTGCCGTTGGCCCTATCACCATCATCGCGGCCTATTGTCCCAAGCAAGCCAGCACCGCTAACGGAACAACAACGGTCCTACGGAACGACATTCGCAAGCTAATTTGGAGGCAGGGGCAGTTTATCATCGCCGGTGACCTGAATGCGAAACACGAACCTTGGGGAACCTTGGGGGTTGAGTAGATCCGGGGTCCATTCGACTATCGACATCTTCCTCACCAACATGGGGAACAACATCGCCCAGCCGAAAGTACACCAGGAGCTCAGCTCGGACCACTATCCAGTGATGGCCGAAGTTGGGTCCTCGGTCAATCGGCATCGGATCACCAGACGGAACTACCATCGCGCCAGTTGAGAGAGGTTCTGACAACATATCGACGACACTGTCGATTTCAACGTGCACCTCGAGTCAACGGATGACATTGATCGGCAACTGAAGAGCATCGAGCAAGCGATCTCCCAGGCCCGGGAGCAACATGTACCGGTGATCGATCAGGTGAGCAACTTTCTACCCATTGATAGACCCAGTGATGATTTAATACAGTTGCGAAACGCCATCCGTAGGCAATACCAGCGAACTGGTTTTCCAACGCTAAAAAGACACTGTAATCGAGTGAAGCAAATAATTAAGGCCAGAATGGTGGACCTTAAGAATAACAATTTTGCCGACAAGATCCGCTCTCTCCCAAATTGTGCAAAGCCGTTCTGGAAGTTGACAAAAATTTTGAAAACTATGCCAAGGCTCATTCCACCGTTGATCCCACTAGACAGCAATGGCTCTAAGGATCGCTTGATAACTCCTGCAAAAAAGGCTGCTGAGATAAGTCAACACTTCGTCAGCTCTCACAATCTCGCACAAAACATCGTCGTCAGTCCACACGAAGCTGCCGTTAGCGAGCTTATTACTACCATCCATATAAGCCCCAACGACTTCACAGAAGAGTTGGAGATCTCAGCTGACGAATTGTTGACTTATATCAAAGGCTCAAAGAACGTGAAGGCCCCAGGTTTCGATATCATCATGAACTTGGAGCTCAAGCAATTCAGCCCCCAGTTCTATAACCATCTGGCGATGGTTTTCAACCAATGCCTCCGACTTGGCTACTTTTTTTCGTGTTGGAAGTCAGCCAAAGTCATCCCCATCCAGAAGCCTGGGAAAGATCCTTCATGTTCCAAGAGCTAAAGGCCCATCAGCCTTTTCTCAGGAGTATCGAAACTATTTGAGAAAACGATCCACCGTCGGCTTCTCTTGTCTGCCGACGAGCTTAACATCTTGCTCGAGGAGCAGTTTGGATTCCGACGTGATTGCTCAACAGTGCACCAACTTAACCGAGTAACCAACATCCTGAGGCGGATCAAGTCTGTTGCAAAATCATCTGCCATGGCCTTCGACAACGTGTGACATCATGATGGCCTGGTGTACAAGCTAAAACGATACAATATTCCCATCTTCCTAGCATTTGTAACATAAGTCCTGGGAAAAATTCAAAAGCATGGTACTTGAAATCAAACCATCGGATTTTAAAATGCTCTTCAGGGTATTTTATTCTATTAATAAATTGTTGAAAAATATATTTACAGTACGCTCAATGGACCATTATCTTCGATTTTACGCAGTGTACGGCGAACATGTTGAATCAGGTTCTGGACGGTGTCTATGTCTATTTCTTTCATCTTCCAAATGGTATGTTTTGCTCAGTTAGCCAATCTGTTGTAATGACACCTTGCAAGATCCGGCCAAAACATGATTTCGTCGTCAGCGTGATATTTGTTGATGAATTGCTTCAATTTCGGCAAGCGTTGGCTGATATACACGTCAAAATTGACAGCTTTGGCCTTGTTTGGGCGTATCAAAGGCGCCGAGATACCCTTTGATGACATGGCTGCCCATACTAACACCTTTGGCTCATATTTCGATTTGCTGGCATATTTAACATCGTCTGGTGTTGTTTTAATGTTAGCAGTATAGAAACCATCGTTGCCACTCAATTCATGGTGCGAAAACGTGAAGTAAGATTCATGATCCAAAATTATGTACTTTCCATTTGCAAAATGCTCGCGACGAAGTGCACGGCAGCATTTTGGTATTTTTTCGAGTTGTTGCTGTGTATATTTTGGTGCACGCTGACGTTTCCGATAGATTACGTTATGTTTTCTCAAAATCCGATGGACTGTTATGTTTGAAACCTGAAATTTTCGTGCTAATTTGCGTGTTGATTGGCCAACCTTGTTTTCAGCGCTTGACAGCAGTTTTTTCGTTGCTCATTTTCGTTTTTATTTTGTTGTTTTTTTTTTTTTTTTTTTTTTTTTTTCCCTTCCCCACCAACACAACAAACAAGGAATATTTTTTTTTTGGTTTTTGTTTGTTCTTGGACAACCTCCAACATTCACTTTGTCTTACACCGCCCCCAAAGAATAGGGCTTGTGCTTCCACCTACACCACCTTCTACAACTTTATTAAAAAAACAACCCCCCGCTCAAATTTAAATTCAACACAGAACAAGGACACAAGAATGGTTGTTGATATCTGTTTTTTTTTTTGCTCACAAAAAAACACCTGGAAGTATTCCCAGGACTTATGTTACACATGTTATTGAAAATAATTAAAAATTATTTGTCGGACAGGACATTCCGTGTTTCGCTGCAAGGTGCAGTTTCTGATGCACAGGAGATCTCCGCCGGTGTTCCGCAGGGAAGTGTACTAGGTCCACTTCTGTTCAACCTATTCACCTCGGACATACCCCCGCTCCCTGAAACTAGATCTCTGTCGTTGTTCGCCGATGAAACATCAGTCGTCCACAATGGCAGGGTAACAAGAGAGCTTACCGCGAAACTGCAGCGAAGCTTGAATGTTCTGTCAGAATACTTCACCAAATGGAAGATCTGTATCAACGCTGCGAAGACCCAGGTCATCCTCTTCCCATAGTCCAATTCTCCGAGACTTGTTCCGCCTGAAGATTGTAAAATTAGCCTAAGCAACACAACGTTAGAATTGGTCAAATCAGCTGTCTATCTTGGCATTACCATAGACAGCAAGCTTATTTTCAGGGAGCAGGTTGACAAAACTGTCACAAAATGTAACGTTCTGTTGAAGCTACTATACCCATTGATCAACAGAAGGTCTACATTATCTCTGAAAAATAAACTTGCTGTCTACAAGCAAATCATACTTCCAGTCATCGAGTATGGCATGCCAATCTGGGAGAGTAGCGCAAAAAAACATCAACGGAAGCTTCAGCGTATTCAAAATAAGTTCCTCAGAATGATCCTGAACACCCCTCCGAGGACAAGAACATCTGAGGTCCACCGTCTGGTCGAGATAAAAATGCTCGATGATTGCTTTAGTGAGTCTATCAATCGGTACAGGGCACGCTGCCTGACATCGGATCACCAGATCATCCGGAATCTGGCTCCTCACTCCTGGGATTTTCAAATTGTAGTTGTAGTTTTAGATTAAGTAGGGTATCAAATTTAACTATCAATGCCCCAAGGGCTGATCTGAAAATTAATTTAAAAAAACATAAAACATACAAAACACATAAATCACATAAAACACACTAAACAAAGCTGAAGAGCCCATTGGGCTGAAACACTTAAAAATTGTATATTAGTATATAAGAAAAAGAATGCTAAATAAAGAAGAATTTTGCTACTACTAGATGTTCTCTTTCAATCGAGCACTCGACACTGAAGAAGTCTAAATAGGCCTATCTGTCAAAAAATAAGCTATCTGTAGTGGAATTTGACGGAATTTTTCTCTTCTAGTTTTGATATTATAAAAAAATTTTTTTTTTTTTTTTTTTTGAAAAAGTTATCAAGTGAAGTGTTAATTTAAATTTTCCTAGTTTTTCAATGTTTCAATGCTGGGCGTGGCTCAAACAGATTTGTTAAGACATTTTTATCAGATTTAAACAATGGCAATACATGATCCCAAATTTTTTAGCGTGTCAGGAGTCTCTGAAAAGAAGTTTAATGAATAAACCATTTTTGAAGCATCAATTTGGATTTCGTTATGTTTCTTTGAAAAATTGTCTGCGTAAAAGTCTAACATTTCTGTCTATTTTTAATAGATCCGCCTTAAAATTTAAAAACTGTAACTCCATATTCTTTGACAAAGACACACATTTGAAGACAGAAAATGCTTGTGGAGACACCGGGTTAGTCACCAGAAGCGATACGCAACCAAGTTACAGAGAGAGCAGATTATAACTGTTGGGAGCAATTGGTATGATAAAGGAGATAACTCCATCTCATTTCATGTTAACTATTGCATCGGTGTACTTGGCGAAGATGGCATATTCAATTTGACCTCGCATTTACCCGCCGGATTCGGTTAATCGCTCTATATAATGCCAAGAAATATCACCGAGGCATCTAAAACCAACGGGACCGTCTTGATAATTGAAATATTCGCCCATACACTTCTTGTAGCCACACGTACCTTTGCAGTCAATTGTAGTGGCCAGGTTTGTGGAGGATAAAAAGTTTGTCGGGAAGAAGCTAGGTTTTGATGATTGTAATGAGAATGGGGAAGAGTTCAAGATTTTTTTGCAGTTACGCCAATTACAAAATTTGGCATCGAAAATTGGAATAAACACAGAAGTGACCTGGAAAAGTGGTAGCAGGAATAGCCAAAGAGATCATATTGTAAAAGCAATTTCTAGTCGTATAAATATAAAGTTCATAAAAGGATGTTGGTCTACGGTGAATACTGATCACAAACTCATTTTTATGGACGTTGCATTGAAAAATGAAACAGTAGTTAAAGTCGACAGCAAGACATGCCAATATTTGGATGCACAAGCACTTAAATATGAGGTAGTTAAGAAAAAATATCATGAGAAATTAGAAAAGACAGAAGTAGTTGAGGAAAATAGGGATCTTCATAGCTAATTTGGAGGAGTAGCTAAGAGAATGAAAAAAGCTGCAGCCGAGGCTTTGAAAACGTCTAAAGTTCCACTTACTCCTAAGAGAGAAAACGCGTTGAATAGATTAAATAAATCTTTAATGTTATATAACAAGAGATCCTATATGATAACATATAAAGGTAAAGTAAGTCAGAGGAAGGAAGAATATCACGAAGCAGTTAAACAGCATGAGGAAAAAGTAATTAAGGAGTTCTATAAAAATCTGGATGATTTTGATATTGCTGTAAAAATTAAAAAATCCTATGCCTTTAAAGACCTACCTAAAGAAGAAGGCATTTAGGAAAGTTCATATACCTGCTAAGCTCTGGAATGAGGTATTAAAGCTTAGTACTGGTCCGGAGATCACTTTTGTGAAGGAGCAAGATATGTGTCCTATTACGCCGCCCCCGACAGCCGAAGAGATGGGAAGAATAGTACAGTTTTCTTGCAACGAGCCGATGGGGTTCGGATGGAATTCCTAAAGTATGCGGATGGAAATTCAGCACAGCATTTACTGCAAATCTGGAGGAGAATTCGGATAGAGAATATTATGCCAAGGGATGTGTCAGCATCTATCCAGGTACCAATTCCAAAAGTTTGAAACCCGAAGACAGTAGATGACTTCAGAAGAATAAGTTTGTGCAACGTCGTCTACAAACCTTATGCAAAATGGTTACGTATTTAGCAGATTGAGAGGTTTCACAGGTGATCCGGGGTGGCATCAGGCAGCCTTCGCGGAAGGTCGTTCAACAGAAGATCACATATTTGTAACACGTAGGTAAATGGAAGAACATTGGAACGCAGGAGAAACCCTTTTTGTAGCATCTTTAGATATTAAGAAGGCTTTTGATGATATTAGGTTGGAGAAATTGAAGGAAATTTTATTGGAACTGGAGGTGCCAACTCATATAATCGATAGGGTTTTATTGTGTGTAAAAGAAGATAGGGCAAAGGTAAAATGGCAAAATCAATTTTCAGATGAGATGAAAAGGGGAAAAGGAGTCAAGCAGGGCTGCCCTTTGTCGCCTTTTATTTTTAATTTAGTAATACAAAATGTTCTTCAAAGGGTGGGCAGTAAAATAGCACGATTGCGATTAATTGGAATGGGTTTGCTTGCACTGCCAATTATCCTTGCATTTGCGAACGATCTGCTTGTTATAGTAGAAGATCAAAATGACTTAGAGAAGATCATTGCAGCCTTAGAGGAGTGTTTGGCAGAGGTAGGACTAGAAATTTATACAAATAAAAGTCAAATATTAATAAGAGTACCTAATGAAACGAAAATTATTCCAGATAAGATAAAATTAAACGGAAAGGAGTTTGTTACCTGTAAGTCATTGAAATACCTTGGAGTAAATCTGACTAATACACTTAATCGTTCAGCTACTACTAGGAAGAGATGTGTTGATGCTATGAAATCAGCCAAATTCGTAATTCAGTTTTGTAAAAATTTCAGACCATCGTGGGAAATAGGTAGACTTATCTATAACACTGTTATTTCTCCGGCCATTCAGTATGGAATTAAAGTAGTAACTCTTACGAAACGGAGTGGATTATAATTAGCAAAATATGAGAAACATACAGTGAAAGATATTTGGAATAGCTGTAGAAAAGAAAACAGGAAGTTGAATGTAAGCAAGGAATTGAGGGGAAAAACAACAAATCGAAGAGTTAGAGTAGGAAGAATTTTGTATTAAGGTCATATCATCAGGAGACAATCATCGCATCCACTTAAGTTAGCGTATAAGTTTAAATTTGATTGGAAAAAGAAAGGTAGACCTAGTTTCACCTGGAAAGATTCCTTAAAACAGGACCTTGCAAGATACGAAGGTATGAGTGAAAACGATTGGAAGAGATTAGGTAAAGATAAAGATAGATTGAAGAAAAAAGCTGTTGAAATTTTAAACGATAGTGGCAGTGAAATTTCAGATGGTGAAGCAGTTGAGTAGATTAAGACAGTTTTTTTAGCCAGCTTATCGTGTAATACAAAAAAATAAGGAAAAAGAAGGTGCAAGCATGAAGTACGGCGGTAGGTTCTCTTCGAAACAAGGCATACATATGTTGTTTTGCTTTTAAACTTTTAAACCACTTTGGTAAATTTCATTGTCAGTGATGATTTTTGATAGTAGCAAAAACATATTTATGTCTTGAAACAAATAAACAAACGTATGTATGTCTTGAATATAAAGTGATAGTAACAAAAGCGTCAAAATTAATTATTTTTTTCAAAATCTGTTCAATTTAACAGTATAAATTAAAAGCTCTTTAGTCAGAAGCTCTTAGCTTAACTCAATGGTTGTACACACTGAGAAATTATGAATTTTACACGAGACGTAATTCCCCCCCCCCCCCCCCCCATTTTTGTTAGGTAACGCTTGAGAACGTGTTAGCATATAAGGTTATTGTTTCCTGAAACAACCTAACACAACACAACAGATGTTTTATTTAATTTATTTTTTTTTCTCTTCTTTTACATCTTTTTCTTATGTACGAGGGCGATTATATGTTCTCCTCCGAGACAGAACTTTCCACGCCGTTTTGTAGTTGTGTGTGTTTGAAAAAAAAAATTTCAGTCTTGCCACCCATTTTGCGTTTTGCACACACCCCTCCATTTCCCGAACATGTGTTTGAAAATATACCTTGTGTGTATTCGTGATGTGTTTGCATGGTGTGATAGAAGTGAGGTGAAAGGGATGAGAAAATAAATTCAATCAAACACATCTTTTGCCTAATTGCGTGTGTGTCAGTTTCAGGAGACACAATTTTACGCAAAATCTTTGTTTGAGTTCCCCGACTTTTTACAAACATGAATTACGTCTCGTGTAAAATTCATAATTTCTAAGTGTGTAGGATCTTGACAGCAGTTTATTTTGATATTTTTTTCTCTCAGTACTGAAAAATTCTTCACGATTAATTTTGTTTCAGATAAGCTATACTTGATTTGTTTTAACCTACTTCGAAAATCCGACGAGGTCTGGGACAAAAACGCAAAGTCGTTGAAATTGGCCAAGTCAACCGTGCCATTCGTAGACACACGGGAAAAGAGGAAAAAGGGGAAACGAAGAACACAAAAATCCCTAGAAAATTTAAAAAGAAAAAATATAATAAAAAAAAAAAAAAAAAAAAAATGATAATAATATTTTTTTTTTGCGCCCCCCCCTCCAAAAAAAATGCTTTCTTATAGAGGGTTATTTGCAGTTCTCAAAAAGTGTTCTCGAAAAGAGTTGTCTCATCGGTTTTATGTCTGTGGCGATGTTCGGCAATAGAGAGAAAATATGCACAGTATAAACACATCCAGTTTAAATGGATTAAACTGTTAGGCGATATGCAAGAGTTGAATGCACATTTTCAATACAATAGACCAAAAATCACTTGAAGAAATCATTGTTCCTGATAGTGGGATTTTGTAACTTGTTTTTCAAAATACTTTTAAGGAAGAAAATTTCACTCGAATCTTTAAGTTGTCCGTGTCATTTTAACTCAAAATACTTTTGAAACTGAAAAAATACGGAGTACATCCGAAAAGGGCCAAAGCTTATTAAGTTATCAAAAAAATCAATATTAATTCAGTAATATCTTCTAAACGGTGCATCTTAGAAAAATGTTACCATTGTACTTTTTGCTTGCAAATTTGATGTTCTTTCATAAAATTAGGGTAAAATTTTTTTTTGACTTTTCTTAATAGCTTTTTGGAAAATTGTTATTTTTAAAAAAAAAAATTGTTTCATTGTAACCTATTTTTCTCCAGAACAACTCACTGTGCACTAGATAGCAAACTTCCATTTTTTTTTTTTTTTTCAACTCCACTCTTATGTGCTAAAGGACGCTTGCATGTGTCGGTCTCAAAGGACAGAAATTTACAAGACACTTTGGTAGTGTGTACCACTAAGAGCGCTACAGGAAATCCAGAGTGCTACAGGGAACAGTGCGTCTAGATATTAAATGATTCAAGCCTTAGAGGCTGTGTTAGCCTCTACGGTTGTCATTGGAATGAAACTTGTAGTAGTGTGGGCCGAATTATTTTTGGATCTCGATTCACTGTGGTTAGTGATACGATCGGTTTAGTCCATTTATAGGGTTTTTTTTTTTCATTAAAGCGAATCTAACATTGAGAGACTCTCTTTGATTATTTTCTCTTTCATTCGTATTCCCATCACCTTTACGTTTCTCATTCTACTATTTGTTTGTCTACTGTTGTGTTTCAATCTGTACTAAATAATCCTTCGAATGTTTTACAATGGCGCTGTAACAAATGAAAGAGAGCGAGGCCGGAGAGAATCTCTCAATGTTAGATTCGCCCTTATGAAAAAAATCCCAAGATTTGTTTATTTATACGAATTGGGATAGTAAATAGGCTCTTGACAAATATGAGAACAAAAGACGGGCCTGGGATTGAACTTTTGACCTTCTGCTTAATAAGCAGAAACGGTAACCAGATTGTTCAGTGGCGCGAGTGATTCACCCTTACTATTCATTGTGGTAAGCGTGACTGCTACTTGGCTCCCCAGTGGGTCTGGGTTCAATCCCAGTCGACGTCGATGGTTTATCTGAGGTGAAAAAATCTGGTCACGTCTTCCTTCGGAAGGGAAGTAAAGCCGTTGGTCCCGACTCATATTCATGAGTTAGGTAGGGTCCAGGTGGTGGGGTCGTCTTCCTGGCGTCGGTGATTGTCACCATGTGAGGAAATAGGCCGACGTAAAATAAAGAAAAAAAAAAATAATACTATTCGATCCATACTATTTATTTACCATATTTAACGTATCAGCATATTTTGCAACAAGTGAACCACTATCAAATCCTTACTTTCGATATACATCGATCCACATTAGTTCTCAAGCCTTATCGTTACATTACCTTGTTTTACCAATAAAAATCCACCATCACACTTTGTGAAAGGCCGCAATTTAAAAGGATTTATTTTGTCCACGCATTTAGGAACGCGGGCTTAAGAATAAGAACATGAAACAAAAATCAGGTTGCCAGTTTTCCCGGAAAGCAAAAATTAAAATTTTACGATTGTACCAGGTATCAGCAGATGTCACATATAAAAAATATCATAACACAAGAACGAAATTATATTTCTAAAATTATAAGGAAATTTTCTCAAATTTTATAGATCACAAAAACTTTTATTGTGCAGGAAAAATGCATGGAAAATCAGAAACAGCAATTATAATCAAAAATTAAGATTATGATTCTTATACGGAAAAGTTTTTACGCACACGGTTCAAAGGTACAGACAAATGTGGTTGAGCTATCTTCCACCAACACACTATTTACAGTATGTAAAAAAGTCTATCGACCCCATATAATCGCGTTTCAGTACAACTTTTTGGCATATTTTTAATCTATTGTGATTATCTATCAATTGAGAAACGTTTTACGCTAGTATTCTCCATGTTTGTGGGATACTAGATAGAAATTAATACCTGATTGAAATTTAGCGTGCATGTTCAACTACCTGTCATTTTATCAATAATTAACAGTATTAGATACTGTTGCAATACTATTCTAGTTGATAAATCGAATGAATAATTTACAGCTCACGGTCAAAATAACGAAAACTAGTGTATAACTCCCGGAGTGGATATACTTTTGACATACTGTATATCCTTTAAATATTACGAAAAATAATGTTCACTCGTTTATCTCGTGCGTGGACTATGCAATAAACCTTATGGGATATACTATATGTAGATGGCCCAAGTTCCCCAGATCTGAATTTCTCTTACTTCCATTAGCCTTATCTTGCCAGTTTAATCTGCCTGAAAAAGCATACCGAACTTTATGACCGCATATCGACCACGATTCAAAGGACGTGAGATGAGGGCTGTACCTCCCCGGTCGGAACCACATTCAGCTTCCGAGAAACCGAACAAAGACAAATCGCTCACAAAACGATTTTAATTGGTGCTTCCATACTGTCACCACTGCCTTTAACTATCGTCAGGCGACGTACGACGATGATCGAAATACGCTTTGGCAATAAATCTCATCGGAAGATCCACATTAACCATCCATCGATCCGTCCATCCATCCATCCCGCTTACGACGGTCAGCTCGCGCGAACCACTTAAATTCATCCCGGTTTGATTCCTTTTTTGTTTTATTTTCCTCTTTTTTCGAGTCACTTTTAAACAGTCGTTAAGATCAATCTGCCCATTTGAATGAAACAAATTTTTATTGACCAAATTGAGAGGTCAGATAAGCTGTTCCCGCAAATGGATTGATGGACTTTACCCGGTTGTGCTCAAATTTCTTGTGCAAGGCGGGCAGCTCTGAACTCTGAACCAGTCACTTCGCTCGGGATCTACTTCGATTTTATTGGAAACCTAATTAAATTAATTTTTCGTTCGAGGTCGTAAAAGGACTCACGGCCATCGATATCGATCGAACCTGTCATCGTCATCGTCAGTTGCTTGGCGGCTACTGAAGTATATCGGTTTCAGGTTTTTATGATTTGTCTAGGCATGTCTGTTGGAAATGATAGGTTTTAGACAAACGGCATCGCTTTTTGGAAACAGTCGTTCTGTGAGCAGAAACCCATCAGATGGAAGTTCGATTCTCATGGAAGTGACTCACAATCGAGAACAACGAAAATGATCGCATGTTAGGCATCATAGACACCTCGGTAATCGTTTCATCGTTGACGTTGAATGTCAGTTATTACGCCATTACGGTTGTGCACGGCGTTTCAAGAACAAGTTGTTCGATCTTGTTTGGCGCAGCTTTTCCGCCTCGTCGAGTTCATATTTAGACAATCGTCATTGTTCACAACCTCAATAACGAGAATGGATGGTGCTGATGCAGTTGGCTTCATTGCGAGGTGCTGCATGCATCTTCATCCACTTACGATATGGGGTTGGTATTGATGAGCTAGCGTTGCGATTCAATATGAATGGGTGACGAAATTGGGTTCCGACGATGAGCAGTGCAGATAAATCTTGAATGAAGGATGATGACATAGTAAATTGCCTACAATGTAGTTTCAATGCTGATTTTTGTTAACTACTTCAGAAATTTCAGACAACATCACCAATAATACTGAAAAATGATTCAATGTTTGCTTAAGAAATCGATGCACATATGATCGCCTTTGCTGAGATTAAGGCGATTTGATTGATGAAGCGCCATAAACCAATCAATCATCTCCGTCATCATCGTCGTCGTCGTCGTTAACACGCAACTACCAATCAGGCACGCCACAGCCGATCACCCCCTCAAGAGCATAATTTGAGGAGACGTGCGACAAATTGAAGCAACGTCTTCATCAATTCAGCGATTAACATCTCTCGCATATTCCAATCAAATTGTCTTTTCAACCAACAATCCCTTTCTTTTTCTTCTTGAAAACTTACGCTTCCGTAACGAGTGCATTGTTGACTCCTAACATTTTTACAACTTTTAATTATCTCAGCCTAGTAAAGTCTAGGCAAAAACCGACATGAATATATAGAAACCAACTCTACAGGCTCGGCTAGAGAAGGCTCCCTCAACAATTCCGGTTTCCGCTAATCGGCACAACAACGGCCTAGCATGCCGATTGTTTCATGCACTCGTAGATATGATTCATTCATTTTCGATCCGACACGATAATGTGGAAACATGTTCCCTGTCCAGGTTCTTCAATGAGGTCAATATTTTCCCATGTCGAATTCACATGCACTCGTGCAGTGGTCATCATCCAGTTGTCTAGCAAGTAGGCAGCCACTGGCTCTTATCACACAGGACACACAGGAACGCAGGGCTGGCAGTGAGCAGCAGTGGCACCGGATTGTCGCATCCGCGTCGTCAATTTGTGGTTTATAGCTGGCTGGCATGGCCGGTATTCATTTTCATGAAACGCACTACTCACGATGGCGCTTCCTCTCTTCCGAGAAATACCACACGGAACATTATGCTTTCTTCAGCGTAATGCATTTTCCATAGAAAATCACGAATAGAAAGGGAATGGTTTGAATTTTCCATTTGATTCAATCAATTTTTTTTTTGGTTGATCTTTAATGGTAAAAAATTGGCTCAGATATCATGCTTTGTTTTAAATAAATATTGAAAACTTATGGTTTTGCCTTTCAATGACAAAAAGAAACAGCAAAA
This sequence comes from Aedes koreicus, assembly GCA_024533555.2. NCBI lineage: Eukaryota > Metazoa > Arthropoda > Insecta > Diptera > Culicidae > Aedes > Aedes koreicus. Next base: position 95,927 of record JAHHFK020005100.1, on the reverse strand, counting down.
AATATATGAAAAGGCTTTACCTAATGCAAATAGAGCTAAAGGTTCTACATCTTGCTATGATTGCTATGATCAAAATTTGATCGACTCAAATTTGACGTAGTTCACAGATTCTGAAAAATCGGGAAATGCGGGAAAAATGCGGGAATCCAAAATCATCGGTAAACATGCGGGAGAATGTTGGGAATTTCAAAATCCATCGGGATTTTTTGTCATATGGAAGGAACCATACTCACACCTTTTGCAAATGATTTGAGTAACGATTTTGTTATCAACTTGATCCAATGGTCTCAATCCGGGGGACTACAAGGATTCTTTTATATCTTTGGTCTTAACTTTGTTTCTTTTCAGGCAACAAATAATTCATTTCTACCAAATTTTGAAGACAATATCTAATATCTCTCTTTCTCAAAACTTTTAAAGTAATAATACTTCAGTTAGACATAAAGATGAATGAATGTACTGGAAACTGGACGGACACCTACGGAGTTGGGTACAGGCGACTCGTGAGGTAGTAAAGGGTGTATTCGATAAAAATGGCACACACATATATACTCATCAAAATTAAACTGATTATCGGATTTTCTTGAAATTTTCAGGGAATGAAGAACTACTAATGAGTTTTGATTTACAACATTTGTTTTATTCAATTTCGTCTCCCATCCCGAATGCCCGCACCTTCCTTTTCACTCCACCCATCAAATTTTGTACAACCGATTTTCCCAGTGTTTTTGTTGTTTTTACCCAAATTTTCTTCAATTCTAGCTCTGTTTTTATAGTTTTGGAATGTTTGCGAAGTTCCGTTTTCATAATTGCCCAGAATTTTTCAATTGGACGAAGTTCCGGTGAATGTGGTGGGTTCATATCCTTTGGCACAAAACTAACTCCGTTGGCTCGGTACCACTCCAATACGTTTCGAGCGTAGTGGCAGGATGCTAGATCAGGCCAAAACAGAGTTGATCCTTTGTGCTTCTTAATGAATGGCAAGAGACGCTTCTTAAGGCACTCTTCCGTGTAAATCGCACCGTTTATTGTTCCGGAAGTGATGAAGGGAGCACTTATTTCACCACATCCGCAAATCGCCTGCCAGATTAGAAACTTCTTTGCAAATTTCGATAGTTTCTTCTTTCGAACATCCTCCGGAACATCGAACTTCGACTTGGCAACGAAATATTCTTGCCCAGGAAGTTGACGGAAGTCGGCCTTGACGTATGTTTCGTCATCCATCACGATGCAACCGGATTTGGTGAGCAGCTTCGTGTAAAGTTTCCGGGCGCGGGTTTTCGCAGTGATGTTTTGTTTTTCATTCCGGTTTGGGGCTTTTTGCACTTTGTAAACATGTAACCCAGCACGCTTCATGGTTTTCTGCACAAAACCGACTGACACCTTAGACTTTTTAGCGACATCTTGAATTGACATGTTTGGACGGTTCTTGAATTGTTGTACGACTTTCCTGGCCATTTTACTGTCCATTGGACCACTTTTACGACCACTCCCTTCCTTCCTTTGGACACTCAGACGCTCCTTGAAGGTTCTTATTACACGAGACACAATTGTATTTGCAATTCCAAGCCTTTTAGCAATCCACCGGTGGGACGCCCCTGGATTTTGATTGTGAGTGCACAAAATTTTCTCACGGACAATTTCTTGTTTCGACGACATGACTAGAATTACTTAATGTATAACTATGAAACTTGGCAGATGTAAATAATACACTATGGATAAGATGTACTCAAATTTCTAGGTTTTTTACTCATACGATTCAAAAGTTACAGAAGATTTTCTGTGTGCCATTTTTATCGAATACACCCTTTAAGTGCTTCCAAGAACGTGGAGCAAGACAGGTAATTGTTTCCCATTGTATCTGTATTGATAAAATTTATTTTTAATAGGTTTGCGTCGACCATCGGTTGAATCGGTTGAATCGGTTGTGTCAATACTTTATTCCGCAATATTTTGTTATCGGGCGTAGCGTTTTGTCTATTGTTTCGGTTGCCTATTGTTCGTTGCGCGAGTGATCGAGTGAGCATCAGAAGTCGTGGTTCGCCGGGTAAGATCGGTCGGTGGTGGTGCATAATTAATTGTGATCCAAATTATTCGTTCGCCATACTCTACGGGCCACCCTTTCACAAATAAACCACTGTCTCATTTTTAAAGGGATTCCAGCGGCATCCGGTCTAGATCGGTCCAAGTTGGTACTCAAGCGTTGAGATGAATTACCTTGTTTTCCTAATGAAATACCACTATTACACCCTGTGAGTGGCCGCAATAGCATCCTTACTGTTGGTTTAAATCGGTCCAAATCGGAAATCGGTACTAACAACATTTGACAGCTTATCGTTAACCAAAACGAACCCTGTTGTTATCCAAAATTCCAGTGATTTCTCGTGGAAGTGCAGTGGACTCCGCGGCTTCCAATAAAGCGAGTATCACGTCAACATATTCCTACCCATTCCCAACTTGACCTGCATTCGAGCGAGGCCGGCGCCGGTGTTGCCTTGGTTTGGGATCACCAGTTTTTACACATTGAGGATGTATGTTAGTCCCAAGCATCATCTGTTGGTTCTCTGTGTAATAACAGCTGATCTGACAACAACGGAGTAGCAACCTCGGGCGGTCAATCATGCTCTTGCTCAACTTGGTCCAATGGTCTCATTAATGGAATGCAACAGTGTTTTACTGCATATCCAGCATAACTGAAGAAGATAGCTCAGTTCTCTATGGATGGCTCGGTTGTCAACAGAAAAGCATTCAAAGAATTGACTTGGAAAATCAGGGATCTGCGAGCCAGCCCTGGCTTTGAAGCCTTCGACATCGTTAGCTGTGGCCTGCTCGTCGTACACAATTCCTTCAAGGAGAGGCTAAGACAAACAGATTGGCATGTGTATCATTTTCTGATGGCTTTGTTCAGCCTATTCAAAAACGTACCACTTAGAAAATCGGGCTACATTGCTGTGACAGGTGAGGTGGAACTCTTTAGGTGATTCTTGTGACTGAAGCATCGCTTATGTATGCATAACTGTTTATTTTATAGTAAAGTTTAACTTTGGAAGTTTTTTACACTCTTTTTCCCTTTTTATATGCTACACGAGTTCCGCCAACCTGGGGAGCTGTCAGCAGTACAATATGGTGGAAGGTAGCAACGTGAAACCGAAGCCCATTGGATCCTGCAATCCTTGCGTACAAGGTAAGCAGTGCCACGAACCCTTCAGTGGGACCAGACCGCGTGTAACCCTGCTGTCGAACCGGATCCACTCGGATGTCTGTGGTCTTATTGATCCACCGGCATGGGAAGGGTCGCGATATTTTGTCTCCTTTATCGACGACCCGATCTGATTAGAAAGAAGTCCCAGGTATTCGAAAAGCTCCGTGTTTGAAGCAATGGCTACAGCGGCAACGGGTAAGGCGATTTCTAGACTGACCGTAGACCAAGGAAGGGAGTACTGCTCCAACGGTCAGAAGGCGTGGTACAGATCAAAGGGCATTCAAGTGGATCTAACTCTTCAGGAAAATGGCGTAGCAGGACGTTTCAACAGGTCACTCATTGACTAGGTATGTTGTATACTCTTGGATTCACTGGTACCACAGAATTTCGCCATCTGAACTTACTTTATAGGTACGAAGCCAAGCTTTGGGAAGGTTCTAATATTCGGATGCAGAGCGTTTGCATGGATAACCAAGAAAGAAGCTCGATCCAAAAAACGTGGAAGTGATCATGATAGGCTACGAAAGATCATCGTGACCCGAGATGCCAATTGACGAAACACGTTTCCCGTATGGTGCAGAACCGGATGAAACATCACAAGCTCCCCTAGTCGCTGTATTCCCGCATGAACAAGAAAAGGAAGCTGGAGATATGGAATCTGACGTGGCAGAACCTGCTGTCGATTTCCAAGACAAAGAAGATCAACTCCCCAGCGACGAAGACGACGCAACCCAACCTGACGAGCCTGACAATACAACACTACCAGCGCTTCCTTCGCATCCATAATACTGCGAGTCCGGTGGACAAACGCTCCTCGGTAAGTTAATGGATTACTTTGTCAGCTTCGGAGCAACTACAGGGTGTCCCGGTAAGTCTATGCGCGATTTGTAAATAACAATACGAGCTCGGTTTTTATGTGAATTGAGTTTTTATTGCACTTTTATGTTCTCTACAATATTCTTCTACAGTTCAACGTGACATTTCCAAGATCCATTTAATCGTACGCCAAAGAGCGTACTTTTGATCTAAGGAGTGTATCGAATATAAGCTATCCACATACATTTGCGTTGTACGCATGTATTTGTGATGGTTTTTTATGCTCTGAACACTGCATGCTGTGCGTTTGACTGTCAGCTTTCTTTTGTTTACTTGTTTGTGCGGTTCAAATTCTGCGTTTTCAAAATGTCGCGTATTGAAAAGGAAGTGAAAATTAAGGTTCTGGACACATGGCTAAGTGAGAAGGGTATTACTATGCGAAAATTGGCGAAGCGGTTTGGAATTCATCATGCGAGTGTTAAAACCATCATTAATAAGTTTGGGGAACACTATTCTTTGGATGAGCTACCAGGAAGAGGCAGAAAACCCGGTTCTTCCAACCCGAAACTGGAGCAGAAAGTGGTATCTCTAATCATGAAGAACAAATCAATGTCAATACGTGATTTGGCCAAAACAGCAGGAACGAGTGTCGGAATGATCCAGCGTATCAAGAGGCGAAACCACCTGAAGACCTACAAGAAGCAGAAAATCTCGAAACAAAGTGCAGAACAGAAGAAGTGAGCAGCAACAAGGGCCCGGAAATTGTATTTGCATCTTTTGCAGCGTCCGGATGCATGCGTTTTGATGGACGATGAGACCTATGTAAAGGAGGACTCAAAAACCCTTCCAGGTCCACAATACTTTACTGCCGTCGTTGGGGAGGATGTGAGCGATGCGGACAGGTCGATTCAAGTGGAGAAATTCGGTCGAAAGGTACTGGTATGGCAAGCAATATGTTCCTGTGGTTTGAAGTCAACCATTTTTTACACTACCGGAACTATAAATGCGGAAATCTATCGATCTGAGTGTCTCCAGAAGAGATTGTTGCCTTTATATAAGAAGCATAGTACACCTCCACTGTTTTGGCCGGATTTAGCGTCGGCTCACTATGCCAAAACCACTCTCAATTGGCTTGCGGAAAAGGGTATAGATTTCGTTGAGAAAAATATCAATCCACCAAATTGCCCTCAGCTTCGACCCATCGAACGTTACTGGGCAATCGTGAAGAGGGTCTTCAAGAAGACTGGTAAGGCAGCTGGGAACATGCAGGAGTTCAAAAAAAAATTTGGGCTCAAGCGTCCAAAAAATGCGATGCAACACTTGTCCGGAACTTGATGAAGAGCATTCGATCCAAAGTTCGAAAATTCGTGAAGGAATAACTTAAATTTCATCCGGTCTTCATTATGTTCAAGTTTAACCTCGTACAATAAAGGATCAATTTTTTGTTTGAATAAAATATCGGTTTTCAACATAATTTGAAAGAAAGTTTGTGGATAGCTTATTTTCGATACACTCCTTAACACTGCTCATTAGCCTTAGCACATACTGTTTGCCAATGATTGTTGATGCTTTTTTTTCAGTCTCTGTCTAAAATTTTAATGAAATCCGCTGCATTAACATGTTTGCGCAAATATTCCTTTGTCAGAGCCCAAAAAGTTTCAATTGGTCTTGCCTGGGAACAGCTAGAAGGATTCATCTCCTTGGGTAAAAACTTGATGCCGTTGGCTTTGTAACAAGCTACCGTGTCCTTTGCGTAATGCACTGATGCCAAATCTGACCAAAACAGTACCGGATTATAAATAAATTCCAGGTCATGGGGAGCAGGCACCGCTCCAAGCATTCCCGAACGCAAACATCAGCAGTCATCGTATCGGTTGTTATGAACGTTATAATGTGAAAGCAATCCACATTCACAAATTGCGAATCGTCAATAGTTTGACCAGCATAAACCGTGTAGAACTGGTCACCCGAAAGTGTTTTATAATCAAGTTTCACGTAGGATTAATCATCCATAATAACGTATTCCAATTTTCTACACAGCAGTTTATCGAATATTTTTTTTTCCGTTTTGGCTTCTTCTGCTTCTTGAAAGTCCATAGTTCATGTTGTGTCTTTGCTCGGTCGACGATACTCTTCGAAGTTCCCAGATTTTTGGCCACATCTCGAACGGATGGAACCCAATAGGGGTTAACTATATTACGACAAGACAATTGCTGTAAAGATTGTGCGCATTCCCACACCAGTTGAGATGTGAATGTTTTTGACTTTAAAGAACTCAGAGCAGTTTAGCTATCTGAAAAAATGCTGTTGTTTGCATTTTTATAATTTCTTTTCGTACAAATTGATGTACATTCCAGTATGGCATTTATTTCAGCTAGAAACACTGTAGGATATTTTCCCATTGGCAAATAAAAGTTCATCCCAGGACCAGTTAAACCAGCCCCAACCAAATTATCTTGCTTTGAACCATTTGTACAGAAGATTGTTGAGCCCGGACGAAATCTCGGTTCTCTTTTATCTCAATCAGAACGACTAGCTGCATGGACTACGAATTTATGATTGAAGTAGTTTCTCCTAAGCATACAATCTTCACAATCATCAACATTAAAGGACTTATTGAAAACTCTTTAAGGATACACAAGTGTCCAATGAGATCTTCATCGAAGAAATTCATGGACCATTGAGCCTCAGAGCATTTTTTTCTGCATCCTTTAGTATAAATTGATTTAAAGGAAGAATGTTGAGTAAAGCATCTAGTGCTTTTGAAGGAGTACTATGCATTGCCCCAGTAATAGAGATAGTAGCAAGTCTTTGCCGCTTGTGCAGTTTTTTTTGTGCCTTTGTCTGTTTAGTCGTCGGCCACCAGATAAAGACTGTATTCGATGAAATTTGGACACACAAAATAGGTCACCAATTTTCCTTGAGCCCGATTTTTTCAAACTTTCTGGAAATAAAGTTCTACTAAATGGTTAAGTTTTGACATCATTGGTTTATTGAACATCTTCTCCCAACCCAAATGCCCGCACCTTTGCCTTGACCCCTTTCATCAAATTTTGGGCAATGATAGGACCGACTTGCTTACTTACTTTTAACCACACTTTCTTTAGTTCACGTTCATTTTCTATCAGTTTTGGAGTTTTAACGAGCTTTGCCTTCATGATTGCCCAACATTTTTCAATTGGGCGAAGGTCCGGAGTGTTTGGAGGGTTGACGTCTTTTGGTACAAAAACTACATTATTATCTTTGTACCAGTCTAAGACGGGCCGGGCATAGTGGCAAGATGCCAAATCCGACCAAAACAGTGTCGGGCCATCGTGAGATCTCAAGAAGGGCAGAAGTCGTTTTTGGAGGCATTCGTCCTTGTAGATTTGTCCGTTGACGGTCCCAGAGGTGATGAAGGGCTGACTCATTTTGCCACATCCGCAGATCGCTTGCCAGACAAGGAATTTTTTAGCGAATTTCGACAGTTTCTTCTTCCGTACACTCTCCGGAACGGCCAACTTAGAGGTGGCGACGTAGTGTTCCTGTCCTGGCATTTGTTTGGTGTCGGCTTTAATGTAGGTCTCATCGTCCATCACAATGCAGAACGGTTTTGTGAGCCACTCCCTGTACAGTTTTCTTGCACGAGTTTTGGCCACCGAGTTCTGTTTATCGCTCCGGTTCGGTGCCTTCTGGACCTTGTACACATGTAATCCAGAACGTTTCATTGTTGTCTACACAAAACAAACTGAAACTTTTGCATTTTTTGCAACATCCCTGATCGAAATGTTGGGATAACGCTTAAATTGGTTCAATACCATCCTGCCCTTCTCCGGATTTGATGTGCCACTACAATTTTTTCGCTTGGTTGTCTTACGGTCCTTGAACGTTTGATCACATGAAATACGGTTGAATGTGCGATTCCGAGCTGTTTTCCGATCCATCGATGAGAAGCGTTTGGGTTTTCGAAGTGAGTGCCCAAAATTTGTTGGCACACTATTTCTTCATTCGAAGCCATCACTGAAATCACTCGACCGATTTTCACGAAACTCATTACACAATTGACACAACACAATGAAATACATTCAGTTAAAATTTCAATAAGTTTTATCCACACGCTAAAAAGTTACGAACAATTGCGTGTGTCCAAATTTCATCGAATACAGTCTTTAATTCTGGGCTTGCCTATAGTTGAAGTAAATCAAACTAGGCTGAAGCCCCATGTCTTTCCAAAAGTTTTTTTACAGATCCACAAGGCATTGGTTGCCATTCCTTTTTGTTGGTCATTTTGACTGTTCCAGCAAAGATGCTTATCTAGAGTTACACCTTAATACTTGACCTCTGAAGATAAAGACAGTTTATCGCCTCCTAGTTTAAGATCAGTGATGGAAACTTTCCGTTTTTAAGTAAAAGGTACAACTGTTGTTTTTGTAGGATTGATATTTAATCCCTCGTTTTTACACCATGATAATATGTATGAAAATGCTATTTGATGTCTCTCAAACATGTTAGTATGGTATTTACCCCGGACTTTAATAACAATGTCACCTGCAAAGCCAATGATTTCAACTCCTTTAAACTTTAATTTTATAAGGAGATCATCAACAACAAGAGCCCATAGAAAGGGAGACAAGACGCCCCCTTGAGGAAAGCCCTTTACAGCTGTTACTTTCACTTCTGAGCCTCCAAGATTCTCTGATATTTCTCTTTTGGATAGCATTTCAACAATCCAATTAATTATTCTATTATTGAAGCATTATCAAAAGCACCTTCGATGTAAAAAACGCTTCGAATAGAATTTTCTTAGCAGTGAAGGACTTTTCTATATTTTTAACTAGAGTGTGCAGGGCTGTTACAGTTGATTTACCTGCCTGATAAGCATGCTTTCGTGTTTTTGATAATGAATTATTGGTTAGTATCTCCGATTTAACTTATTCATCAATAAGTTTTTCCTTTAACTTCAAAAATATTGATGCTAGTCTTATAGGCCAAGATGACTTTGGTAAAGACTTGGCTTTTTTATTTGCCTTCGGTATAGTTACAACTCTGACTTGCCTCCACTTTTTTGGCTTTAAATAGTATGTTTAAACCAGGATTATTGATTTACTTTTTTGGACATGTGCTGCAATAATTCCATCAGAACCAGACGATTTGAAGCGACTAAATGAATCAATGGCCCATTCAATTTTAGAGTAAGTAGAAAAATCTTAACATTGTAACTGTCTATCGACTGTGACTTGGTAGTGTTAAGATCATTTCGTTGGCTTTCAGTCTTTGTAAATAATGTAAACAGATGATTTTCTATTTTCCGACGTATCGGCGTTATATATTTCACCTTCTTTTAGGGATAACTGTTTTTAATATAATTTACTTACTAGATTTCTGTTTTTTTCATATCATGTTCTGTTATTACATTTAAACGTCTTTTAATTCTTTTGAACATCACTGTTGTGGACAAACAAATATAAAGAAATGTCAAATAAATTAAACAATTATCTACAAAACATAGTACGGGAGAAAACTATGTACCCTATTTTTACACATCTACACTGTTCCGGTATGTCTAGCTAACTGTTAAATAATGGTTGTGTTTGATCCTGAGAGGTGGTGTCTGGGCTGGTGTGCCTTGTGATGGTGGTTCTATTTCTAATCATGTTTACTAAGTTTATTAGTCCTGAGTATGTTGTACTTAGTCCATCTGTGTCTGTTCGTTTGTTGATACTGTTGTTGTCATTAATTATGTTGATCACCTCCAAAATTTGCAATGTATTCTTTTTCAATGTTTGGTCCAAAATTCGGGTTGTGTTAACATTAAATTTATGTTGGTGATCGATACAATGTGACAAAATGCAGTTTTTTTCCCTCACTGCTAGCACTTGTTCATCTAAAGACTGTATTCGATGAAATTTGGACACACAAAATAGGTCACCAAACATTTTCCTTGAGCCCGATTCTTTTCAAACTTTCTGGAAATAAAGTACTACTAAATGGTTAAGTTTTGACATCATTGGTTTATTGAACCTCTTCTCCCAACCCAAATGCCCGCACCTTTGCCTCGACCCCTTTCATCAAATTTTGGGCAATGATAGGACCGACTTGCTTACTTACTTTTAACCACACTTTCTTTAGTTCAAGTTCATTTTCTATCAGTTTTGGAGTTTTAACGAGCTTTGCCTTCATGATTGCCCAACATTTTTCAACTGGGCGAAGTTCCGGAGTGTTTGGAGGGTTGACGTCTTTTGGTACAAAAACTACATTATTATCTTTGTATCAGTCTAAGACGGGCCGGGCATAGTGGCAAGATGCCAAATCCGGCCAAAACAGTGTCGGGCCATCGTGAGACTCAAGAAGGGCAGAAGTCGTTTTTGGAGGCATTCGTCCTTGTAGATTTGTCCGTTGACGGTCCCAGAGGTGACGAAGGGCTGACTCATTTTGCCACATCCGCAGATCGCTTGTCAGACAAGGATGCGAATTTCGACAGTTTCTTCTTCCGTACACTCTCCGGAACGGCCAACTTAGAGGTGGCGACGTAGTGTTCCTGTCCTGGCATTTGTTTGGTGTCGGCTTTAATGTAGGTCTCATCGTCCATCACAATGCAGAACGGTTTTGTGAGCCACTCCCTGTACAGTTTTCTTGCACGAGTTTTGGCACCGAGTTCTGTTTATCGCTCCGGTTCGGTGCCTTCTGGACCTTGTACACATGTAATCCAGAACGTTTCATTGTTTTCTGCACAAAACAAACTGACACTTTCGCCTTTTTCGCAACATCCCTGATCGAAATGTTGGCGCTTAAATTGGTTTAATACCATCCGGGCCTTCTCCGGATTTGATGTGCCACGTTTTTTGCTACTACCATTTTTCCGCTTGGTTGTCTTACGGTCCTTGAACGTTTTGATCACATGAGATTCATCGATGAGAAGCGTTTGGGTTCTCCAAGTGAGTGCCCAAAATTTGTTGGCGCACTATTTCTTCATTTGAAGCCATCACTGAAATCACTCGACCGATTTTCACGAAACTCATTACACAATTGACACAACACAATGAAATACATTCAGTTAAAATTTCAATAATTTTTACCCACACGCTAAAAAGTTACGAACAATTGCGTGTGTCCAAATTTCATCGAATAAAGTCTTTATATAGGTTTGTCCCGATTGTAGCAGACACTTTAGCTGGATGCAATTGCTTTTGTGTCCTGACAATCTTTGTTCAAGGCGGTTACCGGTCATCCCTATGTAGCACTTCACGCTATCGTCACATTGTATCCGATAAATAACATTGTTGCGTTGGCTCGTTGGTCATTGGTATCGAATCTTTTGTGCGAGTGTAGAGGTATCTAACCTTGTTTACAATTCGTGTGCTGACAGTCACAGATGGGTACCCAAATAACACAACTTGTAATGTAATGATCCAAAATTAATCGTTGAGACATGATCGCATGTATTTTTGTAGTACACATAACTTATTTTTGGTATCTTATATGACCAAAACAGCGCAATAGATCGATCTATTTGATACATCTTTAAGATCACACGAGAAGTTTTTAGATACAGATTTATAACTTAATACGTTCTCAAGATTCTTCGAACAACATACTTTCAACATGATGATGTCTTATCTTGGTAATTTCTAGCATCATAATAACAAATAGGTTATAATCGAGTAAATCCAAGGTAAAAACATTGGCAGAAAAACATGAACATAACATGCTAAATTGAGAAATGTCAAACGAACAGAAGTTAACAAAGATTAAATTTGATTATAATGTTTGTTTATGAGGAGAATATGCACAACTCATAATGAAAAAAAAAAATGAAAATCGTTTTTGGCCAAATCGATTATTCAATAAATATCAGAATTCTGAAGATGGCTAATGCTCAGAACGCTTACCAAAATATCATATGCGAGGCAGTTTTTATGGTGCAACTTTTGCTTTTAAAGGGCGAACACGAAATTAGTGCGACACATTCAACAGGGCATAACTTCTTTACCATTGGGTAAAAATCAACCAAATTTTGCATACTTTCTCATTGATGTGTATTGTTTACATGCTGTCAAACTCGAAGTCGTGTTTTTCGATTGAACGAAGATGGAGGTGAACCAATGGAGTCGAGAGAACAAATTCTTTCCAAACACCTGGAATTTCCTGACCTGTCGCACCGGCTGTTGGGAAAAATGTTGAACATTCACCATTCAACCGTCTCCAGAGTGTTGAAGCGGTTCCAGGAGCGGTTGACGTTGGACCACGGCAAAGGAGCTGGAAGAAAACCGGGACCGGAGAACAAAAAGACGGAGGGAAAGGTGAAGCGGATGATTAAAGCAAATCCCAACGTCTCAAGCCGTGATTTGGCTAAAAAGATCGGCATGTCGCAGAGCTACGTCCAGAATGCAAAGAAGAGAGCTGGACTACATACATACAAGGTACAGAACTTCCCAAACCGCGATAAGCGGCAACAATCGACGGCTAAAACTCGGGCACGGAAGCTCTACGAGAAGATGCTGACAAAATATGGCTGCTGTGTGATGGACGACGAAACGTATATAAAAGCCGATTTTAAGCAAATTCCGGGGTATGAGTTTTTCACCGGCAAGAGCAAGTTCTATGTGGACGACTAATTTTTATTAGAAGAAAATATCGAAGTTCACCTCTAAATATCTCATTTGGCAGGCCATCTGCTCTTGCGGACTGAGGAGTGAGCCTTTCGTGACAAAGGGAACAGTCAATGGCGAAATCTACAAATCTGAGTGCCTCGAGAAGCTTTTTTTGCCATTCTTGCAGCAGCACGACGAAGCTCCGCTATTTTGGCCAGATTTGGCAGTATGCCACTATTCTAAAATTGTCCTGGAGTTGTATGAGGCCAATTCTGTCCATTTTGTTCCATAGGACATGAATCCGCCAAACTGTCCGGAGCTGCGACCGTATTTCAGTAGTATTTCATGGTATGCAGGGCGTAGGTGAGAGATTATTGGTGATATTTTCACGACGATATTTTCGTTTCTCTGACTAAAAATTCAGAATTCCAAACCAAACCAAACTTGAACAGCATGAACAAGAAGTAATGATGTTTGAATCAAAAAGGATTTAAAAAAAAATACTGGATTAAATTTAGACAACATTTTAAATTCTAGCCTACTCTATAGCTTTGGATCTAAGGCTTGCTTCATTTAGAATTGGAACAAACTTTTGCTCATATTGTGGCGCTCCTGGTGGACGGATTTGAAAGTTCTTGGCGCCCACGTGTCGGGAATTTTGTCAGCTTCACGTATGTTTTTTTGACATTCCGCAAATCGACTGTACTTTGTAAACAATCAACATGGAAGCCGAAAGAAGGGAAAAAATTGTGCACAGTTATTTGGAAAATCCATGCATCTAGGCTAGCCAAACAGCTGAAATTGCCCAGAAATACCGTATGGCGCGTTACCAAACGGTATAAGGAAACATTGACGACGATTCGGAAGCCTCAAGCCAATCGTCGGAGTGGAACTGTCGACCGGAAACTGCGTGGTAAGATTTTGAAGACGATTAAGAGGAATCCCAATCTGTCGGACCGTGATTTGGCCAGAAAATTCGGTGCTGCCCATAGTACCGTGAGGAGAACTCGACTCCGGGAAGGAATCAAGTCGTATCGAGCTAGAAAACAGCCAAATTAGACCATAAAACAGAATAGTGTGGCCAAAATCCGTGCTCGGACCTGACCTGGTGCTGACCAAGTTCGACGGGTGTCTTCTGATGGACGATGAAACCTATGTCAAGGCTGACTTCGGGCTAATCCCAGGTCAAAAATTTTACTTGGCAACGGCTCGGGGGGATGTTCCAGCCAAATTTAAATTTGTTTTTGCCGACAAATTTGCACGAAAATTCATGATTTGGCAGGGCATTTGCAGCTGTGGCAAAAAAACGAAAGTTTTCGTTACAAATAAGACAATGGCGTCGGAACTATACCAAAAAGAGTGTCTCCAAAAACGAATTTTGCCATTCATTCGATCCCACGAACATCCCGTAATGTTTTGGCCAGATTTGGCAAGCTGTCATTACAGCAAAGTCGTTCAAGAATGGTATGCAGAGAAAGGGGTCCAGGTTGTTCCGAAAAACCTTAACCCACCCAACTGCCCCCAGTTCCGCCCTATTGAGAAATACTGAGCAATCATGAAGAGGAGACTCAAGGCAAAGGGAAAGGTTGTCAAAGACATCAATCAGATGAAGACCTGGAGGAATAAGATAGCTAAAACGATGGACGAAGAAGGTGTGCACCGCCTAATGAGCTGTGTTACAGGAAAAATTCGAGAATTCCTTCGAAACCGTGATGAATAATTTTATCCGTATTTTTTCTTAAAAGTATGAAGAAAACGCTACATTTGTATAAAAAAAGATCTTGAATTTAATAATAAATAACTGAAATACAGGCAATTGTTTTTGTTCCAATTCTATCTGAAGCAAGCTTTTTTTACCATCCCCATCCTAAATTTAACAATATTTCAAATCACTGACTAACTAATCTGACACTTGGAAAAGAACAGTTCTATTTCCTATTTAGTTTTTTTTTTCTATTTATTTATTGTCTGGTATGGAGGATACATGCTATAAACTACATAAAAAAAAAAACCACCCCCCCCCCCCCCCCCCCCCCCCCCCCACAAAAAAAAATTTTCTACCCCACCCTTAACTCCACCAAAAAAAAAAAAAATACCCCCTCCCATAACCCCCCCCAAGGGACAATTCCCCTACGAGAGGGATTTCATAAACAAATTAATCATACTCATAACAAACCTTACTGTCAAATTCAATCTGTATTTAAAGCTAAAGAAGAAAAAAACCCCCCAACCAACACCCCACTATCCCCAACAACCCACATGCTCGTTTGACGCTTGTGGAATTTAATTGTGATGTTCATGCATTTCTGCATTTATTTTCACTTTTTAACTTGATTATAACCTATTGGTTATTGTGATGCTATAAACTACCTAGATAAGACATCTTCATGTCAAAAGCATGTTATGCAGTGCATTTTTAGAACTTCTTATCAGCCTTTAAAGACGTTATAAAAATATCGATTAATTGCGCAATTTTGGTCATATTTGAGTCGAAAATTAAGTCATATGTTCTAGAAAAATACATGAGTGACGAATGAAACGCAATTGTTCTGCGACAACATCCTCTCAGCTTGTACACGACAAAAGATGTTTTTCATTTAATTTTTAATACTATTGTACAACGAAATTTGAAGATTACTGACCAAGAAAATGTTTTTGGTGTTACTTGGATACTCACGTCGTGTTATTTTGATGATGGTTGGTAAAACTCTTATCTACTAAATTTAAAGGCTCTTCGTTGAAGATTTGCGAACCATTGCCATGTTTATTTTGCACCGCATATGCTGTAGTTGCACCACTTTGTATGCAGTTTTGATCTTTAAGTTGATCAGTAGTAAGAAGAGACCCTGGAAAGTGAGTTTGCATCATTAGTACCAGAGTTTCAGTAGCGTTTTCAGTAAAGTTCCCATCCATCTTTTTAAGCATACCGAGACCATTTGAGTGGTCTTCTGAGAGAACTTTTTGAAGCCTTGCAGTTTCAGGAATACTTTCTATGTTTTCACACATGTACCTCCAATCTTTCCGCTTGGATTTTCTTATTTCTCTATTATAATCACTTGAAACCTCTTTATCTTGAGACCAATTTGATGTAATTTTTGCTCGATTGAATAGTTTTCGAGCTTTTTTGCGTTATTTTGCTAGCCTATCATTCCACCAGGAAACATCTCTGTTGGTAGAGCGCTCCTTTGATGGACAACTGGCGTGGTAAGCTTGTGGGATCCCAGTAGTGAACAGCAATTGAACACCAAAGATGTGAAGAGAAAGCATCGATAGGTCCGGTAGAGCTTGGCAGGTTATGAAATTGAATAGAGTTCACATCTTTGGTTCTAGCTTACTTTGGAATGGTATCAATATTGTTTCGTATAGGATCATATTGACTCTTTAAGATTGAGCTATATAGATCCCAATTCATATTGCGAGGAGCTCTATAAGTTTCTCTTGACGAAGACAATTCATCCAATACCTGCCAGTAAAGAAGGTCAAGATTTGTTACAGTACGTGTAAAAGTATAGGAAGAACTGTGATAGAGGGGGCTGATAAATCTAAAAAACATAGCGGACGTCATATTTGAATCGTCTTTAAATGGATATTGATGCATAATTAGAAAATTCTAATTTGATAAGACTTGATGCACATCCATTTAAAGACGATTCAAATATAATAAATAATATATATAATTTTTGAGCAATATATTGAATTTTGTTTAATGAAATCTAGCAATTTCGATAAAAACAACTGAACTGCTATTGAGTTATGGGTCAATACTTCAGATATTATGATAAAGCTTTTGTTTTCCAATTTATTGTCCTTCTTGTAATATACTTCAAAGTTTTGGTAATAAACAGGATCAACTACCTGATTTAATTGTATTATCACTAAAGATTAGGAAAATTAATAATTTTCAAACAAGCCCTTTCCAAATGGTGGCCTTGATTTCTCAAACATTCAAGGACCCTTAAAAATCCAAATTGTCATTATAATTAAATTTAATTGACTTCTGTGAGGTCTTAAGACCAAATTATATGACGAGTTGGCGCGATACACGGTAAAAATAGGACATGAAACATGTGTTGTTAGAAAAACTTTTTTTTCCTTGAAAGTGCCCATCTTGCAATGTTTGGTGAACTTTTAATCAATCATATTGCCTCTATAAAAAAAAAATTCGTCCAATTCTAAGATAGCAATTTTTTGCAAATTGACTTTAAATTTTAAAAATATATTTTTTAGCGTGTATGAATCGATTGTACAATTTTTAAATTTTTTGTCACCAATGTTCAGACGAGTTTGTAAGTCTTGTCCTCTTTGAGATATATTGATTTTAAAAAGAACTATCAAAAAACTTGAGCCCTTTTCAAATGGCATTCTAGATAAATTTTGAAAAAACAAAGTATGCTTGAAAAGACATAGTCTACACACCCACCAAATTTCATTGGATTCTGAGAGGGTGCTACCAAACACAGGATGAGTTGGGGTGAAATTCGTCTATTATGTTTTGAGATGAATTCAAATAAAGACTCACCTCTTTTGTTGATTCCAGTGCTGCTCCATATCGTATGATGGGAGTTTGCAAAGCTTTATTTTGGCTTTTAAAAAAAAAAGCAACGAATGTTATAACTTCTGGAGGCGGCACATTCTCCGTATCACCAGGAAAGTATGCAGATGCCACGTAAAGTACCGTTTTTTTTTTCGTTGTTGGAGCCTCTAGCAAAATTTCAGCAATGTCCCTGTTGATAAATTCAGTAAATGGAGTTATTTTAGCATTAATGTTTGAGAACTATTTGGGATTCATGATGCACCTCATGCTGTGCTGTGTCGACATGGCGTATGTTTTTTGGTTGGATATCTGTGTCGTTTCCAGCAAACACGCTAAGACTCAACATTGGCAAGCACTGAAGCACGTGGTCCGGTACATGCAAGAAACTACTTGTTCAAGGTGTTCGGATGTTCCGTCTCCTGTTGTATTTAGAAGTAGCAGACAGTAGCAACATTATCTAGCGAGGCAGAATATGTAGCTCTGAGTCTAGCGGCGACTAAACCAATTTGGCTAAAAGCAGTTCTCGAGGACCTGAAAGAAGTTAACATACCGGTAACCATCTTCGAAGACAACAGGGGCTGCATATGCATGGCAAAGAATTTAGAGATGAATATGCACCAAACATATCGACGTCAAACCCCTTTTTATTTTTATCAAAACATGACGGTTTCTAACAACTTACTTAGACACTTCAATACGCGTAGTGTCTGTCACGGGACCCAATGGGGTCGATCTACAAGGACCCTTACAGGATACCTTAGACAATTTGTCTACTTGGGCTCTAGAGCTAGGTATCAAATTCTCTACGGAGAAAACTGAGTTGGTAGTTTTTTCAAGGAAGCAAAAGCCAGCACAACCGAAGCTTCAAAATTGGGGTAAGCCAATAACTCATTCCATGTCCTTTAAGTATCTTGGGGTCTGGTTCGATTCTAAGTGCACCTGGAGATCCCACATTGAGTATCTGAAGCGAAAATACCAGCAAAGGATCAACTTTTTCTGCACAATAACTGGAACCTGGTGGGGAGCAGATCCGCAAGATCTTCTAACGTTGTACCGGACAACGATTTTGTCGGTTATGGAATACGGTAGTTTTTGTTTTCAGTCGGCGGCTCGGTCGCATATCATTAAACTGGAACGTATTCAGTATCGGTGTCTTCGTATCGCGTTAGGTTGTATGCACTCGACTCATACTATGAGTCTGGAAGTGCTGGCTGGCATGTTGCCACTCTCGGATCGGTTTTCAGAATTGTCTCTCCGGCTCCTCACCAGGTGTGAAGTTATGAACCCCCAGGTAATCGAAAACATTGAGAAGCTTCTCGAATTGAATCCTTGAACTCGCTTCATGACTTTGTACCATTTGTACATAACACAGGATGTCAGCCCTGCGCTGAATATTCCCAATCGTGTTTGCTTCTCCGACTTCGGCAGTTCGGTTCATTTTGATTTATCCATGAAGCAAGAGCCTCATGGGATTCCAGAGCATCATCGTCCTATGATTGCTTCTGTGATATTTTCTGCAAAGTTTGTCGAAGTTAATTGCACTAAATCGTTCTTCACTGACGCATCATTGATAGAGGAGTCAGCAGGCTTTGGTATATACAATGAAATTTATAGCGCCAATCGTAAACTTCAAGCTCCTTGTTCCGTATATGTCGCTGAATTAGCGGCAATACACTTTACGCTAGAAATTGTTGCCTCACTAACACCGGATCAGTACTTCATCTTCACGGATACTCTCAGTTCTATAGAGGCTATTCGCTCATTGAGGCCGGTAAAGCACTCCTCGTATTTTCTCATGAAAATACAGGAGCTTCTAAGTGCTTTATCTTCGCGTTATTTTATCATCACCTTTGTATGGGTCCCATCTCATTGTTCAATTCTGGGTTATGAGAAAGCACACTCGCTTGCAAAGGTGGGCGCTATGGAAGGCGATATTTATGATCGACAAATCGCCTTCAATGAATTTTTTACTATTTCTCGTGAACAGTCACTCGTCAGCTGGCAGTATAAATGGAGTAAAGGAGATTTGGGGCGATGGCAACATTCTATCATCCCTAAGGTGTCGAAGAAATCTTGGTTCAGGGGGATGGATGTGGGACGAGACTTCATTCGTGTCATGTCTCGCCTCATGTCCAATCATTATTCTTTGAACGCTCATTTATACCGGGTTGGGATGAGCGACAGCAATCTCTGTGAGTGTGGACAAGGCTATCAGGACGCAGATCACGTTATTTGGTCTTGTGTTGAGCATCGTGGAGTCAGATCGGAGCTTAATGATTCCCTTCGGGCTCGAGGTAGACAACCCAATGTGCCAATTCGAGATATTTTGGCTTTGCGTGATTTGGAGTACATGAAATTAATTTATGTGTTTTTGACTAACATTAGCCTTAGATTGTAGTGAGTTTAATTTGTATGTTTACTCTAAGTTTATTTTTCTTTTTTTTTTATCTGTGTTCGTGTATATCTTTTTTCTTTTTCAAAAAATGGTCAAGTTAAAATAAATCCAAACATTGTATAATTATAAGTGTTGAGACAATTTAAAATTTAAAATTAATGTGTTATGTAAACCATACTTTAATTTCCCACCCATCTTCCCATCCGTATTTTGTAATTCCTATTAACCTCGAGACGGCCGCGAGTAATCGGTTCTATCCCCCTAACTTTAGTTTTAAGATAAATGATGTATAAAAATATGAAAACTTGGCTCTGTAAAGTTGATTTAATGCGCCTCAAAAAAAAAAATAATAAAAAAAAAAATATCGACGTCAAACATCACTTCTTTCGTGACCAGGCGTCAGAATCCCTGAAGATTGAATTTTCACTCGTCAAGACCGGTCATCTTTCTTTTCAAGCTCCTAAAAAATCTTCTCCGATCTAGTCCACTCAAGAAGTTTCCCCATAGCAATTCCCGAATAAACATAAAAGAACCAGTGCAGAACGAGCTCACAACTAATTAAGCTCAGAACTTTGGTGAAGAATCAAGACCTGATTTGCAATCAGCTGAGTAAGGTGCAGCTGCAACTATATTTAGAACCATGGTATTAGTTGGTATGAATTGCGGATCGCAGAGTTGAAAACAATTGAAACTTAATTTTCTATATAAATTTGCAGTTATATTGTTAGTTTAGTTCTAAACCATCGAACAGTACCATTTTTATTTCTCCCGTCGTTTTTCGCATTGCTTCCAGCATAAACACTCACCATCAGCAAATGTTGACATTATCTCTCCTCGCCAGCATTCCTCTGCGCATTTGCATGGAACAATCTATTCAAAACTTTGGATCGCACGCTTGTTATTGATATTATTAATAGGACACGAGAACCACTCACGTCGCCGGTCGTCGGTCGTCGGAGCCATTTCATCGAGCCTACCGTCAAGAAGAGGAGACACACATAAAAAATTATTCAGGAAAAAAACAGAAAAACCCATAAAACACGCTAAAGACTGCTACTACCACTTGGCGTGCGCGCTCCCGTGTACAAACCGCGTGCGAGCCTTTTCGATCAATCGATGACTATCGTAGGGATTGGCGGTGGAAGCCAGTTGAGCCGGGTAAAAAAGTGCATTTTAAGCTTTCACCTCTTCAACTCTGATGAAAACCGATGACCAGCTCGTACCTCACACTGATCAAGTAATGCGCGCCACACCGCACGTAGGGCTTAGCACAATTCCTCCCAACGCGGTACGAATCGAATCAAGGTGGTTTATTATGGATAAATTCAACAAGTTTTATTGTTCATTAAAACCGAAAATCATAAACGGCCTTACTCTCTCGAGTTACTGCTCGGTCCAGAATGCCATATGTTACACAACAGAGTTCAATCGAATATGGCTTCCACCTCGGAGAATGACTGGACGGAATGCGAATCTGACTGCCAGCCAGCGGGAGAATCTCAGTTGATCTTGAATGGAAATTAGAATTCTAAATCAAGGCAGATGTCGGCGTTGGAGATTTTTGCTTCGGTCGGTGCTATTGAACTGTTTTGAAGTTGGTACTTGAAGTCTCTGCTGACCAGCTGCGGTTCTGGCATATCATTTGAAGCCCTCCCCAAGCAGTTAGAACAATGTGGTTGCCTTTGCTTTGTCTTAATCAACTGCGATTATCGAATTCTAATTCGAAAAGTTCAGTTCCGCGGTGATGCAGCAAAAATGGTCTTCCTTAAAAAAAATTCACACAGAGTTCAAACAACCTTCCATGGTAGGGTTTAAAATTCATAAAATTAGATGCTTAATGCGATGCATTCGTGTGCAAGACAAGCAAATTTAAATGTAATCATCTAACGGATCACACATTTACATTAAAATAATCCACCCAGAACACCGCATCCATCATAACGAGAACCCCCAAGCGTTGGCCAGATCGTAATCTTGGAACAGCAACCAAACAACAACTTCTTAATTATTTCATTAAACGATCCCTATTGTTCGTATGAAGAATAATTTCGCAAAGCCTAGTAATATCCAAAAAAAGAGATGGCGAGGGGATTGCACCGAACAGACCACGAGCTAAAGCCACGCGCGCACGCGCACACACCGTTCAAGAGACGGCAATGGTTGACTGCATTATCTCAGTAGGTAGGTAATGACGACGACGACGACGGCGGCTGCAACAATGAATGCACACGATCGAATGGCAAGAGCCATGGCATCAGTCAAGTAGTTGTGTTGTGGCTCACCGAGCACCGACCGACCGACCGACTGCTGCTGCTGCTGCTGTCACGAGTCTCTTGAGCTGCCAAGTGCGGGTGGGAAGCTCAACCGACCACGATCTACCGCAACAATGCAACTGTAGCAATATAATGGCTAAGGGATAAGCTGGGCAGAATTGGGTTGTTGTGCTGCACCGGCGGGCAAAGTTTAAGGTCTTTTGTTGACTGGAAATTGTTGTCAAATAGTTGGCAGTTCCTCTGTTGCATGCGGCTTTAGCTTCTGGTTTTAGATAGTGCGTTGGAAGACGTTGATCAGTTGTCATACCGTGGAGGTTCCCTATGACTTTTGGTTCGATGAACTCTGCGTGTGAAATCTGTGTTCGGATGCGGTGATAAACCAAGTACTTGAATTCTGCACGGGTGCATTGTTTGGGCCTGCCTCTTCCTATGATGAATGATTTACACAATGCAGTTGACCAGTGCCGCCCAATTAATTCCACATTAACTCACCTAGAACGCATTGCATTAGATCTGACCGCGGACCACGCTAGCCACCTAGAATGTCGGAAAGATTATGGCTCTTTGTGTGCACTTCGCCACCGCAACGGCCAATTGTCTTTCCACCTGGGAAACGCACATATGCAGAACAAAGAACAACACGATCATAATGGAGAAGGTGGTGGCAGCATCTCACTGACTGGTTTAGGTAACTCGCATGACCAGCCCAAAAAGGATAGAAACCGTTTGTCAGCAATAAATTGAGACAAATTTTTCATGCTCACTTACCATCGGAGATCGAATCGGGCTGCGTTGCTTTTGCGGACAGTTGTGTTTTATTTTTCGGGAGAAGAGATTTGTTACTGGCTTCTGCTCGGTAGGAGGTCGCACTCTGGTTTGGTCAAGGGCCTCTCCCCTTCTTTCGGGTGGACTGTATGTTGGCAGCTGTTGTGGGTTATAAATAAGGTTTCAATGAAGCGTTGGCAAATTTTGCACTGTTGCCTTGATTTGGAATTAGTGCTTTTGTTGTGGATGTCTTATGCGGGTTAGATATCCGTTTAGATTAGAGTTTTAAAATGATGATTACTATCACAATGTATAAAAATGGATTTTGATTCATGCATCATAAGAGCATCATAAGTAGTTTTTTTTTTTTTTTGGGCAGGAAATCCAGATTTCTATTCATATTTCGCTACATCTTGTGAAAACTCAACATTCGGGATTTCGTGCAATCAACGCATTTAGCAGAGGATGGACCGACATATGAATTGAACTTATGGATTTTAATATTTCAAAACACTTGACAAAATAAGGAAACTTTAATCGCGTTGGAAATTCTATTGTAGGCAATGAGGGCTGTTCCGTGACTTGAAGTAACTTTTATCACATATCAAAGTGAGAAAAGTTACATGCAATGTCGTGACACTTCTGAGTAAATCAAATGAAGAGTCACTTTTCAGTGTATGGAGCCCAGTTTATTTTTGGACTCAAGAGTCAGTTCTAAAAAGGGCGTAAGCATTTTGAATAGCACTTCAATTAATAATTTGTAGCTCGAAAACCTTTGGTTGTACAAAAAATTGTCAAAGAACAAGTTGTGGCCATATGTGTGAAAATTGTGAAAATTTGTACACAGAAAAAAAATGTACGAATAAAATTTATATACCTAAAACAATTTTTATTTGATTTTTTGACTGTAGAAATTTAAAGCTATTACGCAAATTTCAACAATGACTACAGGATAGACAAATGTCAGAAAAAAAAGTTTTTAGAACACCAACTTTTGGTGTATTTCTCAAAATTTTAATATTGACGGTAGTAAACGTGTTTTGATGATATAATCTGATTTTTGAAGTATTTCAAATTTTTCAGCACCTGATGATGATCTTCGTAAGAGCATCCGTTCTCGAGATACACTGATAGGCAAAATAAATTGCCCACCTCATCGTTTTTTCACTTAAAGAAAAGTTTTACTTAAAAAAAAAAATCAATTTGTGTTGAAAAATAAACCAGTGACAAAATAAAGTGCCCACTTCATTTAGGCTACAGAAAACATAAATTAAAGTAAAATAAAAGCATTTCAATAATTGATGTGTCCTCCTTTGGCCTTCAGGACCTCCTGCAGGCGCTTCGACATGCTCTCGACCAGGTTCTTTAGGTGCTGTGGATCTAGCTCTTCCCAGGCGCGCTCCAGGGCTTCAAAATTATTTTTATTGGTAACACCAGTTTTGTCAACCCTGGCATCGAGAATCGCCCACAAATTCTCGATGAGATTGAGGTCCGGGCTTTGTGGAGGCCATTCCAGCGGTTTGATCCGACAAGACCGGAAGAAAGACTTGGTCTTCTTGGCAGTATGCTTCGGGTCGTTGTCCTGCTGGAATACGAACTTCTCTTCAAGGCCCGTCTGGATCAGCGAAACCTCCAGATTTTCTCGCAGGATGTTGATGTAAGAATCTGCCGTCATTATCCCGTCGATTTTCACAATGCTTCCCACTCCACCCCACGAAAAACACCCCCAGACCATCACATTTCCTCCTCCATGCTTCATCGTGCCTTGGATGTGGCGCTCCTGAAGCTCCTCTCCCGATCTGCACCAAACACGAACCCGCCGCTTTCGGTTAAACAGCTTAAATTTTGATTCGTCCGTCCAGAGGACCGTTTTCCAGAACTATAGGGGCTTATCAGCATGCTCCTTAGCAAACTTAAGCCGTTTGGCTTTGTTTGCCTTGCTGATAAATGGGCGCTTCCGGGCAAGTTTGCTATTCAACCCCTGTGCTACGAGACGGCGACGAACAGTTCGACCGGAAACTGATAACTGAAGGGTTTCCTGGATCTCGCGGACAGTTACCTTCGGGTTCTTCTTGACTTCGCGCATGATCTTGGTGTCCGTTCTCGCATCCGTTTTCCGCTTCCTGCCTCTGCCAGGGCGATCCACCACTGATCCAAACGTTTTAAGCTTCAGAAGAATTTTGCCAACCGCTGCCTTACTGATACTGTACTTCTTAGCGACAGCCCGGCGCGATTCACCGTTTTGCACATCACGAACGACCAATTTTCGGATACACAAGGGAATTGCTTTCGAAAGCACTGCGTTCTCCATTTTTTTCAATTGAATCAAATGCAATCACGTATACAAATGCACCAGGTTGAGCCGTTTGCTTCAAAACATGTCAAAATATCAAAACATAAACAATCGAGGGGTCTTCCAATGGAAACTTATCGAAAACATATCGATTTTTGAAGTGGGAACTTTATTTTGTCACTGTTTTTTTTTTTCAACACAAATTGATTTTTTTTTCTTTAAGTAAAACTCTTTTTTTTTAGTATTCCATAAGTGAAACTTGAAAAGAATATAAAAAATAAGATAGTAAAAAAAATACAGTGTGTTTTCTTTAATTTGAACCAAGTAAATGAGAGAAAATGGAAAAACGATGAGGTGGGCACTTTATTTTGCCTCTCAGCGTATTTCCGATTTCATTTTATCGTATTCGAACAATATTCGAAAATGCGACCTTTTCATTAACTATTCGCGTTCCTCCAGTAACCACAAAACGTTTTTCAAAATTTTGTTAAGTTCCCTACAACTCTAATATGGACAGCAAGACGATTGGATAAACGGTTCAAAAGAAATGAGGTAAAGTGGTTTAAACAGTATTTAGAAAATTTTCGTTTAACATATGCCTATTTTGCTTCCTATTGTATACTTTATACATTGTGTATAAAAACTTGAAGCTCTAACGTTAATTTTGGAGAAAACTTCAGGTTGAAGAGATCTGAAGTGAAAAAAGTGTCTCATAGGTAAACTTTTGAAGCATTTTTAAAATCTCAACTATTTGCCAAAATAAACGTGTTTCGATGTTGTTGTATATTTCTAGCAGAAAGTACGGCCTTTTCATAAATTATTCGCGGTTCTCCAGCATCACAAAAATACCTTTTTTGAAATATGCGTTTAGTTTCCCTCAACTCTTAGCCAGCAAGACGATTCTATAAACAGCATAAGAAATAGGGGAAAATGATCCAAAACACTTTTCTTATATTTTTGTTTACTAGTATTTCCAATTTATTATGCGTATACTAAAGTACACATATTGTTTCTACCTTTAGATTAGTTTCAAAAAGCTCCTTATATATTATATATTAGTTTATGTATACTATGAAGGCTTGATGCTACATCATTTGAAAACAATTTTGCCTCTATCTGATGGTCTGAACGCGGAACAAAAGGGTGATATTTTTGTGCACCAGTAATCATTTTAGGTTGCTGAAAGATATTGCTCCATTTTGTAACTCCCTGTTCATAGTCTTCATAAGGTACATAACAAAATGACATTTTCGTTAAGCAATCATTATTTTTCTGACTGGCCCAATCATATAATTCTTTTGCATTTGTTATTGAGTGTTCATGTCCTTTGGCTATACTTGCGTTTCTTGCCATTCGTTTTAATGTGTCACCAATTGCATCGCATGGCCCCTTGCCATGGTAAGTAGCGAAAAAATGCCATTAAGCATCTATGCTATATTTTGATTTGAATTAACAAAGTCTTGCGCAATTTTTCCTATTTTTATAATGGGATGCAGCTCTATCAGACATAAATATCGCTTTCTACGACTGCGTTAGTTTACTTTTCAAAAAGTGCATTTGTTTTGAAATGAATACCTGAACCGCTATTCTGTCATTTTTAAGTACTTCCGATATAACGATAAAGCTAAGATTCTTAAGCGCTCCTGATTCGACATAGTAAATAACAAAGAGATGAATTGTGGCTTGGTTATTATTCCAATAACCACTTTGAACGGCATCTTGAAGAACAAATGTATTATTTTCGGAAAAATCACACACTATGACAACTTCGCCATTGCTTCAATTATTTTTCTTGTGTCTCAAAAACGAGGATTGTTCGGTTTTGATATAATCATACGTGACCAATTTTTCTAACTATTCGGTAAAATAAATGATACAAATTCATCAACCGGTTGTAAGAGGGTCTCTAAATTACACCGGTCTGTTGAAATCTACTGTTCGAAAGATATTTCAAATGCATTACTTTCCTCCAGTTCCTTGAAAAAGTTATTTTCAAAAGCTAACCGGCTTGGACAATTTTCACATTCACGGAGATAACAATATTTCGATCTTGGCGATGTGTTGCATAATAGTTGTTCGAAGTAAAATTTCGTATCATTTTGGAAAGCATACTTTTTTAGACTATGCAGCATCAATTCAATATTCTCGTGGATGGTACAGACACAAATATTATGAGAACCTGAGCTGCCAAGTAATTTACATTGCTTTGGCTTTAAAGCTGCAAGCGAACTGAAGCCAATATTGGTCTCACTAATCGCTTTAAAGCCATTATAAGCCTCACGAAGTGAACACGTCAAAAGTCTGTTTTGCACATTTTACCATCTTTTCTTACTGAAACGTAGTCCCTTAGTCCTGGAATGGCTCTGCTTATCTGGTCACTGTCGTAAAACTCCAATATCTCATTTTCTACTTCCGGCGTCAAACCGCTTCCTATCCTTTCGTTGGGGGTAGCCAATACTCCTTTGACTTCCGCAATGCAACGAGCCTGCTTCACAATGTATTCGTGTGTGTTAAACTGTTCCATTACCGTTTGATTATTCCAAGATTTTGGTAAAACTGATAGTATCCTTATTTGGTCTATTCTTGAACATTCTGGCGTAGCAAATTTTTATTTCAACAGAAATATTATCTCGTCAAAGTCAGCCGCCTTTCGTTTCAACAAATCCAG
This sequence comes from Aedes koreicus, assembly GCA_024533555.2. Classification (NCBI taxonomy): domain Eukaryota; kingdom Metazoa; phylum Arthropoda; class Insecta; order Diptera; family Culicidae; genus Aedes; species Aedes koreicus. Next base: position 68,411 of record JAHHFK020005100.1, on the reverse strand, counting down.
GTCATCTTCCTTTTCAAATCCGAAAATGTTTTTTTTTAACCGTCAGTAATATTCAAATATTCTCTCCGAGGATAGTAAACCTGCTTCAGTTTTGCTGATGATACCGGTGAAACGTTGTTTCTAGCTATACCTTTGTTAAACAACTCGATATTATGCGCTTGGGAAAATTCCTGTTGCAAGCTTTCTTGAGAAGATGATGTGATGGATGTAGCCGAAGGTATTTCCTGCAGAGCGTAGCTTGATGTAGATGGTTGAAGCTTCGGAACGGAGTTGTGTGGTTGCTCATCGATATCATACTCAGTTTCCATGTGTTTCACTTGGTTTAAATGTAATCAACACGAATCACAGATTGATAAAGACGTATCCAACGGAATTCGGCAGTTCATTAATATTAGCCCTTGAATAATGTTTTCGTTTAATTTACGAAGCTTTACCGAGCATCGTGTTTTAGGAAAGGGCTGGCAACACTTCAACTTATTGAATTCCATTTTGAAATTATTATTAAACACTCAAAACAAATTTGTTACTGATGCTTTCCGAGAAGTGAAACGAATTTATATACCAAGTACGGGTAGTTTTAGATTTCTAGGTATACTATCGGCCAGACCCAGAAGCGGGCTACCCAACGGACGAGTTTTTCAAGCTACTGAGAGCCCTAAAATTTAGGCAGGCGGTAAGTTGTTCCAACATTTGAACAAAACAGATTATAAACTGTAGAGGACAAATAGCGCTGACGTCGTTGGCAAAATATCTTTTCCTGGTTTTTATGTCGTGTATTTGTGACAGTTATGTACCCGGCATGTTCGGGTGTGAGAACAAGACAAACAGTTGCGCTATGCATCCTCTATAGTTTATAATCTGTTTTATTTGAACCGCTCATTCAATCATCTTGCGGTCAAAGAGGGAGTAGCGTAAAATTTATTATAAATTTCGAAAAACTTACTGTTGTTATTTTTGAAAATTATTCAGGTATGATAAAATTGGTATGATAAAATTGGTATGATAAAATTGGTTGCTTTTCGGAATGAATTTTTTTTCTTGACTGAGCAGGGGTTCAAACTCCTATCAGAACATGCTTCTTACCCGAGAAATACACATTTTGTGTTTTAGTAACCTGGATAGTTCTCATGTTTGGTAGAAATTTATGTTTAATTTGTATTCTCAGGTGTTTCATTTGTTTCTCAAACCATCATACAATCATTGCTTTCAAAACCCCCCACATGCCATATTTGGTTCCATTTGCTTGATTAGTTCTCGAGGTATTCAAACTTTTGTGTTTCATTTGTATGAAAGTCCCCTCCTCCTTTTAAAAAAAACGGAGGGGTCTTGAACCACCATAGAAACATTTTTGCCTTCAAAAACTCCCACATGCCACATTTGGTACGATTTGCTTGATTAGTTCTCGAGTTATGCAGACAATTATGTCGAATTCGTAGGAGAGCCGCCCTTCCTGAGAGAGAAGAGGTCTCAAACAATCATACATTACCCAGCCCGAAAAACCCATGTATGTATTTGTTTTCGCTGATTGCTTCAGAACTTTCCGAGTCTAAAAGGGTCAGAAAGATAGACAGAAATTCATTTTTAAAAAAAAAAAAAATATATATATATATATAGGGTGTATTCGATAAAAATGGCACACACATATATACTCATCAAAATTAAACTGATTATCGGATTTTCTTGAAATTTTCAGGGAATGAAGAACTACTAATGAGTTTTGATTTACAACATTTGTTTTATTCAATTTCGTCTCCCATCCCGAATGCCCGCACCTTCCTTTTCACTCCACCCATCAAATTTTGTACAACCGATTTTCCCAGTGTTTTTGTTGTTTTTACCCAAATTTTCTTCAATTCTAGCTCTGTTTTTAAGTTTTGGGATGTTTTCATAATTGCCCAGAATTTTTCAATTGGACGAAGTTCCGGTGAATTTGGTGGGTTCATATCCTTTGGCACAAAATTGACTCCGTTGGCTCGGTACCACTCCAATACGTTTCGAGCGTAGTGGCAGGATGCTAGATCAGGCCAAAACAGAGTTGATCCTTTGTGCTTCTTAATGAATGGCAAGAGACGCTTCTTAAGGCACTCTTCCGTGTAAATCGCACCGTTTATTGTTCCGGAAGTGATGAAGGGAGCACTTATTTCACCACATCCGCAAATCGCCTGCCAGATTAGAAACTTCTTTGCAAATTTCGATAGTTTCTTCTTTCGAACATCCTCCGGAACATCGAACTTCGACTTGGCAACGAAATATTCTTGCCCAGGAAGTTGACGGAAGTCGGCCTTGACGTATGTTTCGTCATCCATCACGATGCAACCGGATTTGGTGAGCAGCTTCGTGTAAAGTTTCCGGGCGCGGGTTTTCGCAGTGATGTTTTGTTTTTCATTCCGGTTTGGGGCTTTTTGCACTTTGTAAACATGTAACCCAGCACGCTTCATGGTTTTCTGCACAAAACCGACTGACACCTTAGACTTTTTAGCGACATCTCGAATTGACATGTTTGGACGGTTCTTGAATTGTTGTACGACTTTCCTGGCCATTTTACTGTCCATTGGACCACTTTTACGACCACTCCTTCCTTCCTTTGGACACTCAGACGCTCCTTGAAGGTTCTTATTACACGAGACACAGTTGTATTTGCAATTCCAAGCCTTTTAGCAATCCACCGGTGGGACGCCCCTGGATTTTGATTGTGAGTGCACAAATTTTCTCATGGACAATTTCTTGTTTCGACGACATGACTGGAACTACTGAATGTATAACTATGAAACTTGGCAGATGTAAATAATACACTATGGATAAGATGTACTCAAATTTCTAGGTTTTTTACTCATACGATTCAAAAATTACAGAAGATTTTCTGTGTGCCATTTTTATCGAATACACCCTTTAGATGAATCCTGCCTTCAAAAACCCCCATATGCCAAATTTGGTTTCATTTGCTTGATTTTTTTTTCTTAAAAGGTTTACTGGCGGGACTCTGAATAGAGTAGAAACCTCAACGCCAGGCCTTTGATGATATCGTTGCGTAGATCCTTTCGAATCATTTTGCCAGCCGTACACGGAACATGTCGTCCAAAAAGACGCTGTCGCAAATGACTCGGAAGCAGCCACGTTTGAGAATTTTGAGTCCTTTCGTCTGTTATTTTTTTTCAATTGTTTTTTTTTTGTTATTTTGTTAGTCAGTGTTGCGTTTGCAAATTCAATACGGTGTTTCGTAATTTCTTCAGTATTTTGTAGTTCAGTCCGTGAAGTGTGTCATTTATGTGCTCTGAGAGTCTGGAAGCAGTTTTCTCCGAACCAAAAATAAGAAGCTATTGTATTGTTCGTTGTGCGTTAGAATGATATAACTTAACTCCTTTTGAAACATTTCACCAGCCCTGCAAGGGTCATGTCGTCCATAGAGACGCTGTTGACACTGCCTCAACAGGTGTTACATTTTAAAGTTTGGTTCCCCTTTCTCTCAATCTTGTTCATGTCCGCTGTTTTGTATGGTGTCGTTTTGTCTTTTTGTTATTTAGTTTGTCAGTGTGTTTTCTTCAGTCCTTTGTAGCTTAGTTCATCATTTATGTGCTGCGAAAGTCTTTTTGAACAGTTTTCTTGAATCAAACATGTCGTTGAGATATTTGAATTCTACCAGTTTTAGTAATGTCTGATGTTACAAATCCCAGTTTGCTGTTGGGACTCATGAGAGAGAAGTTTTCTCCTCGTTGCGTCTCTTTATGTTATTTAATCAGTCAGTCAGTGTTACGTTTATATGCTCAAGAAGGCACTTCGTAACTTTTTTAGTCGTTTATACTTTAGTTAATAGATGCCTCGTTCTTATGCGCTCTGATAGTCATCGACGCATACCTCGTCTTACCACGTTTAATTCACTTATCACTTTGTCTGCCCTAGTCAGTTTTTGTCTTCTGCGTTATTTAGTTAAATCCTATAGTTCTATTGTAGAAAAGTTTACGTTTTCTTGTGTGTCCATTGCCTCCTAATCTCTAAGTTGTTTAATCGTTTCAAATTCGTCATGCATGTGTAGCCTAACAATAATTATTTGAGCCTTGCTCAACTATAAGATTCACTTTTCGGTGACAAAGTAAAGCTTCATCACGCCTATTCCCTATCTATTATTATAAAATTATCGAGAATGAAGCCGTTATAAGATTGTTTGTATACCATTGTTACAATGTGTGGTATTTTTATTATGGTTCTTTGAAATGAGACATAACAAAATAAGACTAGCGCCACGTTCCTAGTTTTAATAAAACTTCTAATCAGTGAATCCAACAGTCGATTCCCTACGAATGTCAATAATCTTGAACACATTGTCTATCAACATATACCTATCTAGCTAGATTTATATTCAAGCGTGGCTACGGCTCACCATGTCAAAGAACGCATAAGAAAGGTGTTGCAGCCAAGAAGAAATCCCACATCAATATTACTGAGGAAAGAGCCCCACCAAACTGCAACAGCATTCAATGGTAAAATAAGTGCATCAATGCCAGATATGTGACGCGGCATTCAATCAAAATAATCAGCATGTGATACCACCACGTCAGGATATGTCTTTGGTTGCCATCTCACTGGAGATGACGTAGGCCCACCCATAGCGTCCAGATCACATATCCAAGGGGAGGGAAAAATCTCCAACTGCTAAACTTGGTTTCATATGGTTGATTAGTTCTCGAGTTTGCATAAATTTATGTCTCATTTGTATGAGAGCCCCCTTTTCAGAAAGAGGAGGGATTTCAAGTCTCCAAACATCTTCTGCCTCCAAAAATCTCCACATGCCGAATTTGGCTCAATTTGCTTGATTTGTTCTCGAGTTATGCAAAAATTCGTGTTTCATTTGTCTGGGAGATTCTTCTATAAGAGGGTGGAGGGGTATCAAACCACAATAGAAACATTTCTGGCCTTAAAAACCTGCACTTGTCAAATTATGTTCGAGTAACTTGATAAGTTCTCGAGTTATTCGGAAACTTATGTTTCATTTTTATATGAGCCCTTCTTTCAGATAGGGGAGGGTTCTCTAGTTCCCTTAGAAACATTTCTTGCCTTCCAAAACCTCTACCTGATAGATTTGTTTCCATTTACTTGAGTAGTTCTCGAGTTATGCAGAAATTTGTGTTGAATTTGTATGGAACCCCCCCTTTCCAGAGGACCAAGGAGTCTCAAACTACCATAAAAACATTTATCTCCTCCAAAAACCTCCACATGCCAAATTTGGTTCCATTTGCTTGATTAGTTCTCGAGTTATGCAGAAATTTGTGTTTCATTTGTATGGAAGCCCCCTTCTTACAGAAGGCGGAGGGGTCTTAAACCACCATAGAAATATTTCTTGCATTCAAAAACCTCTACTTGCCAAATTTGATTCCATTTACTTGATTAGTTCTTGAGATATGCAGAAACTTGTATTTCATTGGAAAGGGTGATAAAACCAGAGAGTGGAGAGTCTCCTACCATATCAACATTAATTGCCTCCAAAATCCCCACATGCCAAATTTGGTTCCATTTGCTTTATTAGTTCTCGAGTTATGCAGAAATTTCAGTTTCATTTGTATGGGAGCCCCTCTTCTAAAGAGAGGAGGGGTCTCGAACTACCAAAGAAATATTTCTTGCTTCCAGAAAACTCCACATGTAAAACTCCTCCATACAAAATTTCACGCCGATCGGTTCAGTAGTCAGACAGACAGACAGACAGACAGACAGACAGACAGACAGACAGACAGACAGACAGACAGACAGACAGACAGACAGACAGACAGACAGACAGACAGACAGACAGACAGACAGACAGACAGACAGACAGACAGACAGACAGACAGACAGACAGACAGACAGACAGACAGACAGACAGACAGACAGACAGACAGACAGACAGACAGACAGACAGACAGACAGACAGACAGACAGACAGACAGACAGACAGACAGACAGACAGACAGACAGACAGACAGACAGACAGACAGACAGACAGACAGACAGACAGACAGACAGACAGACAGACAGACAGACAGACAGACAGACAGACAGACAGACAGACAGACAGACAGACAGACAGACAGACAGACAGACAGACAGACAGACAGACAGACAGACAGACAGACAGACAGACAGACAGACAGACAGACAGACAGACAGACAGACAGACAGACAGACAGACAGACAGACAGACAGACAGACAGACAGACAGACAGACAGACAGACAGACAGACAGACAGACAGACAGACAGACAGACAGACAGACAGACAGACAGACAGACAGACAGACAGACAGACAGACAGACAGACAGACAGACAGACAGACAGACAGACAGACAGACAGACAGACAGACAGGCAGACAGACAGACACTTTTACACTCGCGTGATAAATTCCAAAGCGCTTCGCCAATTGTCGCATAGTTATACCCTTTTAACACGTAACCATATGTCTAAAACCTTAATTTTCACATCTTTTTCAATGCGCGACATTTTGAAAATGAAGAATTTTAACCGTGAAAACAAGTTAACAAACAAAAGATGGCAGTCAAACGCACAGCTTGCTATGATGAACACATGGAAACCAACACAAATACACGCGTACAACGCAATTGTACATGGATAGCTTATTTTTGATACTTTCCTAATCTAACGATTGTCAGTTGTGCTTGTAGACATGAAAGCTTTTACTTTAAAGAGTATTTGTATAATCAAAAGTAACCTTTTGCTTAAATTCTTGCCGAAAGATTAGATTTTTAGACCTCCAGAAATATAAATCGTTCTAATAGGATAGTCATTTTGCTTGTAGATTTGAGTACTTTTATTTCAAAGGGTTTTTGAATAGCCTAGAATAAATACTTGTTTTAGCTTCGATCATAGGTGCTCCATTAATTCAGACCGTTTACATAAACTACTGAACGGTTAACGGCTTTGCTTGTTGCTATGAAAATCTTTACTCCAAAAAGTTCGTCGTAAACCTAGAGCATCTATTATTTGTAGCATAGCAACATAAATTTTCAGTGTTTACTTCCTAGACTTTTAAAAAAACCTAAAACCTTGAATCAATTTTATGTTAAATTTTGAATATCTGCATACAGATTCTGAAAACTGATTTAATATCAACTGAAACCTCTTTTAACGAAGTTATATTAACTATTACGAACTATATTCAATTTTCAAAACACCTGGTTTGATTCGTGAATGGAGGTTACAGTGTAACAACACTCCGAAATCCATACAACATATTTTGTTAGTTTTTTCTACGTACATTCTACTCACAGTACTTAGTGTATTGGCAAAGACCGCGACTCTGGTTGACAACAATTGCACCTGACCTTGGCGCTGATTTCGTTTACCACGGCTCAGTGCACGTTCCTCACACGGCACGGGATTTCAACCGAGACCGCGACCACCTACAAACAACACGAAACAAGCGGCGGCTGACAGCACCAGTTTCTTTATGCGTATTGTCTCGGAACGAAGCGGAAAATTTGGCTTCCTAACCACCCCCAGGTGAAAACAATAGCGATTCAAGGTCTTGGAAATTTCTTACCGTCAACCGCCGACGTCCCATCCATGTAGATTAGCAGTGCCCGCTCGCACCTATCGTTCAACAATCGAGGTGCGGAGAGTAAGATAGGCGGAAAAAACGCGTGTGTGACTTTATTAAATTATCTTGTTCATAAATTTTTTGCCACCCTCCTCAACTGGGGGGGGTCTACGCTCTTGCTTGGAGGTTAACCGAGCTCTACAGAACAGTCGCGTTGTTTTTCTCGTCGTTACCTTTTTTTCCGTTCACATGTTAATTCAAAGTGGCGTTTATGCTTATTAAATTGTTTACCCCGCCCGACGACGACGACGACGACGACAACGACGACTTACAATGCAGCCGAATCGAATTTGCACGCAACTAGACTCACCGGTAGGTCTAATGAACAATTTGTTTCTTACCTTTCGGCATGCTGTTTCGAGCATTGAGACGAGTGATGCGGAGAATGCGTATATGTACTTAATTATGATGCAATTTCCACCGAGGAAACTTTGTGTTGTTTTGTGTAGAACTTGCATTAGCATGTTGATAAACGACTGCCGATTTGAAGCCCGGTGGAAAAGTTATCTTAATTGGGCAACGAATGTCATTCGTGCGGTTCCACATGAACTGTTTCCCAATGCAGGCAAGACTGTTATTCAATTTGGGTGCTAGATTGTGCGGTTCTATTATTGGGGTGTAGTCTTCACCGTGAATTTGATTAAGAAGTGTTTTAAGTATTGTTCACTTTATTAAGAGGACACTATTGTAACGCGTTAAAAAGCAGAAGCTTAGCTCAATTTTGATGTAATTGGCTTCATCGTGTAATAATTTAATACACTGACAGACGACTGTCATGTTTTATCTGAGTCAAAACTGTTTGAGTTAAGTAAAATGGAGCGAATTGATAAGGACACTAGAGTTTTGATTATTCTAAAGTACTAAGAGGGACTGTCTTGTAGACATAACCCAACTAACATTTAGCCGAAGTTTATAACTTATAATCTGTTTTATAATTGTATAGCAGCAAATGAAGCTGAATGAGCTATAAGCAGAATTAAAAAATCGATACAGTACTTATGCGTGATGTAACACAGCTTAAACACAACATTTAGCTCTCGGTTGCATACTTTGAAAAGAAAGCTCTTATACGAACAATGTTTGCCTGCGTTTACACAGCTTCTTATGTAGCTAACAAATTAATCGGTTAAGCTTTTGAATTATCATTTTGTTTTCATATACACAGTTTTATTTGTTAGCTTTGTTACAGCTTTTCAAAAGCCTTTATATTAAAAATACATAGCCGCTATACAGCTTGATGATTATAGCTGTATAGAATGTTGTATAAGCAGTTGCGGCACTGAGTATGCAGCATCTTTGCAGTTATGTATATTGATTTGCAATTCATACACTGAGCGAACGAATCGAGAGGAATTCATAGGAATATCGTATGGAAATTTGCCAGAAGATATTGTTGCAAATTTCATACGATTCTCTAATGGAAAAAAGTTCATAGGACGATCGTATGAAAATTTTCCTCACAGAAAAAAAAAGTTGCAAGTGGGATTCGAAACCATGAACCTCGGGATTCACAGACGAGCCACAATCCCACGAGACTATACACGCATGGTAAGTGATGTCAAATGAAAGTGTTTTTAAAGACATGTCTTACTCGACCAATGCATCAATAATCATTTCAGACGATTTCGTTTGGAATGAGTCTTGGACCCTTGCTTTGTGGTTCATAGTTCCGATCGTATGAAAACCGTACGGATAATTTCCTGAGTGTAGCTAAGTAAGCGCATTCATTTCATGTTGTGTCAACCACCTTACAACCATTCGTCTGAGATGTCAAACGAAATGAAAGGAATACCGTCCATTTTATCATACAGAGTATTTCGATTTCATAATGTTCCGAAGGATTTTGAAGACATATAAGAAAAGCGGTACTTGCTACAGAAAAACTGATGATACCTCTCGTGATGATCTTCAGGAATGGGCAATCAAGCATAACATATCCCACCTCGCATTGAAGGATCTCTTAGCAATACTTAAAAATCCATACAATGACATTCATCTACCATCAGATCCTGGAACATTGTTGGGAACTCCTTCGAGTACTCCGGTTGTCGATATTCCAGGTGGACAATATTGACACCAAGGCCTAGAAAGTTGCCTTTGAAACTGTCTTGCAGATCCAAGCAAAGGGTTTCTGTTGGTGAGGTTTGCATGCACCGTAAAACGGCTAAATTATACAAGGATACAAATTTGTGTGTATAGGATTAAATAAAATCTTGTTGGATTTAAACGAACTATTGAACTATTTCTATTGAAGTTTATTGTGTTTCATTGTTTTGATGATATTATGTCACATTAATTCAAAATAAGATTCGTTTACTTCTTATACAAAATTAGTGAAATGATTGATGAATTTGTCTCGGTTGCTTAGTGCTTATTCTTTCGAGCCACTGAGCAGTAGATCAGGTGTTCAATCCCCGGTCTTAGTGGCATTTTTTGTTAATCGCAAGAAATTCTTGTACCTGATTTTAATAAGATTTTCTTTTTGACTGTACAATTTTTTTACCTGTAACGTTTTGCGTTTTTGTTGTTAATTATTGTTTTGTTTGTTTTGATTATTATAGATTTGTAGAATATATAATTGAGCATAAAATTAATCTACTGATGTTTTAATAATAAATCAAAATATATCAAAAAGCTCGCGTTGATAAAATCGAGCTATCCATGTGCCCAATTTGCGTTTATAGGTGTATGGTATAAAAGCTTCACTTTTATAGCAAGGTGCTGAATCTGTAATAGGCGGTTTAAATTCGCCATGCTTTCCGTCGCCATACGACTTGGAAATAGTTTTTAAATAATGCTCCTGAGGAATAACTAAGAGTAGCCATTTTGAATAATTGAATAGGGCTCAGATTTGAAAAGAGGCACAGTTTCTTGGTTCAGACAGTTCTTCCTTTCGATGACTTCGCTAAAGCATCGGCTGGAAAGCAGAAGTGCGCGATTAATGTTAGTTACGTTTTATTTGTTTCAAGTACAATCTGTAGTGGACTGAGGTCCTTTTTGAATCGCCAATTGTGCTTGTGTTTTTTATTTAAAATAATTCTACGCAAAAAGCGCAGTGCGCTTTTTTCGTACGGCTGGAAATATTCTTCGTTTATCAGCGACCATCCAAGGCTCCGTCGTGGTGCTAATTGAATCCCGTCTAAGGATCATCGAGGCCCGTGTGTTTCGTGAAGGCCCGCTTTAAGAAGGCAGTTAATCGGAGAATCGAGTGAAGTCACCAAAACTAAAAGTAGCGAAGTATCTCCCATCGGTCCTCCAAAGCCGAAGGTAAGGTCCTTCTACGTCAACTTTGTGGACCGGAGCAATCCGAGAGCTCGTGCCGTCAATTGCACGCTTTTAACCCGATCCAGACCGAAGGATAGAGGTATCACCGATCCCCGCTCGGTGGAACGGATAGGTACGCGAAGCCGGGTCGCTTTGGGTACGTGTGCATCTGTCCATAAGGGCGGATCGCCCCGGGGACAGAAACGGCTTTCAAACGCCACCATCACTCTCGTGGAACAAAAATCGGAAGCTTTCGTTCCAGCCACCACTCCCTCCGCATCTTTAGTTCGGCCATATTGCACACACGGGTCCTTTCGTCATTGTGCGCCAACTCGCAGCGTGGACATCCTGGTGGCAACCATTGCACCGCCACCATTTCGTCGCCATTTTCGTTGAGCAAGCCGCAACGGAGTCATCGAGGTACCAACGGGCCCCATCAGTCGTCGAGTCTTCGGAAAAACCTGCGCAGGTACGTTTAAAGATAAGCTCCATGGCCATGATTGCCATAAATTCGATTAAGTTGTGATAAAAGTTTAGCTGCGTTTAACGCCAATTATCGGGAATTTGTTAATTTGTTTGTTGATCAATTTGGTAGACATCCCTTCGCGGTCCCAAAGATCTCTGAGCTGATGGAAGGAAAGGAGTTTTAGCCTGTGTTGAAGGAATTTCGCCTGTGTTGAAGGAATTTTCTCCCAACAACCGTTCAAGAGTTTCCCATGAGCCAAAACAGTCTCTGAAGTCAGGCAAAACTAAACGTGACCGGTGGTCTCTCTTGGAGAGTGGTGCTTAAGCCATCGATTAATTAAACTCGGAATTCGTGAACGGTTACATACTCTAAGAAGTAATGATGTATCTAAAAAATAATAATAACAAAGGGTCCGAGAACGGCACAGATAAAAACGAAAATTGGATGGTGATCATGTTTAGATTATAATAATTTTGGTAACACTGATTTTCAAAACAGTATGAACCAGTTGATAAAGAGCTTCAGCAATCATTGTTGTTCAGCATTATTAGAACTAAAATCTGGTTTGAACACTTTAAACACGGTACTGGAGTTCCTCACAGCTGAGGATCAGAGGATACAGTCACGGATCTTATGGCGAAGGTGCAGAGTTCGAATCTGGTTAAGTACGCTGGTAAGTGATGTATAAATCTACAGATTAAAACATTATAATATATAATTCATATAGTTAAATGTAAATTGCGCTCTACAACGGTAAAAAAGAAACATTGCCGCAATATCGTCCACGAGTATTGTAAACAGTGTTTGACATACATATTTTTTCGATTGCTGTATAGTAGCTATGTTTAAGCGTTTATATCAACGTGTTAAGACTAGCAATAAAACGCTATTTGTCACAGTTCTAAAAATAGAAATCGCTCTGAACAAATAAATATGCTGAATGCACTTCAAAAGTACTGTCTTTGAGAACAGTAAAATAATAAATTGTATAATTTTTGAATAATAGCTTCCTTGGTTATGCATAAACCGATAAAATATTCTGCATGACGGTTTATCGAAAGACTGTACAAAAGCTATAATTTGCACACTATAAGATTAGTTGGAATAAAGCTGTAGAAACATTTCCGTATCTTTAGCAGAGTATCAGCTGTATACACGTTGAGATAGAGTTGAGAGAATCATTATCAAGCATAGAAGCTGCAAATTGGTGATAATACTAACTTTTTAAAAGCAGTATACACGCTTATTGCTATCTTTTCGCATTTTCGTGAAGCTGGGTAAATTCGCCAGATTTGCCAGTGAAAATATTGGCTGGGCGCATGTGCAACCACTACTTAACCATTGCTCAGTTTAACGCTGTATACGTATTGCCAATGAAGCGTTCAGCTAATGAAAAATGTTATTTGGGCATGTGACGTGTGCATCTATCAATAAATCCCAGGTAGCCAACTAAAATAAATCATAAGTAACAAGTAACATTGCCAAAACCATCCAGCTCTATTTAAAACTTAATAGGTAAAACTTAAAAGGTTTATCAAAGCCACTAGAAATCAATTTGGTTTTATTATGACACCAAGAGGTGCGAAGTGTTTTCATATTTTAGTCAGGTTTATGAGAACCTACACAGCTTGTTTAAAACGATCTTTAAACCTCGTTTTCTCAAATTCCTTTTTCTCCTATCAAAGGTCACAGGTATTCTGACTTTATGAACTCGTAAAATGCTGTATCGAAGTTCCGTTTTAGGACTCATTGATTTGATCTTATTATGGTCAGTTGAAAAAGCATTTAAAAACCATTTTGCCTCCAGTAAATGCATGAGGCGGCAAATTTGCATTGAGGAAAGCCACCAAAGAACCAAATAGTTTTAAAGTAGTCATTGCAAAGATAACTTGGCTATATGGCAGAATTGTGATTTTTTTTCCAATCGCCATATTGAAATATTAGAAATATTAAAAATGTGGAGAAATAAATGCACCAAATTTTAAATGTAATGCAAATGAACTGTAGCTTGGAGACCAATTGCTACATTTTTTTAGATAACTTTATTGAATTTCATCGATTTTCAAGAAATTCATGTTTTTTGTTCATTTTGTTCATGTTCGTGTTTTTGTTTTTATTTTGTGTTTGTTGTTGTAAACGCGCATAATTTCCGAGGCGCGTTAATTTTCGGCTCTTATCGTGTCAATATTCACCATAAAATTTAATGCGCATATGATTTGGAGCATGATACGCTGTAAAAAACTCAATTTGTTTGTTCTGCAATGAAACAAAATTTCCCGCAGACTTTTTTTTTCAGATATTATTTACTGCAAAAAGAATCAGAAGAGCAGAGAATCGAACAAAGCAGAACAACAAAAAGCAGCCACGATATCACAATTTAGTTTGACAGCTGTGGCCATTTGGCCGCATGCTGATTTTCAATACAGCCAATAGGTGTTATGAAGGTTTTCAAGTGGTCATAGCATCTATCACTAGAATATTTTCAAAATCTTTATAGTCTTATAAAGGTTTTATTAAATTGTCTTCACAACCGTCTATAGAGTAGGCCACTTTGTACACATTTTGTCTTTTAAGTAGCATAGAGGAGGTGTTGGTAGACAAAACAGTTTTGAATGTAGTTTTATCAACAGAACCGAGAGGAATACTACACGGCTAGAATAAAACTAAAATTGTTACTTGGGATATCAGCAGCAGCACTGCATCGTCTTTTTCTTAATCATTTTAAGCTTATTGTATTCACAATTAGCTTATTGCTTGCTCTCAACTGTCAATGTTCTAAATGCACTTCCGCAGTAATTTATTGAGAGCTTTCGATGCCAAGTACCATTTTTGCATAAGTAGCAAGTACAATCATACCCTATGCCCAGGGAGTCGAGAAATTTTCCTTAACGAAAAATTCTTTGACCAGACCGGGAATCAAACCTAGCCGCCTCCAGCATGGTGTTGCTTTGTAGCTGCGCCTTAACCGACTGAGCTAAGGGAGGACCGCATCGTGCGAAACATATTATCCCCAAGCCATCGAACTACCTTTGCAACAAATGCAATGCGTGCACAGAGTGGTTCGATGACTCCTAGTACTCCTGATCATATTGCGGTTATGCAATTGCACATCCGTTGTCAGGCGTTCGTTCATTGCAAATGAACATCTGCCGCGTTGTCGTCAGGTGCATAAGTCGTTACTCGCATTCTCCATATTCTCTCACTCTCTTATCATGCTCTCTCCTACCAATAACGATCACGATTGGTGATCGTTTACATAATGACTATGTATGACTCCAAGTACCTCCAGTAGGAAAAACTGTAGAATTATTATTGATGAATAAATCTAGGCAGAATCGTTTTAACTTTTAAGTAGTGATAGTCTCCAATTGATTTACGAGATATAACAGTACCTGAAACATGTCAATAATGCTCAAATTGGAAAAAACGAAGACTGGTGTGCACAAAATCATCAACAAATTTAAAGACAAGTATACTGTGGACGATCTGCCAAGATCCAGAACCAGAAGCGACCCTGTCAACCCGCAAAAGGATAAGAAATGTGTTGAGCTTCTGTTATTTGAAAAATCAAACTCTGTCTGACAGGTTGCCAAGAAACTGGAAGTATCCGATGGATTTGTCCAAAGCGTCAACAAGAGAAAAAAAAACATCGGGACATACAAGAAACAACAAACGGAGCCCGGAACAGCTGGAACGAGCCAAAGAGCGATTCCGGAAGCTCAATTATATGTTAAGAAAGCATCCCAATCGTAGCATTTTGATGGATGACGAAACATATTGCAAACTGGACACAACTACGCTATCGGGCCCTAGTTTTATAATGCGGTTGTTGAAAAAACGTACTTGATGGCAGAAGAGCGAACAGAATGGAGAAATTCGGCAAGAAAGTTCTTGTATGGCAGGCTATTTGCTCATGTGCTAAAAAAAGTATGCCATTTTTCACCACTGGCACCATCATCGATGTAGTTTACTGCAAGGAATGCATGAAAAAGCGTCTTGTTCCTCTGTATCGTGAACACAACGTTCCACCACTGTTCCGGCCTGATCTTGCATCCACTCACTACGCTTCTGCTACGCTGGATCTGATGAAGGAGCATGGTATCAATTTTGTGCCAAAAAAGGATAATCCACCAAATTGTCCTGAATTGCGACCGATCGAGCGCTACTGGGTAATCATCTAGCGGGACATTCGAGAGCATGACTGAGAGGCACAATCTGTGAATGATTTCAAATAATGTGGCATCTGCTAGCGGAAAGATATCGTAGAGAACTGTGGAAAGGCTAATGAATTGTATTCGTCAGAAAGTGCATCAGTTTCATATCTAGGAGCGTTTGATGAAATCTGTTTTCCGTTAGACAGAGATTATTACACAAAAAAAAAACCGTTTTTGAATTTGGTTACTTTGAAATAAAATAACTGCAAAACAATGGGTCCCCTAAATAAAATTAATAGTCCTTATTCCGCTCTCGGTATCGCATGGATAAACTTTAAAAATAAACTGTCCAGTGACATTGAACTTCAAAGATTGCTTCACAAATATTTGGGCAGCTAGTGAGTTGACTTGATATTTTACGAATTTCAAATTATTTGAAATAACTAGAAAACAAATTATTTCTCAGATGGAGCTCGACTGCATTAACAAAGTATTGGAAGTAAATTAATCCTGAACTGAATTAGTCAAGTTCTTTCGGATTTTAACTCTTAATAGACATTTCTTGAAGTACCTTTGACAACTCAAAGGTATTCAACAACTACATTGAAAATTTCTTTATTCTTGTATCCACTAAAAAAAAATTTATCCGACACCATCTGGCCCTCCGGACTTCCAAACGCATTCATCATAAACGTTCAAACTCATGAAACTGGATAAAAGAAATCATAACACATCAAATCGATCAAAGGGTAAATTTAAATGTGCCATCAGGAAGGCACGATCCAATAGAGAAACTGTCAAAAATGTAAAGAAGCAAATCGGTCTATCCTGAATAGAACCAACGTGCGAAGACTTTAATTCAATTAGACCACGCTAAACGCACCTTGAAACTTTTCACCGCCTGTCATTTAATTTGGATCGTGCCCTGATAGAATTCCCCCCCGTCAAGTGTCCATCCGAAGTACGGTCCGATTGTGGGTAGTTCCATTCCACTTTGTCTCGCTGACTGACAGATCAACTTTTCGGTTTCATCTTTTTCACCTTCCTCCCTGGGTCCACCCCGTGTGATCGTGTTGTTGTGGATCCCTCGGAATAATATCGAACACAGCGTGCCTGACTTTGGCTGCTCTAATCCATCACTCGCTCGTTCCAGCTCCGGTCCCAGTAGAGCACGCGTAGACTCCTAGACTGCCGGCGTTCCCCCGCAGAAAAGGAGGGGTAAATAATCAAATTAATAGCGATTCAAAGAATTGGAAACGGTAATTTTCGGAGCAATTTTGATTTAATCGAGTCACATCGCATTTTCGGGTGATGGATTCGTAGATGGACTCTTGTTATTATTGTTTGAATATTCCCGGGGTCACTAAACGCGTCGCCATCATCGTTGGAATTCTTGACAATTTGTGCATATTTGATCACAACCCTCGCAAAACACACGGTCTGACATGGTTTGTCATATTTCAATTAAATGATGCCCCATTAGGAGCAGCCATAAAGAAAACAGCATAAACGTTTTATCCTCTGTCTGCGTATCGCCGGAGAGCGGGCGGGAGTGATAAAAGACATTAATATTGTCTCCTCTTGTCCCCAGCATCCGTCGGTTTTGTCGATCATGTTAGCCCCTGAGGATAGATGGGGAGGTGAGCATCTTGTGTGGTCGTTCTTTGATTGTCGTTGCGTTATCTATGAAGCAATGTGCAACGACAACAGCAGCAGGTTATGAACCAATATTTCCGGATAATAGATGACAGTCATGGATCTACTGAATCCATATTGTTTGTATGCCAAATTTAAAAACTTAGCATTTTAAATTGGTGGGATAAGCTACACTGTGTTGAATCTTATGTAATATTGTGTAATCCTTTGGATCGCAGGGGTTGTTATATTAGTAAGCGTAACAAGCAAAACGAATTATATAGTGTACTCAAAAAAAAATTAAATAAATTAAAATTAGATTTTTTAAATAATTCTTGCCTGAAACAAGGCAATGTTTACACCCACAGTTTTTCATCACTATTGGTCAAGTGGTTACTGTGATGCCGTCGGAAAAAGAGCAGATGTGCGACGAAATTTTGTACACACACTTTATAATCCCAAACGAGTTACATAAGGAGTGTATCGAGCAATAGTTATAAACATATAATACATTATTGAACTTAAACTAGTTCATACTATTTTAACGTGTATTCGTATTACATTTCGTTTTTATGACAAAAAGGTTATTTCGGTTCGTTTCCTTTCATTATCACAGTTTATTGCAAAATGAATTAAAGTACGGAAGAAAATTCTACTCACATGGTGTACTGAAAAGGAGGTAACGTAAAATCAGATCCCCGAAAAGGCTAAAGTGCACCCAGCAAATGTAAAACGAATAATTGAAAAGTATGGTGAGCAGTACAGCCTTCAGGATCTGCTAAGAAATTGACGCATATCCGGTTTCAACAATCCTGTGGACCAAAAAGTTGCCTATTTTGATCAGGAGAAAAAATCAGCTTCAACTCATGATTTCGCCATGAAACACAGGACCATTATCGGGATGATAAAGGATTAAGAAATGAAATGTGGGATTGAGTGGATTGAGAAAAAAAATTATTTGAAGACGTACAGGAAGCGGAAAGTGCCAAAGAAATCTCCGGAGTAGACGTGTTGTGCCAAACGCACGTGAAAGAGGATTCCAGAACACTTTCGGTACATCTATTTTACATTAAATCAGTTAGGAATAGAGTTCCAATTTCAGATACGCCAGTTGCGATTTGTGTGACTCGTTGTGATCTTCCATTTTCTACACAAACGGAACAATAAATGCTGAAATTTACCAAAACGAAATTAAGAGGTTACTTCTATTATCTTTTGGCCAGATATGGCCTCTGCCCACTATGCCACTTCAACTCTGCAGGGGTTTTCTGATAACAAAGTTGATTTTTCGTTGAAAATGATATCAACCCATCACAATGTTCCACAATTGCTACTGGGCAATCATCATACTTACCTTACCAATCAGACTAAGGCCGGTGTGGCCTCTGCTGTACACAGAAGTTGTTTCCATTGTAATCGGTCCATGGCTGTTCCTCGACAGCCTCGCTGTCTGCGGAGGGTCCGCAGGTCGCCTTCTACTTGATCAATCCGCCTTGCTCGTTGCGCGCCTCTTCTTCTTGTACCTGTCGGTTCGTTTTCGAGAACCATTTTCACAGGGCTGTCGTCCGACATTCTTACGACATGCCCAGCCCATCGTAGTCGACCGATTTTTGCGATGGGTACGATGGGAGGTTCTCCCAGCAACTGGTGCAATTCGTCGTTCATTCACCTCCTCCACGTTCCGTCTTCCATCAGCACTCCACCGTAGATCGTACGCAGCACCTTCCGTTCGAAGACTCCAAGGGCGCGTTGGTCCTCCACTAGCAATGTTCATGTTTCGTGGCCGTAGAGAACTACCGGTCTAATTAATGTCTTGTAGATGGTCAACTTTGTGGTTCGGCGAACTTTGTTCGATCTTAGCGTCCTTCGGAGTCCAAAGTAGGCACGATTGCCAGCCATAATGCGCCTTTGTATTTCTCTGCTGGTGTCGTTATCGGCGGTCACCAATGAGCCCAGATACACAAATTCGTCTACTACCTCGATTTCATCACCGTCGATCTGAACTCGTGCTAGGAGGCTAACATTTTCTTCTCGTGAGCCTCTTCCCTTTCATGTATTTTGTTTTTAACGCATTAATCACAAGCCCAATCCTACCAGCTTCAGCCTTAAGTCTGATGTACGTTTCCGCCATCGTCTCAAAGTTACGTGCTACGATATCAACGTCGTCGGCGAAGCCAAATAGTTGGACAGACTTCCTGAAGATCGTGCCACTCGTGTCTATCCCAGCTCTTCGAATCACACCCTCCAATGCAATGTTAGACAACAAACACGACAATCCATCACCTTGCCGTAACCCTCTCCGAGATTCGAAGGGACTCGAGAGCGTCCCTGATACTCGGACGACACACATCACTCGATCCATCGTTGCTTTGATCAACCGCGTCAGTTTTTCCGGAAATCCATATTCGTGCATGATTTGCCATAGCTGGTCTCGATCGATTGTATCATACGCTGATTTGAAGTCGATGAAAAGATGATGTGTGGGCACGTTGTATTCGCGACATTTCTGCAGTACTTGCCGAATCGCGAAAATCTGGTCCGTAGTAGGGCGGGCACCCATGAATCCCGCTTGGTATTGCCCCACGAACTCCTTTGCAATTGGTGACAGGCGGCGGCATAACATTTGGGAGAGCAACTTGTAGGCGGCGCTCATCAATCGGAACCTAAAAATGACAGCCTACAGCGAGCTTCATAGGGTGGGAGAGGAAATCTTTCCCAACCTAATTTACGTAATGCAAACAATAAAAACTGTTTTTGTACAGACTCTATTCGCTCTTCATGGATGACTGAAAAAGGTGACCAGACTACGCAACAATATTCCAGTATTGACCTCACATAAGCAATGTATAATGTTTTAATTGTGTAAGGGTCATTAAAACTATGACTAAAGCGTTTTATAAATGCCAGCATGTTATTAGCTCTGTTAATTATTGTATTATAATGGTCAATGAATGTTAGCTTAGAATCCAACATAACTCCTAAATCACGAATTCTTGTGCACTTTCCTACAGACTGATTTCCTAGAGTGATCATAATGTCAGGTGTGTCTTGTTTTCTGCTAAATGCTATCGCATTACATTTTTGAACATTTAATTGTAAAAGGCTTTTGTTACACCAAGTATAGAAAATATGTATTTCTTCTTGAAATATCTTGTAATCTTCTTTCTTTCTTACTTCTAGGAAGAGCTTTATATCGTCGGCATATATTAAGAATTTTACAGTTTTAAGAATGAATGAAATATCGTTTACGAAAAGAATAAACAAAATAGGGCCTAGATGGGATCCTTGGGGGACACCTGAGGAGACTTGAATAGGATTTGATTCCTTTCCTTTGAATCTTACTTTTTGTTGGCGGTTAGTTAGGTAACATTTGAGCCATTTGAGAAGACCTGGCTCAATACCCAGTTTTTGTAATTTGAATAGTAGCATGGGAATGTCTATCCGATCAAATGCATTACTGAAATCTGTATAGAGAGCTTCTACGTGGTTTCCGCTATCCATTGCAATCAACGTGTAGTTAACGAATTCTAGTAAATTTGTATTAGTTGAACGTCCTTTGTAGAACCCATGTTGATTGTTAGTAATCCTGTTTTTGATTTGATAGAACAGCTTTTCATTAACTATTGCTTCAAAAAGCTTAGGAATGCATGAAATAATGGCAATTCCACGGTAATTGCGTATGTCAGATTTTTTTCCGTTTTTAAATATTGGTACTAGGTAGGAGCTCTTCCATGATTTGGGAAAAATGCCAGATTCAAGCGACATATTGAAAAGCCAAAACAATGGAGTTGTGAATTCTAACGCTAAGTTTTTTAAAAATACGGGTGGAATACCGTCAGGTCCACATCCTTTCGATACATCTAATTTATTCAATGCTTCTCTAATGTCTTGTACATTCACGCTGTGTCAACATCATTAACAAACTCTGGGAAGAAATCAAAATATTCGCGATCACGATCTTCTTCCGAAAATGTGGTATAAATTTCTTGGAAAAAACTTGCAAATAAGTTGCTAATTTTTTCTGAGTTATCCCCAACATTTTCGTTTAGATGCATTTTGGATGGAAAATTGTCCGATTTCAATTTAGTTTTCACGTAGCTAAAAAAAATCTTTGGACAACATTTTATTTCACGTTCAGTTTTCGAATTGTACTTTTCAAAAGCAATGTCAGTAGCTAGATTTACTTGATCGCAAATGTTCAAGTAGTTGACCATATTGGTGAGCCATCTTTTGAGGTTTGGGAACAGAACACACAGTGTCAAAACAGTGGATGCGGAAGCAATTGGAGCCGTAAATCCTTGATTTAAGCCGTGGTTGTGATGCGTTTTGTAGCGATTTCGGCCTTCAATTGCTCCAATAATGCACAGTTATACTCGCTGTTGATGGTTTTATTCTTTTCGAAGTAGTCCACGAAGAGTATGCCATGACAATCCGAGAAAATCAACGCAAAAATCTTTGCGACCCATTGACCCTCCCTAGGCCGCTTCGGAGTGCCGGGCACTCATTCTGTTCGCTGGTGTGTAATAGTGGATCCAGGTTTCATCAATAGTTACCAATCGACGTCAAAAGTCCTTCCGATTCCGCATCAGCAAGTCTAAACACTGTTTCGAAGTGCTCTCGCGATCGTGTTTTTTGGTTAGGAGGGGCATCCAGCCACAGGATAACTTTGTTATATGCCGAATATCACCCAAAATATAGCGCGTGCGCTCAGTACTAATCTTTGTGGCATCTGCTAGCTCACGCACCTTCACGTTCCTGTCAGCAAACCCTCTGTAACGGCATCGGAGGGTCTACCGCTGCGGACTTGATCGGTAGTGGAGTTGCGGCCACCACGAAACTCTCGAAACCAATATTTAACGTTGCAATCTGACGGAACATTTGCCCCATAATACTGTGGATCGGAAGGTTGCAAGTGGAACAAATCGAAAGGTATGCTTACATACTTTCGCATATAAATACTAATAAGCGATCCATAAGAAAATGAAAATCGTACCATGAAAAACGCATTCATGACCCATAAAAATCTTGCCAATACCCATAAAAAAATGGAAATGATCTGTAAAATTTATCGATATGATGCATACTGATGTATGATGTATGATATGGACTACGACCCATTGTAGCAAGGAAACTAAGTCCGACAGCAATGGGCTCTCCTCTGTTAGACTTGATCAAGCTTTAATAACCACTGATTATCCTGATCATGCCGTTGTATTGGTGTATCGATATGCAACATCACTTATACGTATTCACAGGGATATAAAGAATCTCCTTCCAACAACAAGATTGAACAATTGGTCAAAAGAGCAAGCTATCTGACATGAGGATGCCCCAATGGGCGGGGAGAAGAGCCCTCTATTCACAAACTGTTAGCAATGGGGGAGTTGGCATTCCCACTCTCCCCATCCAGAGTGCTTCAATCGGGTGCCCTGATGGTCCCTTCTATTCCCATGAAATATTTATATAATGGTGTATATATTTATATAAATGAAAAGTACTACAAGCATTCGTATCTATTGTATATGATCTTCATTCGGTTGATCCTGAAATGCAAGAAACGTTGTAAAATGTTAAAGTGTAGAGTTCTGTGGTTCACGCTTAATCACGTTTTCGTTCGTTTTCAGCGATAGCTGCATTTCACCAAAATCTTGATTTGAGGTATCCTGAAAAAGTTTATTAAATCTATTGAAATTTTACAAAACTAACATTTATACATTTTAATTTACTGTTGCCATGGTCACTATTTGCTACTTGATGCTGATTTTATAAAAGCAATCCGCCTTTATTTTTGCTGACCTAATAGTTATTGCTACCGAGCTAGGAATGGGAAGATTTAAGTGGAAGGGAGTTAAAGATAAATGGGCAAAAAACAATAAGTAATGTTTTAATCATCTTTGTAGTAAAATCAATAAAACAATATTACCAAATATAATGATATTGTGAGTTATGGTCAAGTAATGGCAAAGATTGAAATGTAAAATCAAACACTAGCCAAATGGCACACAGCGCTGCATGAATCAGATCAGCTCAGGATTGGTAAAAGCAGAAATGAAAAATACATTCAGCAATAAGTGCGAAAGCCTACCACAGATTCCGTAATTTTCAAAAGCCTACCACAGCTGTAATATACGTTATATACTGGACATATAAGGAATGCTAGATGTCATTAATTGAATGTATGTTTCGTGTTTAAGCCAGATACCGCCTAAATCAGGTTTGTTGCATGAAAATGTGAAGGTCATGATATGATGGCAATAATACGATGTTGTAAATAAATACTACATAATGAACATATAATAATTAAATGCCGCTATTTGCCTCTTCCGCTGCGATGTTAGATGATTGAAACTCTAAGATAGCGAAAATTCAAACGTGATATAATAAAATAAAATTTATCACCTGGCACCCTAGCAAAATAGCAAAGAAACTTTAGGCAAATAAATTTCATACGAGTATGATTACTGCCCAAAAACGGAAACTCAATAAATCCAAAAACAAAAAACAAAAAAAAAATGAATGACAGGAAATTCTTCGACAACTCTTTTTTCCTACAGGCCCATAAATGATTCTTTATGTCTGTAAAATAGAAAATGTAGAATCATAAACAATGTTTGGTTTTGAATTAACTATTTTGGACGAAGAATTTTTTTTTTTTTTGTAGTGTTTGTCGTACATAATCCTCTCTCTAAAAAATAATGTAAAAACCATCCTATCTTTTCAAATACATAACGTGAGTTAGGTGGGCCAAAACTTACAACGATGCAAATGCGAAGGTGAAAATAGCATTGCATAATGTTGTGAAGGGATGTTATAATATAAAATGATAATAACAATTATAACTGTAATGTCTGCATGTCTGCTGATCCTGCTGCAATTGAAGACGGACTTGCATTATCATAGCCACGGGGAAAGAAAACAATTCAAAATTATTATACAACACTTGTGAATTCCATGGATGATCTGAAGTTATATACCGTATAAAGAATACTTCCATTTTTCGTAGAAGGGTAAGATTTCAGCATGCTACTTTACCGGGGTCACGCTGCCTACATCGCCTTGGTGCGGCGGCCACCTAGTCTAAAGTTAACGCGATAAGGCGTTTCTTACTCAACCGCTGGATGCCAGGACAGACGCTGTTTGAGCCACACCTCCTTGGTGGACAGACGCTCAGCACGCACCTCCTCAATCTAGCTGAAGTCAGAAGGACAACAGTGTCCAGGCTGCACTGTAACAAGTTACAGGATCTCATGTTAAACTATAGTTTAGATCAAATTCCCTCCCCCTGTCCCGTTACATTTGGCGCCCAACCAACGGTTTTGATGAGTAAATATCTGTAAATAGTAGGTATGAGTTTTCAAAATAGTAAGTTGAATTTGGTTTAGTGCTTAGTTGATAAATTAAAGTGAATTTGGTTCGTAGTTGGATTAGGTTATTTTCGGATTTTGTTTTCAGTTGTTTTGCTATGATAGATTAGGTAGATGATATGTTTTTTTTTAATTTTCCTTTGAGTATATTTCCTTTTTCGCATATATTTTTTTCCAATATAGGGTAACGGGATGTAATGTCAGCCTAGCTCCTTCATTCGAAAAATGTCATTAATTCGCCGATAATCACCAAAATTATATTCCTATCAGGATGACCGATTTATTTCAAAGCAGTTGAGACATTATTAATCAATTAATAGTTGCTCACTTCCGCGTAATTTTCGATTTCTTCAACTTTTTAGACAGTATGACTTTACTGGTTAAGCTGAACAGATTATCTACACGATCTTTGAATGATCTTAATTTGCATAAGTTGAACCTATAAACCGAATAATACAGCCAAGATGTACAGAAAATAGTCACATGTTATAAACTAACAGTTCATATAGGTATAATAACAATGATTTAACAAGAAAACCATAGACCCAATGTTAGGAACATATTTTTTTCCACGTTCCCAACTATGGCCTGTTATATGGAAAGCGTAGTAAAAATGTTATTGGTAAAATTTACAATAAAAATGTCTGAGTTTCGATTGAAAGTTTTCCATATGGGTCATCTTAACATAAACTAAAGGAACAAAATCTGTGTAGAGTGAATTATAAAGTTTTGATTATCGAATGGTCGCTAAATCATATGTGAAAATCACTTAAGTGTTTCTTAGCAGTTTTAGTATAGTTTGATTTACGAAATTGTTTGTTGGGTAGAGCGAATACAGCTGGAAACGTATTGAATCAGAAAATCAGAAAAAAAAATCGTACGAAGACAACATTTAATAACAAATCTGTCGAATGGGACGAACTTGATTCCATGAATAGACCCAATTTGGCGCTTATAGACCGACATTACATCCATATCCCTCGAAAGTTTTTGACTTTATAAAATGAGTTGTGTAACTTTTCGTGATACATACTACCAAATGGCATATTGAATATATCTAAGCAAGTGTATAACTAGTTAAATATCGCTTCCAGCTCAAATACTTTACGAGTTATAGTAAAAAATGTAATCGATTGTTGCATATTAGGCTGAGTCAAGGGACGCATACCCTACCAAACTGCTTCAGTCGATGTGGAGAATCTAAAAAAAATAATAATAAGATAAAATTAAATTATTAGCATTCAAACATTGTTTAAAGAAAATGGATCAATTAGACTACTATATTAATCCTAATTGCCTACTAAACGATGAAATTGACTACGAATTAAAAATAAGATGTTTGCCAATAGATGGATCGCTAGAAATCAAACGTGAGAGTTTGAAGCATGCTCAACTAGAAGAAGTTCGGAAGCCTAAGATTTTACGGGCGAAGGCTTCGATAGGCCAAGAATATGAGGCTATTAATTGGAAAGTCCAAGATATAAAACATGCTATTCAATTCTATCCTGAACCAAAGTTTATTTCTCGTCTTCGGCATTGTAGATTGAGAATTTTTCGGGCTAATGCTGTGACCAGAGAACAGAGTAGATTGAAGAACGATTTTTTGTTAGAAATTGAAAATGTATTGGACCGTTACGGTAACCTCTACGGTCAGGTAGTTTATTACCTCCAAATGTGCATGTTAATTTGTCGAATACAGAAGCTTCTGGAAGGACTGCTGGGCCATACGTGAATGAAGGTTCAGCACATAACTTGTCACAAATACCCGGTATTTTTCATTCAACAAATGTACCGTACCGAGAAGTGGAGTCGCCTTACAGGGATGAACCAAATGAGGAAGGGTTACTTGATGAGGCAGTAGGAGGCAAGGAGTCGGTGGGAAGTTTTGAACAAGAGTTAGATTTGCTTTTTGCCGATTTTCGTAACAACTCTCGTAGACAGGAAATTGTAAATCCCGGACCACTTTAACCTCTTAGGAGGAATCAGAGTCAGACTGCAAATCCACTGACAAGGCAACAAAAGGACTGGCAAGAAGAAGTCACTAGTTTCATTCAACAGGCGCTAGCGAAGCAGATGTCAGCGTTGATGGAGAAGTTGCCTTCGATGATAGCGTATCAAAGGGCATCAACACCAGCTCCTCCACCATCTCCCCCACTGCCACCTCCTCCACCGGCATCATCCCCACCTTTTATAACATCTGTAGCTCCTTTCACTCAACCTTTACTCCCTCTACCTTCTCTACCTCAATCACCTTTGCCTCAACCACCTCACCCTCTCACGCAACCACATCTCCCTCAAACAGCTTACCCTCAACCACCTCGGCCACAACCTCCACGCCCTCTACCTCCTCGACCTCGACCACCTATTCATCAACCGCTTCTCCATCAATCGCCTCAACTACCA
The DNA here is from genome assembly GCA_024533555.2 of Aedes koreicus. Taxonomy (NCBI): domain Eukaryota; kingdom Metazoa; phylum Arthropoda; class Insecta; order Diptera; family Culicidae; genus Aedes; species Aedes koreicus. The sequence goes on along the minus strand of JAHHFK020005100.1, from coordinate 41,542 downwards.
TACCCTGAACCACTACGTCCTCAAACGCGTCAGGATAATCAATTCTATCCTAATTCGCTTGCATCTCATGTGTCATTGGCGGGGGATTTTGAACCTGCACAATTTGTTCGTGCCAGTGAGTAAGTGGAGAATAAATTTTAGTGGAGATTCGAAAGGTCCGACTATTACTCAGTTTCTAAATAAAGTTGAAATATTAGCTAGAAATAACAGAATTACAGACCAGGAACTATTAAGACAGGCCAATTTCTTCTTCAAAGAGAATACAGAAGCAGAAGAGTGGTATTTTACCTTCTGTAGCAAATATACCACTTGGACCGGTTTTAAACACCAACTGAGATTGCGATTCGAGCAGCCTAACAAGGATAAGGTAATTAAACGCCAAATCATCGATAGAAGGCAGCAATCCAATGAAACCTTCAATGCTTTTTTGTCTGCAATTGAAAAATTGGCTCAGCAGTTGACAAAGCCACTGTCAGAGGAACGGAAGCTTGATATTCTTACCGAAAACATGAGAGACTGCTATAAACCTTTCTTAACAATTGATCGAATTGAACGAATTGATGAACTAACAACGATTTGTCATGGCTTAGACAAGTCCATGTACCGCAGTTACAACGTATATCCTAGAAGTAGACTTCCTCAGGTTAACAATGTTGAAGAGGAAGAACAAAATTGGGAGGAAGACCTTAATCAGGAAGGGAAATTGAACGCTATTGGGCAAGCAATACGCAAAAACAAACCTGTGGAGAAAGTTAGAGAAGTAACTGGTATAATTTCTAAAAATACCCCTGACAGTGAAAGCAACATTGTATGTTGGAACTGTTGTCAATACGGCCACTTTTGGCGTAACTGCGACAAGCAAAAAAAGATTTTCTGCCATTTCTGTGGACAAATGAATTACAGTACTGGAAGAAATAAAGTGCTCACCCGGAAATAATTATATCATTGCTTCATAACTTCATCAAATTTGATTATATTATTTAGCTTTCTTCAGCAAAGTTGACTTAATTTGCGTTATCTTTCAGTTTTTGTAGAAAAAAAATTGCTATTCTCTTGAAATAAAAAAAAAACTTTCTTTACTTAAATTAAGTTGTTTTTGAACTGGAAGAAAAAAAGTGCTCACTTTTACCTTATAATATTTTACGGTGTTTTGTTCGTTCCCAGTCGCTGATATTGACATATCCTCTTATTGTTGTTTATGCGCGGTATATTCAAGAACAATTTTTCCCCGTTTTACTTGTTCGTTATTCGTGTTTTAAGATGGAAAGTAAGCAAATCCCCCTAAAAATCCGTAAACTCATCGTTCGAGACCACCAGAACCATGAATCGTTCCGGAAGATTGCTGCTAAGTATGCTTTAAGCTACTCTGGTGTAAGGAAGGTATGGAAGAAATTCGAACAATGTGGAAGTGTGGCAGACAAATCAGGTCGTGGGAGAAAGCGGCTTACGTTACCACGCGAAGATTCGAGAATCGTACGAGAAGCAAGAAGATGCTCATCAATAACCAGCCGTGCTATACGTGAGAACTTGAATCTGAAGGTATCCGAAAGAATTATTCGCTACAGGCTGCAAGAAGCTGGATTGAAGAGCAAGTATGCAAGTCGAGGCCCTCTTATCAGAAAAGTGAATAGAATCAAACGATTGAAATTTGCTCAAAAGTATGCGGAACAGCCCGTAGAATTCTGGAAACGAGTGGTATGGTCTGATGAGAGCAAATTTGAACTGTTTGGCAAGAAACAGCGCCCTCGTGTTTGGATAAAGTCGGGAGAACGCTTATTGGATCAGAACGTGCAGAAAACTGTAAAACATGGTGGCGGAAGTATTATGGTTTGGGGGTGCTTCTCGTGGTCCAGCGTTGGAAATCTCGTAGAAATCGAAGGTATCATGACTGCTGATTGTTACATTGATATAATCAATGAAAATCTGGAGGAATCGCTTCTTAAAATGGGGCTTGAGGAAAGCTTCATTTTCCAGCAGGACAATGACCCAAAGCACACAGCACAAAAGTCAACTGCATTCTTCAAAGCAAATCGCATTAAACTGTTGGAATGGCCACCACAATCACCTGACCTCAACCCGATTGAAAATTTGTGGTCGATTTTGGATAGACAGGTGGATAAAGGCGAAGTGACGAACAAAACCAAGCTTTTCAAAGCTTTAAATGAAGCGTGGCAGAACATCGATGAAACATATCTGCACAACCTCGTCGAAAGCATGCCACGACGTCTACAAGCAATGATCCAGGCAAAAGGTGGACATACTAAGTACTAAAAGCTTTATATACTGTGTTTTCTTTACAATTTCTCTTGTGAGCACTTTATTTTTTCCAGTCGATAACAGAAAAGGTTCAATAAAAATTAAGATATAAATTTCCAGTCCTAGATTTTTATTATTTTCTTTGCACGAAACGATAAAACGGAAGAATAAGATGAATCATGTCGAATACAGCTCAAGGTTTTCTCTGAATGTGTAAAGGGTGTCACTCTTCAAGATTATTCGTTTTGGTGGGCACTTTATTTTTTCCAGTACTGTATGTCACAGCAAATTGTCCCCAATACCACCGTTTTCCACCAAATCATCAGGGAAACGAGCGCCCAGAAAGATTGTAAGGAGGTATCTTTCTGCCACTCGTCAGAACTCCCCGAATCGCAAAATATTACAAGGTATCACCGGTCAAAGTCGTCCTTACTCAAAGTACGCAACTATTTTGAAAATCAACACAAAACCTAACAGATGTCCGTACATCAAAATTGAACTTCCTGGAAGCCCCATTGTGGCACTGTTAGATTCAGGAGCGAGTGTGAGCATCCTTAGTTCCCGAGATTTAGTGGATAAGCACGGGTTCAAAGTGCATCCCATAAATTTAGTAATTAAAACGGCTGATGAGACCGCTCATCAGTGCGAAGGAGTAATTCAAATACCATACACTTTTAATGGTGCAACTGACATTGTCTCCACACTACTTGTTCCAAAAATTTCAAAGAAATGTATACTAGGAATGGATCCCATGTTAAAATATACACACTACCAAAATGTCATGTAAATTTCTGTCCCCTGAGACCGACACATGCAAGCGTCCTTTAGCACACAAGAATGAGTTGAAAGAGATGAGAAAACAAATTCAATCAAACACATCTTTTGTCGACTTGCGTATTTTTCAGTTTCCGGAGACATAACTTTACACGAAATCTTGCTTTATGTTCCTCGACTTTTTACAAATATGAATTACGTCTCGTGTAAAATTCATAATTTCTAAGTGTGTAGTTTAGATCAAATTCCATTCCCATGTCCCATTACATTTGCCAACGTGGGGCCCTGTAACTTGTTACAGCCCTACCAGCTAAGTTCGCAACCCTTAGCTGGCGGTCTTTGTCATCTCTGGACCCGTGGCAGCATTAGGAAGGAACTTGTGAGGACCATAGCTATGTTGCGGGGACGCACGCTCCATCCCAGATGTCTACTCACCCTTTTGCAGCTCTTTATCGATATGATGCATACTTTAGATAAAATCAAGCAATAAAATGTCATAAAATTACCGAATAGATCTATGGAATGATCCATAAGATTGTACGGATTACCCATAAAAATGTTGTAAATGATCCATACAAGGTTCAATGGTGTTTTTCAAATTTGCAATATTGATCCACAGAATGCCACCTTTCTGCAATGAAATATATGCACATGATCCATAAATGATTGAAAATGTTCCGTTAATGAATTGTCAAAAACCTATTAAACGACGAATAATAAACTATACATTTATAAATATGATCCATAGTATATCAACTTTCTGCACACAAACAATCAGATTAATTATGTATGCATTTTTGAGTTTTGGGCATTATTGTTTAATTTTTGGTCCATAAAGATTGCGAAATTGATTCCCTTACTGATTTAGTGACATGCTCGTTTGAAATGCCCGATCTCTTATACTTAAACGAATTCAAATCGTGTCCTGAACAACACCTTGAAATTTGAGCACATTTGATTAGAAATTGACACTGCACACGCTATTTGAAGTTTGCCGTATGCGTTACATTTATTCGAAAAGTTATGTTCTTCAAAAATTTTGCTCAGAAGTGAAGTTTTGAACGCAGATTATGCGATTTTTAAGCGCGAGGCAAACACCAATATGTTGTTTGCAATACTAATTTCTTAATAAATTTCAAGTTGGTTGTGCACTGTCAGTCATTCAACAAATTAAATGAGTTCAAATTTTGGAAGCTTCATAGAACCATATTTGAAATCGTTTGAACATAGAAAGCAAATATTTCGAAATTTACATCAGTCTGAGGCCCGTTCCTTCAGTTATCTGGGTAAAAATGACTACCAGAGATGGATTGCGTTGGGATAAAATGGTTTTCCGAAGTATTAGTAGTAGTCGTAGTTTTTTTAGTTAGGTCCGAAGAGCGATAGCGAGTTGGATGGCAAGTGTCTGCCCGGAATAATTATATTAAAAAAAATGAAATAACAGTTTGACCTGTATTCTTTACGTGCACGAGAGCTATTTCCCAAATTTTTTTGGGAAACATGTCTCGCAGTTGCAGTTCTAATGGAACGTGAGTTCCCAAAAGTAAGTAAGCTTTTTAAAAATGGTGAAATCTTCTTTGACTGCAGCGAACCTTCTTTGACAGCAATGTTTAAGGAATGGACTTGTCAATAAATCTGAGAAGTATGCAGTTAAGGTTCGATTTCACCATTGTCAAAATTTTAAAAAAATAATTCCCAAAATTGGAAAAATTTCGGCATAATTTATGGATCATACCTAAAATTAAGGTGCACAAAGTTGGTATGCTATAGCTCAGTTCATCTTTCATTACTTAAACCTATTATGGAGGAAGTAGGCTGTGCTTTTGAGTGAAGAAGACGCTATTTTTCCCGTCATAGTTAAAATTTGGTGAAAATTAAAAAATAACCGTCATTTCGATTGAAATTCACATTAAAAATGTACCAAAGTGCTCCCCAATGGGTTTTGCTCACTGGTGTTGAACAAATCTATGCATTTCCAATCGATTTTCAGAGGAACTTCCATATCCAAAAATAGTGCTTCTCCCCTCTGTCGTGCGTAAATTGATGAGGAGGAGTCGAAAAAAACTGACGTCTAGGAACACGGTTCTCGGTGGCAGTGAAATGAAGTGCAATTTTTACGCTGAAGAATGTTGAAAATTTGGTTAAAAAGACTGAAGGTATAGAGTTACGGTCGTTCTGAGTCGATTGGTGATATTTTTCAGTCCGGTCGCAACGTAATAGCAGTGGAAAAAGTGATTTGTAACAATTGTCCATTCTTGGGCTTGCTGTCTGGTCGTTCAAAATGAACGGCATGATAGCTCCTGCTGCTGCTTGCATCGAACCTGAGCTGGCGATTGCTTCGTTTGAGGAAGAATATTGACGACGGAAAATCTGCGCAGATATAAAGTGCCAATATCTAGAACTAGACTTTAGAACAAAATACCAACACCGTAACAAAGTGAATTTTGATTCGGTGTGCAGGCTAAGTTTGTACATTAATCGGTGTAAAAAGAGTATATTAGGCTCAGATATCATGTTACTACCGGAAGGTTTCCGACACGTCGGCGATGGCTGGCTTTATGTGGACGAGTGCTGACTGCAGCATTTGCGGGTCCAGCAGGACTTGGCTGATATCTAGGACATCGAGGAAAGCTGGTTTGCAAAGCAACACAAAATTTATTTGTAACAAATTTTGAAGACAATATCTATATCCTGTATTATTTTTTGTTTGTTTTTGTTTTGTTTTGTTTTTCGTTATGCTTGTCTCTTTTCAGTCACATTGGAGCGGTCCATTGCTTTTGGCGGATAGTGCTAGGTACTTTCAGCGTATCATTAACCAAAACGAACCCTGCTGCTAACCTTTCCCCAACTATCCAACATCCCAATGATTTCTCGTGGAAGTGCAGAGGATTTCTCGGCTTCCTTCAAAACGAATATCATGTCAACACGTTCCTTCCCATTCCCTACTTGACCAGCATTCGGGCACGGCCGGCTCCGGTATTGCTTTATAATGGGTCACCAGTTTTTACAGATTGAAGATGTATGTTAGTCCCAAACATCATCTGTTGGTTCTTTGTGCAAATACAGCTGATCTGGCAATAACGGAATTGTATCCGTGAGCGGTCAATCATGCTCATGCTCATGCTCAATTTCCGCTTGAACGATCCACTATTTTATAATTTCTTCCACGTATGGGCGTCCATTGTGACAGTTGGTTTATTTTTCATAGTGTTCATTCTCAAGAGTATGTGCACTTATTCAAAATCAAATGGGCTCAAGAGCGTTTTATGGCAGCATTTTCAAGATTCATTCATCTTAAAGAAGTTACGAAACGATGTCTTTAGAGGGGAATCAAGTATCTTATAAAATTACTTATAAGGTGAATTACACTTAAAAATAATGTATTTTTATGGAGGTTTCTTCACGTAATCTTTAATCACTCTTAAGAACTGTTAATCAATTAAAAGCACCTTAACTTGCAAAATGCCCTGATAAATCCAGATGATCTCTATAGTGCTTTGATAAAACTACCATAAAACACAAATAAAACCAATTTGCATTTGAATTGTTACTTGGGATATGTAGTTGTGGTCGAAAATCTAAAAATTTCGTCTCTACCGGCACTATCAATAAGGACATGTACCGTTCATCAGAAGCCACGACTCTCCAGCTCTGTTTTGGCCTGATTTGGCCTCTTGTCACTATGCGAAATCCATCTTGGAATGGTATAAGGTACAAGAGGTCAAATACGTACTAAAAACAGCCAATCCACCAAACTGTCCAGAGCTTCGCCCAATAGAGAAGTACGTGGCTATAGTTTAGTGAAAACTCTTCGAAACTAAGAAGAAAGCAAATGGTATCGATGATTTCAAGAGAAGAGGGAGAATCGTCACGGCGGGAATTTCTGAGGATACCGTACGGAATCCGATGGCGGGTGTTCGAGAAAGTTCGAGTAATTTACAGAAAGAAGGATAACATCTTAATCAACTGTTTTTAATGTAAATAGTACCCTATTATTGTGAAATAAACAATCCCCCCACCCCACCCCCCCACACCCCCCCCCCACTCAATCCCCCCCCCCACTCCCCCCCCCCCCCCCCCCCCCCCCCCCCCCCCCCCCCCCCCCCCCCCCCACACCACCCCCCCCCCCCCCCCCCCCCCCCTCCCGCCCCCTTCCCCCCCCCCCCCCCCCCCCCCCCCCAATTTTTTTTCCCTCCCCCCCCCCCCCCCCCTCACTCTGTCCTCTTCTTTTATAGCCTATAATTGCTTTTTTTTTGTTCCTTTTTTTTTTCCTCTAATTTAATTTTAAAATTCCTTTAAACTTTTTTTCTTTTCTTTTTTTTTTCCCCCCCTTCCTTTTCTTTACCTTTAAACTTTCCATTCATTCCTATTGTTGAATGTTACGCCGACGAGAAGAAAAGAGAATGATTCCGAGATTTCGAATATAGGTTATATTTTAATATCCTGTGAGAAAAATTACATAATTTAGGTTAAGGTTACAGGTTTTACGAGATAGCTTTCTGAAACTTACGTTTAGTCAATTCTCTTCTAGTGACTTTTTCTTCTGTCTACTACCTTGTTCCAGAGCTGTTACGACTAATAAAAGATACCCTCAATAAATATTTTACCATTTAATAAACTTCAATTCAATTCACCTGTAGTTTGCTTCGTAGGTTACAAACAAGTATCTCTAAGTTCAAGCATGTATTAGCACGTAATCTAGAATTTTATAATTTTGATTTTAAGAAATAGTAATAAGATTGAAATAAGTAATTCTCACTTCTGGTGTAATGACTAATTAATTAAGAACTTATGAAGACTACTTAATGCTTCAGTGCACGTTTTTTGCTCTATCACCTACAAACCGTATCTGTCATTCAACTCATTGGCGTACTGCGTACATAATAGCATGGATATCTTGGAGCGACACAACACCGAGGGGTTGTGACACTCCCCCCCCGTATGCCAATCCAGGAACTTGGTTTACACATTTTCGCTCCAGATGTCCAGGACAGCTAACTTAACGGCTGGGCGTTCGTAAACTCCTTTTGATGTTTGCACAGTAGCGCTAGCTGACCATCTTTCTGCACGATACCGATTACCTTGCCCTTTGGCCAGCAATTCCGTGGATGATCTGGATCCACGATTACCACAATGTCTCCGACTGCAATCGGTTTTACCTTCTTGTACCATTTTGTTCGTCTTGTGATTTCTAGTAGGTAGTTTTGCAACCAGCGTTTCCAGAAGATGTACGCCATCACCTGTGATATCTGCCATCCACGACGGACAGTTTGAACATTATCGTCAGCGAGTGTCAAAGGCTTCGAACCATCTGATGAACCCAGTAAAAAATGATTGGATGTGAGAGCAGGGTCAGACTGGTCATCAACTAGAACTTCCGTCAGAGGGCGACTGTTTAGTATGGCTTCAATTTGTGTCAAAGCACTACACAGCTCCTCGTCGGTCGGTCGTCTACACCTAAGTACTTCTGTTAAATTACGCTTAACCGATTGAATCAGTCGCTCCCAGCTACCACCCATGTGTGGAGCTGCCGGAGGGTTGAATCGACAGGAAGTAGTAGGGGTTGTGAACTCCTCTGCCAACTGGTGCTGGTCTAATGTACGTATAGCTTGACGTAGTTCTCTGGAAGCGCCAACAAAATTTGTTCCCCTATCACAATAGAAGCATATAGGGGTTCCTCGACGAGCAACGAAATTATTCAGCGCCATAATACATGAGCTTGTGCTTAGAAAATTGGCGACCTCAATGTGAAGAGCCCGGACGGTTAAACAAGTTAACAAGACTCCTCAACGCTTTTCAACTCTACGACCAACAATAACTTCGATAGGTCCAAAAAAATCAACACCTACATGAGAAAATGGTCTAGTAAACGCAGCTAATCGCGCTGGAGGAAGCTCAGCCATTTCAGGTGGAACTCGCCTCACATCGCGGTTCCGACACCATTGACATTTACAACGCATCTCGAAGCGCTCGTCTCAAACGTGGAATACAAAACCTTCTACGTACCTCGTTAGCAACCGTTGCATAATTCCTGTGATGATACCTTTCGTGGAAGTCAGTAAGCACTAAGTAAGTCACATGGTGATCATCAGGTAAAATAATCGGATACTTCTCGTCTGGGAACAGGAAAATACATTTTGCCGCCCTGCTATTCATTCGCAAAATACCCGTCTTGTCCAGAAAGGGGCTTAGATTGCAAATCTTACTGCCCATTGCAACCTGCACTATTCGTTCGCCCTCATTATTTGCACTGCTCAAAACCTTTAATTCTTCTGCGTAAACCTCCTGCTGTGCTTGACGGAAGTGGTATTCCTGAGCCCGTTGAAGTTCTTCGCTTGTTAATGCCCCGGTTCGCAGTGGCAGTCTTCTTCGCTTTGACTGAAGGTTGTTCAAAAATCGTTGTACATATGCAGTGACCTTCACCAAATGCTTCCATCGCGAGTAGTTACTTGCCACAATTACCGGCTCTGCAACTTTGCTATGAAGAAGTACACTTGATCGAATCTCTTCCTCTGTTGTTTCATGAATAAAAGGACGATTTGGCCAGTTTTCCTTAGGCTTTCTCAGAAAGTCTGGCCCCCTGAACCATCGATCTTCTATTTCCAGCTCCACCTACCCCGTCCATTTGGTACCGTCGTCAGCAACATTCCACTCCGATTGAATCCAATTCCATTCGTGGACCTCTGTAGTGTCTAGTATTTCACTCACTCTTGCAGCAACATACTGGCTGTAACGACGGTGATCGGACCGCAACCAACAAAGGACGTTTTTAGAGTCGCACCAAAAATAACGTTGGGAGATCTGAACGGAAAGCGATTTAGATATCGTTTTAGCCAACCTCGATCCAATAACAGCAGCTTGCAGCTCCGACCGTGGCGTCGACAAGTATTTTAATGGAGCTACACGAGTTTTTGCTCCAACTAATGTACACTCTACAACATCATGCTCCTCGAAACGCAGAAATACAACTGCTGCCATCCCGTTATCGCCGGCATCCACAAAGGTGTGCATCTGAATCCGTGTTCGTTTCCCGATTGATGTAGTTTGATGATAACACCGGGGAATTTGAATCTTCTCCAGTTTCGGTAGCAGCTTAATCCAAGTTGTCCATTGAGAGAACTGCTTTCCTGATATTTGTTCGTCCCATTTCAAGCCGATGCGCCATACTTCTTGCAGGGTGACCTTGAGCAGCATCAAAAAATGCGAGATCAAACCAAGCGGATCGAATACTGTCATCAAAATACGAAGCAGCTCACGTTTAGTTGGAGCTCGGCTTCCATCAAATAACGCCACATCAAAACGACTATAGCATATCTTGAACATGAAACAATCGGTTGATGTGTTCCACCACATTCCCAAAACTTTCTCCGTCGCAATCTCTGATGCTAAATTCAGGCTCTTTTCTTCAGTTGGATCTTCGTTCAATGCTTGCAGGACCTTGGGAGAATTAGAGGTCCAATTCCTTATCTCGAAACCACCTTGAGCATGCACAAATTTTAGCGATTTCGCAAGTTCAATTGCTTCCTCTCCGTTTCCGTGCTGACAAGTATATCATCCACGTAGTGCTTGTTTTGTATGGCCGCTACTGTTGCTGGATATTCTGCTTCGAACCTCTGGGCGTTTTGATTTTTCACAAACTGTGCTGTGGTTGGCGACGAACGTGCCCCAACGATCATAACCTCAACAACGAAAGTGCTCGGTTCCTCCGAATCATTTGTATCACACCAAAGAAAAAGTTGGTAATACTGATCTTCTGGACGAATTCCAATTTGAAGAAACATCTCGCGAATATCTCCGCATATGGCGATGCGATGTTCACGAAATTGGTAAAGCACCGATACCAACGAGCACAACAAATCTGGTCCCGTGAGCAATACAGAATTAAGGCAAACTCCGTGTACGGACGCAGCTGCATCCCATACGATTCTGATCTTTCCCGGTTTATTGGGATTTAATACTGGAAAAGTCGGAAGATACCAAGTCATTCCTTGCTTTTGTGTAAGTTCCTCTGGCAATAGTTTCCTTACGTATCCTTTCGACTGATATTCTACTAATTTTTCATTGAAGGCTTGCTTAAGATCGAAGTCTTTTGACAGACGCCTTTGAAGACACTTCAATCTTTGAAGGGCCATTGAGCGGCTCTCAGGCAAATGCATATTATTGAAACGCCAAAGAAGACCGGTTTCATATTTCTTATGAACAAGCCGTGTCAGTGATTTCAAGAGTGAAATCGCTTTCTCATCGTCTCTTGACATAATAGAGCTTACTGGGGTCATAATTTCAAGACTATCTAAACTGAAATACTGTTTGACTTCCTGGTGAATAAGGTTATCTTTCTGCGTAACAATCCACCTTTTTAGTCGGTCCGTACAACGTAACTGGTAAATAGCGAAACAATTTCAAACCTGCATCTATCTGATGAATATTTACGCTTCGTTCCTCGTTCGATGTTGTGTGAGTAGAGCTTCCATCTGGTTCGTTTGGCGCAACGAGATTCTTATGTAATAGCGGATTGTGCTTAAACGTACATCCATTAACTCCACATGCCTTGCTGTTACAGTTTCCACCATGCTGCCGCAAACACTTCCGGCATATCCTGAACTCACGTACCGCAGCCCATCTTGCTTCATAAGAAAGATTCAAAAACCGCTTACACTTAGCGGCATTCGTACAGTTTCCCTCGCAAATAGAACAAATCTTTGACGTCATCGCACCGGAGTTCTCGCTGGGTTGATTATACGTTTGATTGCTTGACACTTTTTGTCTGGATACTGTTTCCGATGTAGATTCGACATGAGTATTTACAAAGGCCTTGCCTTGTCGCTTTCCACGAGTATCTTGCCCGGAACCGTGTGATTTTCGAGAATCTGCAACGATACTCGCATCTTCTGCTATCGAGTAAATCCAATCGGAAAATGCAACAAGATTCGACTTCTTTAACGTCTTACTATTTCGCGCCCAATCTAATTTTATGGCTGGGGAAGCTTGCTTACAAGATCCTGCATGAGTGTTACGTCACGCATGTACTCTTTTCGCCCACAAGCGTCGATAGTAGAACACAAATTTTGAACAGCGAGGGCATAGTCCACAAGTTTTTCAATCGAATCTGATCTTACTGGTGCCATGGCTAGAATCTTATCCCGTAACGTACTGATGATAACGTGTGGCTGGCCAAATCTTAGCTTCAGAACACTGATTGCCTTTGATACCATAGACGGATGCATTAAGAAACTCCGCACTGTTGCGAGGGCATCATCTTTCAAATAATTTCGGAGGCGGATCATGTTCTCCTCATCTCTTGAAAGTAGTCATTGCGAAGATAACTTGGCTTTATGGCAGAATTGTGATTTTTTTTCCAATCGCCATACTGAAATATTAGAAATAAGAGAAATGTGGAGAAATAAATGCATCAAATTTTCAATGTAATGCAAATGAACTGTATAGCGGAGACCAATTTCTACATTCTTTTAGATAACTTTATTGAATTTCATCAATTTTCAAGAAATTCATGTTTAATTTATCGAATATATTTGTTTTTATTTTGTGTTTGTTGTTGTAAACGCGCATAATTTCCGAGGCGCATCAATTTTCGGCTCTTATCGTGCCAATATTCACCATAAAATTCAATGCGCATCTGATTTGGAGCATGCTACGCTGTAAAAAACTGAATTTGTTTTGGATATTTTGCAATGAAACAAAATTTCCCGCAGCCTTTTTTCCTCAGATATTGTTTACTGCTAAATGAATCAGAAGAGCACAGCATCGAACAAAGCAGAACAACAAAAACCAACCACGATATCACAGTGAAGTTTGATAGCTGTGGCCATTTGGCCGCATGCTGGTTTTCCATGCAGCCAATAGGTTTTATGAAGGTTCTCAAGTGGTCATAGCATCTATCACTAGAATATTTTCAAAATCTTTATGGTCTTATAAAGGTTTTATTAAATTGTCTTCACAACCGTCTATAGAGTGGGCCACTTTGTACAAATTTTGGCTTTAGAGAAGCATAGAGGAGGTGTTGGTAGACAAAACAGTTTTGAATGTAGTTTTATCAACACAGCCGGGAGGAATGCTATACGGCTAGAATAAAATTTAAATTGTTACTTGGGTGTAGTCGTACTTTGGAATGTTGATATAAACATTGGCCATTCTTCAGGATTTCCAGCAAATCTGGGAAGATCATTTGACACTACTTGCCGTGCAGCTACCTGTTCTCGTGTGAGAGTACCATTTACCCTAGAATGCCCAAGTAACATTGCCAAAACCATCCAGCTTTATTAAGTTTTATTAAAGTTTTACGAAAGCCACTAGAAATCAATTCGGCTCTATTATGGCAGCAATAGCTTCCAATAAGTTTCAAATTTTAGTCAGGTTTATAAGAACCTACAACCTTGACCTCTAAAATTCCTTTTACTCCTATCAAAGGTTTTATTCTGACTTTAATAACTCATAAAATGCTGTTTTGAAATGCCGTTTTAGGACTCATTCATATTATCTTATTATGGTCAGTTGAAAAAGCATTTTGAAACCAGGAAAGCTACCAAGCGACCACATAGTTTTATAGTAGCCATTGCTAAGATAAATTGGCTTTATGGCAAAACTGTGATTTCTTGCAATCGCCATGTTGATTTATAAGAAATAATTAAAATGTGGAAAAATAAATACACCAAATTTTAAATGTCATACAATTGAACTGTGGATCTGAGACAAAATTCGGTATTCGTTTAGATAACCTTATTGAATTCCATAAATTTTCAGGAGTTTCATGATTAATTTGCCGAATATATTTCTTTCAATTTTGTTTTTGTTGTTGTAAACTCGCATAATTTCCAAGGCGCATTAATTTTCAGCTCTTATCGTGCCAATATTCACCATAAAATTAAATGCGCATATGATTTGGAGCATGATACGCTATAAAAAACTCAATTTGTTCTATATATTTTGCTTTTAATCATAATTTCCCGCAACAGTAGAACTTTTTTCTAAGCCATTATTTACTGTTTAATGAATCAGAAGAGCAACAAAGCAAAACAACAAAAACCAACCACGATATCGCCGTGAAGTTTGACTGCTGTGGCTATTGGCCAATAGATTTTATGATGGTTCTCAAGTGGTCATAGCATCTTTCACTAGAACATTTTCAAAATCTTTTTGGTCGTAGAAAGGTTTTATTAATTTGTTTTCACAACCGTCTATAGAGTGGGCCACTTTGTACACATTTCGGCTTTAAAGATGCATAGAGGAGGTGTTGGTGGATAAAACAGTTTTGAATGTAGTTTCATCAACAAAGCCGGGAGGAGTGCTATACGGCTGGAATAGAACTGAAATTGTTACTTGGGTGGAGCTTCTCCTGAATAAATGTTTTACGCGTTTGAGATCGGACAGGTGTTGACTGCTTTTTTGAAACAAAAGATTCGTCTTGACCATCATACTCCTCCTCGGTATCGCTACATTCTTCGTCGTTTGCTTCATCGGAATCCGAACTTTCATGTGAATGGTCATCACTTCCATAATGCGCATCAGAACGGCAAACACTACTAGCTAACACTTCCATTAACTCAAACTTTTTCGCCATCAATTCACTTTTTTTTTCATTTCCTCGAGCATTAACGTTTCTTCGACAAGCAGCTTTTAAAGCTGCACCTTTAAAGTTTACGTTGATCTGCTTGGAAAGTCCAACGCCATAGATTTTGCCTTAGATGATTTATTCTTCTCGTGTCCCATAGGCTTTTCGTCATCCGAACATTTTTATGGTTTCTGTTGTTCAGCTGCTTCCTGATTTTGCCACCGGTCTTTGGAACTCGAATTCTTTACCGCTTTCTTTGGTTTTCCAGTCTTCGTTTTCCTAGCGTTTACTCTTGATGAATTGGTTTTCCTTACTGTACCTCTGGTGTTCCTTCTTGACGCCTTTTTCTTCTGCTGGTTTGTTGCCGCGTTTTTGCATTTCAAACAAACCCAGTCATAGTTCTCGATGTCTTCAGTTACACCGGCACAATCGTAATGACACCAACATTTGCAAGAATCGCATTGGACCATTCGACTATTGTCAGCATATTCACAGAAATCACAATTGTGTTCTTCCATGGGGGCAAGGTTCTTAGATGCTTTGTTATGAGGTTTGTTGTTCGAACCTGCGGCAGCTTTACTGGATGTAGGAGTAGTTGGTTCGATCGGGTCGGACATTCTCTTCAAGTAAACGATATTAAAAGATGTTGAATGTTACGCCGACGAGAAGAAAAGAGAATGATTCCGAGATTTCGAATATAGGTTATATTTTAATATCCTGTGAGAAAAATTACATAATTTAGGTTAAGGTTACAGGTTTTACGAGATAGCTTTCTGAAACTTACGTTTAGTCAATTTTCTTCTAGTGACTTTTTCTTCTGTCTTTTACCTTGTTCCAGAGCTGTTACGACTAATAAAAGATACCCTCAATAAATATTTTACCATATAATAAACTTCAATTCAATTCACCTGCTTCGTAGGTTACAAACAATTATCTCTAAGTTCAAGCATGTATTAGCACGTAATCTAGAATTTTATAATTTTGATTTTAAGAAATAGTAATAAGATTGAAATTAGTAATTCTCACTTCTGGTGTAATGACTAATTAATTAAGAACTTATGAAGACTACTTAATGCTTCAGTGCACGTTTTTCGCTCTATCACCTACAAACCGTATCTGTCATTCAACTCATTGGCGTACTGCGTACATAATATAGGGGCATGGATATCTTGGAGCGACACAACACCGAGGGGTTGTAACACCTAAAAAAAAAAAAAAAATAAAATAAAAACACCATTTATTTTTAAAAAAAAAAAAACAAAAAAGTACATAAATTACAATTAAAAAAAAAAAAACAACACACCACTTTTGTAATATAAATTTATATTTATCCAATAAAAAAAAAAAATTTTTTTTAATAAAAATAAATATTAATAAAAAAAAAAATTATTAAAAAAAAAAAAACCAAAAAAAAAAACAAAAAAAAAAAAATAATAATTAATAAAAAAAAAAAAAAAAAAAAAGAAAAAAAAAAAAACCCCACATAAAATAAAAAAAAAAATTTAAAAAAAAAAAATTAAAAAAAATTTTAAAAAAAAAAAAAAAAAAAAAAAAAAAAAAAATCTACCACGCTATCACTTTGACTTCCTTGTCCACCTTATCACCAGGGTAGAATCGTTTTGGACTTCTACAGGAAATACACAAATATCAATACCAACACTAACTGTTTTATTTTATCACATGATTCAAAGGATGCAAACCCTTCCACTAAGCGAGGTCGGTGAGTAAAAAAGATGGCGTATATTTTTGAAATCAGCGGGATCAGAACAATCCAGGCAATAATCGACAAAAACAAAAGGGATAATTTGAAACCACCTTACACCAGAGGCGGAACATTTTAGACAAGTGACCGTGAATTCTGACAGACACAAGTTAACCTTTGAGTTCGAAATTGAGGAGTTTTGGTATTGATCTGATAACGTTTGCATTAAAAATATGGACTTTTTTCGGATGGTGATAAAAAAAAACTGAGACAGATAATTGCTTTTGATAAATTTTTCATGGAAGGTAATTATTTAAGCTTACTTGCAACAAAATTCTACGCCCTAGCGAGCGGCCTTCCGGCAGTTAACCGGAACATTTGCCATGGCGGACGAAAACATGCGTGTAGGCATGTTTTTGAGTTCTTTCTTCGTTTTATTTATCAATTCCTTCTCAGTTTTCGCGACGAAATTGTTGGAGTAGATCTCACGCTTCAGGTTGGCCCAGAAATTTTTGATGGGACGCAGCTGGGGGACGTTGGGCGGGTTCGCCGACTTGGGTACTGTTGCGGTAACTCACACCGAATCCCATCGGATAGCGCAGGTGTTAAAATCACCGAACCGGTGGTGTAAGGGAACAGACGTCAAGGTGACAGTGACATGTTGACATGAAGGGTGAAAGAAGAAATGAAGAAAGAGTAAGAGAATGCGATAGTAGAGATAGAAATTCATGCAAAGAGGAAAGCAGCCATAGAGATAATTTCTATAATAGATAGTTTCTGAAGAGTAGTGAGTAGATAAGTTGGTGGAGGAAAATAGGAGTAAGGAAAGACCAATGTAAGTACGGAATCATGATAGACACCAAATTAATGCTAACGTTGTTAAATATAGCTTTTAGCGTTCGAGAATTGAATATTGGCGTATTTCTTTTGTCTACGCTCAAAAGAATTCCATCATTCCCTTCCCCCCAACATTCTAAAAGATTGTTCGAGACGTCGAATAGTACGGCAAGTACTCGGGGCAACCATCATGGCAAAGCTTGCAACAATCCCGATTCCGACCAGATGGTGAGTTGTTGCCATTGTGGTAAATGGTGGCATTATGCCTGCGTTAGTGTGAACGATAGCATCTCAGCTCCGGATCGAACGTGTACGTGCCCAGAGTGCCAAAAATCATCGCTTCAAGTGCAAGCAGCCTGTCGTTTGAAAAGGTGAGTAGCAAAGCTAGCTCTACCTCATCGACCGTCAGTACGCGAACGCGACAGGCTCGGCTACGAGTTGAACAGCTCGAGGCTCAAAAAGCATTAGCCATGAAGCGATTGGAGGGGTACAACAACGGCAACAAGAGCATAATAAGAAGAAGGAAGCGGAGATGTTGTTAGAGCTACAGAAACGGCAAAAGGAAGCGGAATTGGACCAACTGCAACTTTGGCTGGAGGCTACGGCAACCAACTAACCATATTCGAGAATTTCTACGGCACGAGACGTCAGGTATTTCGTTATGGAACAATTTACTGGAGCAAACGTTAGGACACGTTTTAGACACTTGCCTTTCCCAAGACATTCTTTGGTGACTCTAACGTTTGCATTAATGAAAATGGACAAAAATTGCCGATTTTTCATGGGTTTACCTTCACCCGCATTGACTAAACTACCCATGCAGCATCAATTATTGTAACCCATGGATCAGCAGACAACATTTGACAGCTCTATCAGTCGAACTCTAACCGTGATGGCAAAAACAGTGAAGCAACTCCGTTCAGAAGTGTGCGCGTTCAAAGAACGGCACCCCATCGCGTCAACAACGGACATTGTGCGGCAGTTTGTGGACGCCGGATACGCCCGTTCCAGCATCTCCAACATCTTGGCACCAGTAGACAACAGTCAGAGCATCGAAAGAAAGCCCGGTTCCGGACGGCCGACGACCCTGAGCGACAAGAAGCCCCAAAGGATGCTGAAGAGGAAGACCGAGGGAAAAGTGGCCACATCGCTGCGTGCGCTTGGCCGGGAGGTAGGTTCAACCGGCCAAACAGTGTAAAAGTACCTGGCAAACATGAACATACATGTCAGGAAGCGGAAGTTGCGTCCACTGGTTTCGGAGCTACAGGCAATGACGCAGCGGCAGCGGCTGAATAAGATGGTCAACTCGATTTTCCCGGTGAATCGCGACGTGGCGGTGTTGATGGACGACGAGACCTATCTCACCCTGGATGGCAACGACTGGCAGGGCACTTCGTATTTTACTTCCCCCACGAAGGAAGTGAGCTCCGAGGTGAAGTTCATTTCACACACCAAGTTTCCCAAGAAGGTGCTGCTGTGGGTGACAATCAGCGAGAAGGGGATGTCAAAGCCGCTCTTCTTTCGCACCGGACTCGCCGTGAACGAGGAAATTTATAGTACGAAATGCCTGCCGGAAGTTGCGTCGTTCATCAAGAAATACGCGGTGTTCTGGTCGGCCCAATACTCGAAGCGATCGTTGGAGGAGGTGGAGCGGCTGAATACCGATGTGGTATCCAAGTCGGCGAACCCGCCCAATTTCCCCCAGCTGCGTCCCATCGAGAATTTCTGGGCCAACCTGAAGCGTTATATCTACTCCAACAATTTCGTCGCGAAAACTGAGAAGGAATTGATAAATGAAACGAAGAAAGAACTCAAAAACATGCCTACACGCATGTTTTCGTTCGCCATGGTGAATGTTCCGGTTAACTGTCGGAAGGCCGCTCGCAAGGGCGCAGAATTTGTTTGCAAGTAAGCTTAAATAATTACCTTCCATGGGAAATCTATCAAAAGCAATTATCTGAATTAGCTTTTTTTACCACCATCCGAAAAAAGTCAATTTTTTTTAATGCAAACGTTAATGATAAAAAGGATTCTTAAAATTTGGCTAGAAATTGATCGTGTAAAAATTACATCAAATGTTACAACACAAGTTAAATTCATTTGAAATTTAATTTAAAATAATATGTACAATTCACTCATTCCAAAAAAGAGGCGCGTCTGAAAATCACGTTACTAAAGTTTCTCGCGAGAAAAGAAAAAAAGGGGTAGTATCTCTACTGATAGATGTATTCAGATCTTTGGAATTTTTCCAGATAAAATTGCGGTATGAGAAAACCTCAACTGTACGTCGGTAGATCTTGTTGATTGTGGCAGTATTGAGCAAGTCGCTGTGCGTATTAAACTAGACAAAGCGAAGATCTTTGTTTGCGGAATCTATCTTCGACCGAACTCGTCTCCGGAATTGTACTCAGCGCATTCCACAGTCCAGAAAATCTGTGAAAGTGCGACGGATTCTGTAATCATTGGGGATTACAACCCACCTCAGTTGGTATGGTCCTACGATGAAGAGTTCAACAGCTTGCTGCCGTCCAACGCATGGACTGAACAGGAAATCACTCTGGTTGAATCAATGATTGCCTCCGGACTACATCAGATCAAAAGGCTGCTAAACTCGAATGGTCGTACACTTGACTTGGCATTTGTTAACGAACCAATCGATGTTGAACTTATCGAACCTCCGTCATCCCTCCTCCGAATTGACAACCATCACAAGCCATTCGTTCTTCGCATTGACGTGAATGCCTCCTAGGTGCAACCAGCTAGCGACTCGAACATCATTGATGATTTCGATTTTCGACGTTGCCACTTTCCGAAAATGAATAATGCTCTCATGGACGTCGATTGGATTGAAATGGTTCGTGCAAAAAATACGGATGAAACGGTACGTATGTTTTATGACAAATTGTACGACATTATGGAGGAATATGTTCCACGTCGAACAAGTAGGCCTCATTCGTTTAAGCAACCGTGGTGGACAACTGAGTTACAGCATCTCCGTAACATTGTGCGAAAAGGCCGTAAACGCTATTTTCGATCACTCACTACTGTGAACCGGATCAATCTACATTCGCTCGAAACCTATTACGCCAATTGCCAGGACGCTGCTTTTCGTTGCAATATAAGACGATTGGAGCAGACTGCGAAGCAGAACCCGTCATCCTTTTGGTCGTATATTCGAAGCCGTAAGCAATCTAACCGAATCCCTTCGGACATGACTTTTAAAGAAACTTCGGCTGATTCACCTCACGAGCTAGCTAATCTGTTTGCCGATTTATTCGAAAATGTACACACTCTAACGTCATCAACCTTTTCCGCTGACAGCCTTAAATCCTGTCCTGCTTTCAATTTGAATTGTCCTGCTCTAGTTGTGAGCCAACATGAAGTTTTGTAAGCCCTGGAAAAGTTGGATGTGTCGAAAGGGTCGGGCATAGACAAGATACCGCCGTTGTTTTTAAGAGAATGTGCTGACTCACTGATGATGCCTTTGACGACTATTTTTAACAGGTCACTCAGTGAAGGTACTTTTCCCGAAGCGTGAAAGTTAGCCTCAATCACACCGATTTTCAAAGCTGGTAAAAAACATGCTGTTGAAAATTACAGAGGTGTTTTGATTTTATGCTGTATGGCCAAGGTGTTTGAACAATTGGTTCACATAGCTCTTTACGCTGTATCTCGACCGCTGATTTCTTAATTCCAACATGGTTTTGTTAAGAAGCGATTCACGACAACGAATCTGCCCAGGTAACCAATAAGCAGTTCCAAAGCGTATTTACGGCAGCCTATCGAGCAAGTAAGTCGCCTTAAATGCAACATAAATGTTACTTTTGGCCCAATATACGGCTGCTTTACTGCAATGCTAGGATAACGCTTGATTAATGCTATTTTGCATTCGAAATGCTTCTTACAGGCTACAACCATTTAAATAGCATTTGAAATGCAACTGTACAACAGATAGAATTCAAGATGCTGATATAATGCTAATATAATGCTTGTAGCATCTGAAATGCAAATTTAGGGTTGATTTACTGCATGTGCTATTGCTTATTGGTTACCTGGGTGATGTCTTACGTAAATTTCCTATCAACAGAAATTGAGAATCGTCACCAAGTTGATGCCATATACTTCGATTTTTCAAAAGCGTTCGACAAGGTTCCTCACACTCTTGCAATTGACAAGCTGAAGTATCTGGGCTTTCCTGATTGGATCACAAAGTGGTTGCGCTCTTACTTATCTGGTCGGAGCGCTTTCGTCAAATTAAACGGTAGTCAGTCACGCGTCTTCTCCATCACGTCAGGTGTACTGCAAGAAAGCGTTCTGGGACCACTGATTTTTATATTGTTCGTGAATGACTTGTGCTTTCGGCTGAAGTCACGCTTTCTCCTCTACGCTGACGATCTAAAAATCTACGAGGTTATATCATCGCATCTCGACAACTGCGCTCTCCAGGCTGACATCGACGAGATTTTGTTGTGGTTTTCTGAGAATGGAATGGAACTGAACATCAAAAAGTGCAAAGTTATTTCGTTCACCCGCCGGTAATCCCGAACAGAGTTTGAATACTCCATCAGCTCAGAAGCTATAGAGCGTGTTCAAGGGGTTACTGAAGATCTAAAACTCCGGTTCAATGAGCATATTAGCACAACTACCGCAAAGGCCTTTGCAGCACTGGGATTTATTCGTCGCAATACAAGGGGTTTCATCCATATATTTGCTCTCAAGGCGCTGTACTGTTCGATCGTTCGTAGCATCATGGAGTAAGCTGTTAGCGTGTGATCACTCAGTTCAGATCATCCGGATGGAAAGGGATCAACGCAATTTTGTACGATATGCTCTTCGTCAACTTCCGTGGAATGACCCAGCAAATCTACCTGACTATCCGAGTCGTTGTAGACTGGTCGATTTATAAACTTTAATGCACAGACGTACTAACCTACAGAGGTTATTTGTTTTTGACATTGTCGAAGGTGGTGTAGGTTGCCCGGCGCTGTTGCAAAACATCAATTTTTTTGCACCCGCTCGCCAGTTTCGTGATCGTAGTTTACTTGTAGTCAGTCGCCCTAGAACTACGTTTGGGCAAAACAACCCTTTCGATAACTGTGTTAGATCGTTTAACAATGTGAGTACTGTTTTTTATTTTAATATATCTAAATGTGTGTTCAATAATAGAATTGAAAACCTAGGTTATGTACCAGTCTGTTGAGTTTTTTTTTTTTTTAATTCGAGACGAAGAACACTAAATAAAAAATAAAAATACGTTAAAAAGAAACGGTATGATTGGTTCTAGGGCTATTTCTATGAGAAGATATATTCTCCATGACAAGGCTATGAAGAAATGCGTTCGCAACCAATCTATGTTCGTAAAAGGAAAGTTAGCAACAAGTGATAAGTTTCACAATATGGCATCTCAATAGCGTATTGTTCGGAGAAATGGGCGTGAAATATATCGATAATTGAATAAAGTTAAAATTAAAGTCCCACTCATAAAAGCAATGCTCATGCAGGATAACACGTTGGCAATTACCTGAGCTAGAAGATCTTTGATCAAAAATGTTAAATTTTCTTCTAAATTTTACATCATCACACATGACATCCCTCTCACCGGTAACTTCAAATCAAGCAATTCCGAAAATTTGTCAGACATTAATCTTGAGAGCAAAATTATTTCCATTTACCACCACCGGCCATTATTCGGTTCAATGGGTTGGAATTTCCCATTCCCCATTGTTCTGTCAGGTGAGGACTTATTCTGCATATCGTACTGTCCGGAGGCACACAGGTTCCATGAGTAGGTCGCAATCGATATGAACAACAAGCGACCCAACGACGACGCAAGCCCATCCCGGAAAGTGGGTATGCAGTACAAGACGGCCAACCGATAACGACCCAATTGCAGGTCAATAGGGAAGATGCACTTCTCGTGTTCAGGCTAGGGATTTGCTTGAGGAGCCTATGCTCGATGCCTGCCTCATGCCAGCCGGCAACGATGAGCCAACCGTAGGGAACATGCAAATAATATAATTTAATTTATTGGATTTTGATATTTCAATTGATCGAAGAATTCCAGCTATTTGAAAACAGTTAGCCATACGGCTTGTTGGAACATGGCACGAAGTGGAAGCAGTGAGAAGATATATGTATTCTTTGAGGAACAATCCGGCACAGACCGCGAAATGGAGGGAAGTGGTGGGAACCTTCAACCTGTGTGTGCAAATGCAACTTTAATTTCCTACATCTTGTCCATTCTGTTTCCATTTTTTTTTTTCTATTAACCTTTCGGCTCAAGTCAAAGCGGAGGCATCTTCGACTGTTGACGGTCGGTAGATAGGTCTCTGTTTCAATTTTTTGACCTGTTTTAATGATGATTATATGACTTATTTGTCGGTTGCTTGTTTCCTCGACCGGAGAGATGAAAGTAGAACCTTGAGAAACCGCACAAAACAAACATTACTCTAATCAAGCATCGAATCAGTGACTCACCACGAGAAACATCAATTAGCCACCCGGGAGGCTCGGAACTCGGGGGAAATCGGGTGTGGGTCGCCAAATGACGAAAATCGACCCGGGCTATGAGATGATTTCGTTCGATGTAATTTGGAATGATAACTTAATTTCGGTTCCGGTGGCGGGTTGTGTTTAACGCACTGGGTCCCAGATGTTGTCGGTTTTTTGTTTCCTTCTCTTGTTTGTTTCTCTGCTGGTTGATCGCTACCATGATGGGATTAATGCTACCGGCATCCATCGGGGTGCGCAGGGGATTGGTCTAGTCGACCGACCACAGGGTTTGCTGATTGCGTCCGGAAGGCATCGTCAGTTTCAATTTTGGAAGAAATCAGATGATGACAGATTAGCGCAATTTTGGCATAGGTAGAAGATTGATTTTTTAATCTGCCCGGGGTGCATTTTTCCTTGTGTGACAAATGTGAGAGTGGAGGACTGTCTTGGTGGGCAACTTTCAAACCCGCCGTGTGGGATTGCGTAGGAAAATGGGTTAATTATGAGAATTGATGTCTTGGTAGGCTTGTTGATTATATAGTACGATTTTAGTTTTTGCTAAGTAACTAATAAGGAACAGTAGATTGGATGGTTTTTTACTTGAAGATAATATGACGTGAGTTACATACCTTGTTATTAAGATTTCGGTCCAAGTAGAAATCCAAAAAAAAGACTATTTATTTCATAAAATGAACACCTGTCTGTGAATGGGTTAAGGTAGCATTAAGTTTTAATGAATGATTAGATGAATCGTGCATTTTATATCAGCGTGTTACTTAAAAGCTCTTTTTGGAAACAAACATGATAACTGTCAAAATAGATATAAATGTATGTATGTATGTATGTATGTATGTAAGGTAGCCACCATCCCTGCTAGCCCTTGGCTTGGATGCAGTTCCACTTAATAGCAAGATCAAATTGAGCCACCGATCTGAATTCACAATATCGCTGTATGAAGGGCCAAAAACGGAGGGGTGGACCCGTGAGCAGAGACATTCACGCAAAATCCACGGGAAAATAAGAATCTCCTTACAACGATACGATCCAACAACAAAACCCCCAAATCCAAAACTTTTAAATTTCTCCCGATGACTTTTTTAAAAAAAACCACAACAAAGGAAGAAAAAAAAAAAAAAAAACAAATAGGAAGAAGAAGATGCCCCCCCCACCACCACCCACCACCAACAGACAACAATTATGGTAACAAAAAAAAAAAAAAAAAAAAAGAAAAAACCATCCCTCCACACAACGTAGGGAAGAAAAAACAAAAAAAAAAAAGAAAAAAAAAAAAAAAAAGAAAAGGGAAAAGAAAAACCCCACCCACCAACGCCACCACCCCAAAAAACCCCCCCACGAGGGAGGGGGAGGCACAGATACATCTGCCACCTCAACTGGCAATAATAACTCGTTGGATCGCGCTCATGTAGGGGAGGATGGTACAAAACGCACCGTTTAAGCAACATCGTGAATTACTAGTGAATGGAAGCTGAAATTTAGGAACAAGTTATTGGGTATGGCGCATTACTATGTTTTCGTTGTAGATCAAATGTAATTTAAATTCAAATCGATGATTTTTCGTGATTTTTTAAACCTTTTCCAATTTGATACCAAGACGACACCGGGGTAAAACGCCTGTTTCATTGCTTAACATGCACCCCAAAATTGGGGTAAGACGCACCACAGCACTGGTATATGATGCACCACAATATTGGGATAGCATCCACAGCTTGCAAAAGGTAAACACACGGCTATAATAAGTTACTCAGAGTTGTAAAGTGAGGAGGTTGCAACATCTCGCCACATCTTTTTAGCTCAATGGGTATGGAATAAAGATAGCAAAACGTTGCGATATGTTGCCAACTCCTCATTATATACACGCTTAAAAAAAGTACCTAATAGAGCATTTAAGTGTGGGAAGCCAACTTTGGGTATAATTATGTTTACCTACCATTGGGTTCAAATTACATACGAATTTTACCATAAGTAAATTATTTATACTCAGCGGTAGATTAACATGATTATACCCAAAGTTGGTTTCCTACACTTAACTGCTCCACTGGGTACTTTTTTCTAAGCGTGTAGACGTATATAACGCCACGGTGCGTTCTTCCCCAGATTTAGTCTTGAATTGTTTTGTCTAAATATTCTGAAAATATGAAGAATTATAGTGAAGTTTTGATACTATCTTGAAGTTTTTATTGTCAGCGATACATGTGAAGTGAATTTATTACTAACCATGGATGTTAACGCATGGTAATAGCTTATTTCAAGAACACTATTATTTACATGTGAAGTACAGTCATGAAAATTTGTTCAATTTTGATCATGTGTTGGTGTATTTAGTGCCTTATTGTACTACAAAATTATGAGTTATGCTGTTTTATGTATACATTGATAAAGTATCATTCCATTAAAACTATAGTTCTGAAGAATTAAGCACATTTATTGAGTGGGTCGTTCTACCTCACCAGTGCATTTTGTACTGTTCTCCCCTAAATGGGAGAGGATGGTGCCTCATGGTGATGAGCGAAACAGCTCCTTCTACATCACCAACTATAATAATAAAATGCAGCAATTTGTCTCGTCCACAACGTTGTTAAATTGAGACTCTGAAATAATTTCCAGCGTGATTTAATGAAAGAAAGTGGATCACCTGGCAGCCTAGCAAAATATAAAAGAAGATTTAAGCAAACAATAAGGCGCAATAAATTTGCTATGAGTATGATTATTGCCCTGGGTCCTCCATTAGTTCAGTCGGTTAAGGCGCAGCACAAAGCAACACCATGCTGGAGGTGGCTGGGCTCGATTCCCGGTCGGGTCTAGGAATGTTTCGTGAAGTAAAATTTCTCGACTCCCTGTGCATAGCGTATGATTGTACTTGCCACATAATCATACTAATGCAAAAATGGTACTTGGCATCGAAAGCTCTTAATTAATAACTGTGGAAGTACATTTAGAACACTAAGTTGAGAGCAAGCAATATGCTTATTGTAAAATCAATAAGCTTGAAATGCTAAAGAAGAAGATGAAGAATGATTATTGCCTTAAAATGGAAATTTAATAAATCAAATATTAAAAAAAAACAATTAAATTAAATTTGAACTCTCCGCTAACTTTTATTTCCTACTGGGCCCATAAATGATTTTTTTGCCTGTCAAATAGAAAATGTAGGATCATGAACAATTCTAGTTTTTGAATTTTGATTTTTTTTTATGAAGAAGAAAAAAATACATGAAAAACCATCCTATCTTTTCATATACATAACGTTAGTTATGTGGGCTTAAGGAGTGTATCGAAAATAAGCTATCCACAAACTTTCTTGCAAATTAGCTGAGAGCAATTTGGTGGATTGATATTTTTCTCAACGAAATCTATACCCTTTTCCGCAAGCCAATTGAGAGTGGTTTTGGCATAGTGAGCAGACGCTAAATCCGGCCAAAACAGTGGAGGTGTACTATGCTTCTTATATAAAGGCAACAATCTCTTCTGGAGACACTCAGATCGATAGATTTCCGCATTTATAGTTCCGGTAGTGTAAACAATGGTTGATTTCAAACCACAGGACCCTTTTGCTTGCCATACCAGTACCTTTCGACCGAATTTCTCCACTTGAATCGACCTGTCCGCATCGCTCACATCCTCCCCAACGACGGCAGTAAAGTATTGTGGACCTGGAAGGGTTTTTGAGTCCTCCTTTACATAGGTCTCATCGTCCATCAAAACGCATGCATCCGGCCGCTGCAAAAGACGCGAATACAATTTCCGGGCCCTTGTTGCTGCTCGCTGCTTCTGTTCTGCACTTTGTTTCGAGATTTTCTGCTTCTTGTAGGTCTTCAGGTGGTTTCGCCTCTTGATACGCTGGATCATTCCGACACTCGTTCCTGCTTTTTTGGCCAAATCACGTATTGACATTGATTTGTTCTTCATGATTAGAGATACCACTTTCTGCTCCAGTTTCGGGTTGGAAGAACCGGGTTTTCTGCCTCTTCCTGGTAGCTCATCCAAAGAATAGTGTTCCCCAAACTTATTAATGATGGTTTTAACACTCGCATGATGAATTCCAAACCGCTTCGCCAATTTTCGCATAGTAATACCCTTCTCACTTAGCCATGTGTCCAGAACCTTAATTTTCATTTCTTTTTCAATACGCGACATTTTGAAAACGCAGAAATTGAACCGCAAAAACAAGTAAACAAAAGAAAGCTGACAGTCAAACGCACAGCATGCAGTGTTCAGAGCATAAAAAATCATCACAAACACATGCGTACAACGCAAATGTATGTGGATAGCCTATATTCGATACACTCCTTAAACTCACAGCTATGCATAAATGCGAAGCTGAAAATAGCACTAAAAAATATTGTGAAGGTTTTCTTATAATATAAAATGATAATAACAATTATATTCGTTGTGTCTGCAGATTCTGGTCCTGCTCCAATTGTAAACGGACTTGCATTACCATAGCCACGAGGGAAAAAATAATCTTAAATTATTCTTCAACACTTGGGAATTCCATGGGTGATCTGAGATTAGCATCGTAGGACCGTATAAAGAATACTTCCAATTTTCGTGGTAGGGTAAGATTTCAGCATACAACATTGTCGGGGTCGCGCTGCCTACATCGCTTTGGTGTATTTCTGTATTATTAATCATCGCCACCTAAGGTATAGTTGACGTTGTCGTGTACATTCAAGTTTAACCATGAGGAAGCTGTATTTACATTTTAAGTGTAACTCTGAACTCACACTCACAAACGTTTATTATGTTGTGGTCAACCTGTTAGCATAATCGATGTACCTTGATTCTGATAAGGTTTGCTGTTCACAGCTGTAGATAAAGTAGAGGATTGATTTCCTGATCGTAGACCAAAGCAGTCTTTTATTATTTATCTAAAAAGAAAGTTAAGAATCTTTAAGCTGGCGACGAGGATAAAGTATTTTGAGAAAAAGTTAAAATAGTGAATAGTTCAAGTGAAAAAAGATCCCAGTTGGCCCATTTTTTGGTGCCGGTCGCAAGCGACGCTATACAAACGGAGGCGGCATTGTGAAGATTTTGGTTCGGTGGTGGAATCAGGTTGGAAAGTTCCCAAGGATGACTCAAGAGGTTATAGAGAACGTGATGGTGCGGAAAGAGGTAGAGAGAGAAACCGACATGAAAGAGGACAAGATGATAGGCGTTTTCAGCAATCTCATAGGAGTTTTAGGTCCAGATCTAGGTCACAAACTAAAGGCCGTTATGCTAATTTTATTTGCCATTATTGTAACCTTACAGGACACATACAAGAAAATTGCTACAAGTTCATTAATAAACAAAAGAATCCAGTAGGAAATCCGGTTAAATTCCTAGGTGAGGCTCTTAGCGAGGAAGATCCCAATGAATATTTTAAGCGGCTAAGGATGGATTACGATAGTGACGCGGATTCAGGTGATTACTATCCTTGCTTGATGATTAAATCAGTTAGTAGGGTCAGTGAACCTTGTCTGTTGGATGTTTGCATTGATGGGGAATTCATCAAAATGGAAATTGACAGTGGTTCTTCAGTATCGGTAATAAGTAGGCCGGATTATTTGAATTTTTTTTAGCAAAATTCCGGTGAGAAGCAATTCGAAAAGATTAATGGTGGTAAATGGCGCAAAATTGGATGTGTATGGATCTATTATGGTGACTGTGGAGCTAAATTCAAAGAAAATTGAACTAGACCTTATTATCATTAACACTGGACATAATTTTTTGCCTCTGATTGGTCGGGATTGGTTAGATATTTTTTGGAACAGATGGAGACAAAATGTTTCAAAACAATTATGTGTGAACAACATACCTTCCACTAACGATGTTAACAGGATGGTTAACGGTTTGAGAATCAAATATGGGAACGTTTTTAACAGGCATTTCACGCGTCCGATTCTAGGTTATGAAGCCGATTTAGTGCTAAGAGATGAATGTCCAATTTTCAAAAAGGCATACAACGTGTCCTATCGGATGCGAGACAAGGTTTTGGAGCATTTGCAAGAGCTAGAGAGAGATGGCATTATTACTCCTATTAAAACAAGCTTATGGTCCTCACCAGTTGTAGTTGTTCCAAAAAAGAACGATGAAATTAGGCTTGTAATAGACTGTAAGGTATCTTTGAATAAAGTTTTGATACCAAATACGTAACCTTTGCCAACTGCGCAGGATTTATTTGCGTCTTTAGCTGGATGTACATGTTTCTGTTCATTGGATCCGACGACGGCGTAAACACAATTAAATCTTTCAAAAAAATCAAGAAAATTTGTTGTCATCAACACCATTAAAGGGTTATTTACCTATAATAGACTTCCTCAAGGTGCGTCTTCCAGTGCAGCTATATTTCAGCAAATTATGGACGATGTTTTGAATGGAATTGATTTTGTTTACTGTTATCTTGACGATGTGCTTATTGCAGGAAAAAGTGACGAAGAATGTCTGAGGAAATTGGAAATAGTATTGGAGCGTTTGTTACAAGCTAATATTAAAGTTAACTTCAATAAATGTAAATTTTTCGTCAATAAGTTGCCTTATCTGGGACATATTTTTTCAGACAAGGGTCTCCTTCCAAACCCAGATAAAATTTCAACAATACAAGCAGCAAAAAAACCAGAGAATGTTAATGAGTTGAAAGCATATCTGGGACTTCTAGATTATTACAATAAATTTTTGTCAAACCTTTCAATGACTCTAAATCCTTTGTATGGATTGTTGAAAAAGAATGTTAGATTTGAGTGGAATTCTATTTGTAACAAATCGTTTGAGGAATCCAAAAGGAAGTTACTAGCGGCTTATATACTTACCTTCTATGATCCAAAGAACCCAATTGTTGTCTGTACTGATGCGTCATCATATGGGTTGGGTGGAGTAATTTCACATTTAGTGGATGGATTTGAGAGACCTATTTGGTTTACTTCATTTTCTTTAAATAATGCGCAAAAAACCTACCCTATATTGCATTTACATGCACTAGCTGTGGTATCCACCATAAAAAAATTTCATAAATTTTTATATGGTCAAAAATTCACTATATACACTGACCATAAGCCACTATTAGGAATTTTTGGCAAACCAGGTCGTAATTCAATCTTTGCCACTAGATTACAGAGATATGTTATGGATTTAGCTATATAAGAGTATGATATTGTATACAGACCTGCAGAAAAACAAGGGAATGCAGATTTTTGTTCAAGTTTTCCACTGAAGGAACATTTAGTACAGGACACTGTCTGTGATTATGTGAAAACGTGTGTGTGTCTGACGATTTTCCTTTCGATTGCACATTAGTAGCTCGAGAAACCAAAAATGATGCATTTTTACAACAGATACATTTTTACATAAAGAATGGTTGGCCAAAAAGAGTTCAACGATGTTTTACAAATGTTTATTTGCAAAATCATGACTTAGAAGAAGTTCAAGGTTGTTTATTGTTTCAATATAGGGTAGTAGTACCTACTTCCTTGCAAGGCAAAATATTAAAACTACTACACGCCAATCATAATGGTATAATTAAAATGAAACAACTTGCTAGAAAAAGTGTTTATTGGTTTGGCATAAACCAGGACGTGGAAGATTTTGTTAATTGCTGTGATACTTGCCTGAAAACAGAGATCGAAATTCTCACTCAGCTGGGTGAAAACCATGTTCTCTCTCAAGCAGGTTGTCGATGAGTAGCGAACCGTTTAAATTTTCATCTCTCCTTTTTCGCCGATAATTCATT
This sequence comes from Aedes koreicus, assembly GCA_024533555.2. Lineage (NCBI taxonomy): Eukaryota > Metazoa > Arthropoda > Insecta > Diptera > Culicidae > Aedes > Aedes koreicus. The sequence continues at coordinate 10,189 of JAHHFK020005100.1, read as the reverse complement.
ATCCTCTCTCTTGCATATGCGAAAATATCGCTCTCCAAAATTCAACGAAAATATTTTCTCATGTCACATTTTTCACTGAAAACATGCTACCTAGATCGTATAATAAAAAAAAACCTAAAATAAGGCGAAGCCAAGTGTTTGTGTGTTTAAAGGTGAAAGGAGGGGGTGTGGGGGTGATGTTGGGTGGTAGGCTGTGTGGTGAGTATTCGGTTGAGCGGGTGGTACTAGAAGAGGAATCTCCCGAATCACGCGGTGGGTGGTGAGATCCATTCACTGTAATTTTTTGACTGTTTTCCAACTAATTGAGCAGATTTTCTGCAGGACCCCATTTTATGGTTAACCTCACATACAAAAATAGCAGCTAAATTGGATGGACAGCCGAAAAATTATGATGTGTGGAAGGCACCACTCACCGCACTATTCGGGGGATAGCTCATATCGAATAACAAACAGTTTTCTTTGTTTAGTTGTTGTCAAACAACGTTAACGGGTATAATTTGTGTAATATGTTTTCTCTACCTTTCGTGCTTACGTGGAAACTTTCGAGCCACTTTACGATTGCACCATTGCAATTCAAAGCCTAAATTGCACCTTCAGCGACTTTATTGGACACTGGATGACAGCGTTTGGACGAGTAGTATCCATTCAGTCCAATATGTTTCAAACCGGTATAACGGATGCCACGCAACGACGGAAATCGTCCCTTCTGAACAATATATCGACCCCAGGTTCTCCTTCCGTGGTTCAGGATTGTTTTCGTCACAGCAGCAGGAAAACATCATAGTAAGTAATATCTTGAGTGGGGTTTACATTTTTGTAGTAAAAATTATATTTTCAGGAATGTCTTCTCCATGTTCATCAAAAACTCAATAATCTGTCCATCCAGCCTATTGAGGAACCGGTGGCTGGTCCACCGTCTTCTCCAAATCAAAACAAAGCGATCACGTCTACTACTCGGTTCAGCTTGAACGAGTTCCTTTCTCAGAGGATTGGTAGAGGAACTCAAGTGGCTGCAAATGTTTCATCATTAGAGCAAAGAATAAGGACTATCCAAAACCAACCTCGCAAGGACGCTGACCAAAACGGATTCGATATTATTGATTTCTGGGCCAAACAGCGCTATGATGACCCAGAACTTTGGAAATTGATAAATGTAATACTGGGAGCACCGGATACACAATGCAGTGTTGAGCGAGATTTCAGTTAGTTCAATCTAGTTTTCACTAAGATCAGAAATCGCATCAGTGGAACTAACCTGGAAAATGTTCTGAAGATAAGATCAAACAAAGATCTTGTTCAAACAGCTCTAGCAAAGTCATTGGATCAAGACAAGGATTGAATCGCTTTAAGACTTAGAAAAAAATGAGAAATATAAAAAACTCCCACTACTTAATTTTCTATGAAATTTTCATAAAAATTAGATGATTTACCAAGGCAGTTGTATTCTTTAATAAACATTGCATAAGGTATTTTTTTAATTCGTACTTTTCATCGTTTTTGCATCTCAAAGGGGACGTGGGGCTATCCACAAATTATAAGGGTTTGTGAGTGATGTTTAGACCCCTTCACTCGCGCTTTGTAAGACAATATAAGATTTTCAGATAACCCCGTCCCCACTAAAACCTGACTAAGTAAAAATAGTAATCTAACAATTGAATCTCATATAAGAAAATCCCCTTGTAAGAAATGTTGAAACCCACCTCCTTCCTCCTTAATCCTTTACATAAGTTATGGATGACCCCTTTACCGCTCATAACTGCCACTTGCACCCTGACGTCCCTTTGACCATCATTGATCCCCTTGACCACCATAGACTCTCCTTTGACCCCCTGATCCCCCTTGACCACCCCTGACCAGCTCTGCCCCCTGACCTTCCGTTTACTGTCTCTTGACTGCCCATGACTGCCTCCTTTGACTGCCCCTTGACCCCCCACTCCTCCACTGACCACTCTGGACCCTCTGATCCCCCTTGAGCACCCATGAATATCCCCTTGCCTCCTGACCACCCTTTGACCATCACTGACTCCCTTGGCCACCACTGACTCTCCGTCTGACCACCATGGACCTCCCCTTGACTATCCCTTAACCACCCATGACCTCCATTTACTGCCCCTTGATCCCCCCTCCCCACTGACTACCCTTGATCCTCCTTAACCCCTCAACACCACTGAACCCCCATTATTTCCATTACTTTTTACCAGTCACTGAACAGCCGGATAAGATTTTGCACGGTTTCTCCAAATAGCATGAATTAGGGGAAGAGGCTCTAATGTGTTTCTTTGGATCTAGAATTCGGCCTATGCTTGAAATTCGAAGTAAATTTTAATTCACTATTTTTACCCTGAAAATCCGAAATATACAGTAGTATTGTCTCACTGACATATCTATGTTAAGACAAAATAAAAGCAGACAATTTTTATCAATAGGCCAAATTTTAGATCCATAGACCCAAATTAGAGCACTTTCCCCTATTTTTGTACATTTTTTTTGTACACGGTACGCATACTTCGTACGAAAAAATAATCTGGTGTATCTCAATGAATGCCTCTAAGTAGTAACTATTGCGCTAAAAAGAGATCAGTGGTAAATCCAGAAATGTCATTTCAATTATTTATACGCAAATATTTGTTCATTTTTTTCCTTGCCGAACTGCCCAATGGGTAAAAGTCACGTTAATAAATTACAGAAATGTGGTAACTCGAAGCCTTCAGAGAAGCAGCACGTTTTATTGCAAGTGTTCCGTTTTAACGAAAAATATTCAGTGTTTTTGCTTGACATTGAACCGCTCCATTCGCAAGATGAACGCTGAATGATATTGATTTCTTTTTTTCACCTGCAGTAAGTTAAAAACCTCCATGTTCCTTAACTCCAGCCATTTGATGTGTGAAGCTAAAGTGGTGCTCTTACCATATGAATACAATACAATTTTAATCGTCCTTGTGATAATTAAATTTTTTTGGGCTTATTATCTGTGATTTGAATTGTAATAGTATTTCCTGATCACTGGGAATACTTGCAAACTTTTGTGGTTGATATCAATAGCTTTTCACAATAATATCACTGTGAAGCAAATAACAGTTCTTGAAGAAGTTTATATCTGTAGATGAAATCAGTTCGTTCATTTTTTGCCTGACTGGTTTGAATTGTTGTTAAATAAATTATCTAATAGAAAAATCGCCTTGCTCAAACCTTTGTAGGGGTAAGAGGCGGGACCATCATCATCATCATCATAATCATGATCATTATGAATCAGAAGTATCTTCTATTAAGTTTGCTTCAAATATACAAATTGTTGTTTGCCCACAACAAGAAGAAAATTTGGCTGTTTATCGAATAATAATGTCAGAATAAAACAAGCATGAAGACTGGTGCATTTTCAGGTGTCAAAAAGTAAGTGAAAAATAATTGTCGGCATCTAGAAACCACCGAAAAAGAAACGATTTATCAGCTACTCATGCTCTCCGAAAATTATAAATCGCCGTTGCTTTTCTCGCGAAAACTGCTGTGAGTGTATAATAGTCTCTCTCTTCTCACATTCTCATCTGTTTCTCTAAGCGGGTGGAAAAGGACGTTTCTCTTCTCAAGTAGGCGAAAATTTCGGTCTCTGCCTGAAAATGACAAGTGTTTCTGGAAGCAAAGAGACAAACAAATGGATACCAACAATGAAGCCTTTTAGTAGAGTTCATGCTGATTTTTTTTATTTCAAAGGAAATGTTTTATTGTTGATCGTTGATAGTTGCTCCAAGTGGCTAGAAATTGAAATAATGAGTAGTACAACTGCAGAAAAGGTTTTGACGAGATTTACTGCTTTTTTCGCAAGATATGGACTCCCTGATGTCGTGGTTACTGATAACGGTCCGCCATTCAATTCTGTTGTGTTTATTTCATTTCTTGAAAAGCAGGGTATACAGGTTGTCAAAAGTCCGCCCTATCATCCCCAAAGTAATGGACAAGCAGAAAGAATGTTTCGTTCCAATTGGAGGAAAAGGAACCAGTCAGGCGTGGGCGAAAGAGACGATACACTGCATCAGACGACGAAGAAGCTTTTAATGGGTTCGAATCATCAAGTAAACCTCCACCTGCCCGAAGGGAATTACACCCGGAAGCGTTGCGGAAAGATATTACTGCCAGAAATGGAAGGGGTTGCCAGCCTGTCGTAGTTCGAAGATCCAGTAGGAAGAAGAAGAAAGCAGTGTACAATGAATTTCTGTATTATTAATTAAAAGTAGCATGTTTATATAGTGCGGTCGAAAATAAACTACAGGCATTAGTTGCATTTGAATATTAGAATAGTTAAGGCTTTTGTTTTAGCAATCTGAATTAATTGTTGTTGTTACTAAAGAATACGATTTCCGAACTAGAAAGGGAAGGAATTGTCGTGTACATTAAAGTTCAACCATGAGGAAGCTGTATTTACATTTTAAGTGTAACTCTGAACTCACTCTCACAAACGTTTATTATGTTGTGGTCAACCTGTTAGCATAATCGATGCACCTTGATTCTGATAAGGTTTGCTGTTGACAGCTGTAAATAAAGTAGAGGATTGATTTCCTGATCGTAGACCAAAGCAGTCGTCTTTTATTATTTGTCTAAAAAGAAAGTTAAGTATCTTTTAGACGTGATTCAGCGTTTCTTACTCAGCCGCTGGATGCCAGGACAGACGCTGTTTGAGCTGCTCCTCCTTGGTGGACTCCTTGGTCGTTACTTATAAGACGCAAATAGCATATTACATAGCATAGTACATTAGAACCAAAAAGTTCGGAAAGAAGGAGTTGCAGGCAATTTGCCGAGAGCATAATGTTCCCTCATTTTTTTTGGCCGGATCTAGCATCTGCTCCCTATGCTGCTGGTAATTTAGAGCTCATCAGTAGTCAAAAGATCAGTTTTGTCGAAATCATCTACGATTCTAATGAAAAGGATTGTGCCCCATTGAAATATATTTTGGCATTAGCGTTTGAATTGACGCTTAGACACCTTGTAAATAAAGCAACGATGAGGAATAATTCGTTGAAAACATTGCATGTTACCATGAAAGGGAGTCAGTTACTATTATTCACGCAATAACCCCAACGAAGACACTCCTCGATCGCCCACCATGCAAACGTAGTAGATAGGGAGGATTTTGTATCTACCTTAAGAAGACATGGAGAACCCACGTATCCTTCAACAAATATCAAAGGCAACGGGAAATTAATGGTCGGGGAGAAAAGCTCAAAAAAATACCCTGTTTAATGTACAGAACAAACATATATTTAACAATGGTCGTTGGGAGCATATAATCTATGAAGATTAAGTGATGCTCCTTTTATTCACACGGTTCAAACTTTTGGATTAAATATCGTTGCAGCCCATATGGTTAATGAGTAAACCGCCTCAACTTGCTCTTCGAGAAGATAAGCATGTCTGAGAATATAAGAGCGGGTAGTGAAAGAGAGCTTATCTGATATCTTGGATTGCAACAATAACCTAACTTTATTTCAATATACAACTTCACCCCACACTGATCCCAAATTCAGGCAACATCGGCGTCAACGCTGCCCGAACACCGGTCAAAAAAGGAAAATGAAGGAACCTGCTATCATGACACCCGAGGAATCCTCCGCACCTCCGCCTCTATGCCTATATCGGCATTATCCCGCATGATGTTGAATAGCTCGGCGGTGCAAGGGAGTAAGCGTAAACTCCTGGCCAGCGTCGCCCTGTCCATACTTAGGTACGGCGGGCCGGCATGGATCACCGCCTTGAGTACCAAGAGCTACGCAAGTAAGCTAGAGAGTACACACAGGCTCATGTGCCTAAGAGTTGTGAGTGCATACCGAACGGTATCACGCGACGCGGTCTGCGTCCTAGCGGGGATGATGCCAATAGGCATTGTCTTAAAAAAGGACGTAGAGTGCTTCAAGCAACGTGGAACAAGAGGTATTCGGAAGACCACATCAATGGTTAAGTGGCAAAAAGAATGGAACAACTCCACCAAAGGTCGGTGGACCCACCGACTAATCGCGGAATTAACCGGGTGGGTCGGTAGGCGACACGGTGAAGTGAACTTCCACTTAACGCAGATATTGTCTGGCCACGGCTGTTTTAGACAATATCTGCACAAATATGGGCATGCACAGTCCTCCGCATGCAGTGAGTGCGCGGGAGTCGAGGAAACTGCGGAACATGTGGTCTTCGCATGTCCTCGCTTTGACGGCGCGAGATTCGGCATGATTGCCGTAAGCGGTCACGACGCGACTCCGGATAATTTGGTCCAGAGGATGTGCCAATGCTTAAACTGTGATGGAGTCGTATGAAGCCAATAAATTTAATATCGTAGCAAAACCTGCCAATGCTCCCTATAGTCCTTAAGAGGTACGCCCAATCGAAGATATTGAATTACTTTGAGTTGGACGCTTTCCGGAAAGAAGCGGGAGATTGAAATGCCAAACATTTCTAACAAATTTGGATAACAGCTGCCAAAATTGTCACTAAGGAGTCTGTACAAACCTTTGTGGTTGGAATGAAATGCATGCAGAATACAAAATTTTTATTTCAATGTTTTCTGCATGTTTTGATCGTGTGAATTGATACACCATACCATCAAACTTATGAAATTAATAGTTACATTGGAATGCTTCATGCTACTGCCTTTGGTAGAACAAGTTTTTGTGAATACATACCTTAAACTTTGATTCATGCGAAAAACAACTATGTGCTTTTTAATTTAACCTTCATGTTTGGGCTGGAAGTATCCTCTCTCCCTTAGCTCAGTTGACAGAGGCGCAGCTACAAAGCAACACCATGATGGTGGTGTCTGGGTTCGATTTTCGTTATGGTCTAGGAATTTTTCGTTTTTTTGTACTTTCCACACAATCATACTAATCAAAAGGCATCAAAAGCTCTCAATTAATAACTGTGGAAGTGCATTTATAACACTAAGTTGGAAGCAAGCAATAAGCTCATTGTGAAAGCATTAAGCTTGAAATGCTCAGAAAGAAGAAGAAGTTTGGGCTGGTTTGATATTTTACTAAAGTTATTATTTCAATATGAGTAGGGAAACGTTCTGCTTCAACAAGTTTATACAAATTACCAATATTTCCATTTCAAAATAATCCTTTTTCCTTAATGTGAAAAATGTTGCGTAACGAATGGTTTCTTCTTAATTCATCCTTTTGTGCAAACATGCATAATATAAGTGTTAACTGCCTATTCCTGTTCGTATTGAATTCTCTTCCAATAAAAATTGATTAATCGTATTATTCTCTCTTACTCACAGCACCCCAGCAAAGGACCTCCTGCAACAGCTAAAAACAAATATACAAAACGGATAATCACAGGAGACGAACAGCCGATCCAGAAAAATGTTCTGTCCCAAAACGAACAACTGTTCTTCCCAAGTACGGAATTGTGCTCTCCCATGGATGTTTAATAATAATTCTTGGATTTGGTAGAGGGCACATTAACAGTCTCTTACCTACCGATCGTGAGCTCGGCCGAGCACCAGAAAAGCAACCAACATGTTCCGATTCTTATCGCAATCAGCTTCCACACCACCACCGAAGTCAGCACCCATATGCCGAGTGTTCGTTTTTGGGCGAATAACGAACCGGAATAAAAACAAGAGGAAGATCCGTGAGCATAACCAATTGGTCTCAGTTGGTTCCACGATTCGAAGTTGTTACCCTGAGCTTCTGGTTCAATTCTGATCGTAAGGAAAATGTGTTAAAATAAACATAAATTAAGGATAAGAATCACACATAGCACCGGGGCAGGGTTTTGTTTGTTCTGATGCAAAAGGGAGTAGAATAAGAATTTCGTGGTTGGAAGAACGATCGGTAGGAAGGGAGTTTCATGATTTCAAGCGAAAAATACAACAAATTCCGAGTGAGTGAGGAAATTGTTGATAAAAATTATATCACATTGTAATGTAAGACCGTTTCGATGCATTCAGTGTAGTGATAAGACAACCTTTCTTCGGCTGCAGTTAATGAGAGAGTTTAAGTGAATGTTTAGCATTTTTAAAGCAGAACTGAAATCTGCATGGAAGACGTTATTTCAACAACTCAATTAACTCATCATTCGTACATGTTTTGCTTAAAATGCATACTCTCGGGTTGCAGTTTGATGATTTTGTTTCTGCCAAGCCGACACATGAGTAGATGCGTGCAGCGGAGATTCCTTTGAAAAGTGCCTCTCATTTATCATACTTAACCTTTCACCTCCATACAGAGGAGTACGAGTCATAATTTGCAAAACAACATATTACAAACCAAGGTCGTTTGAGGTCTGGAAGTAGGTTTGAGATTCTGTTTTTACGTCTCTTCCTGTTTTTTGCAATTCCAATAAACTTAGTTGTTCGTGGCAAAACGTTAAATGGTATCATTTTCGGGTCCTCTTTAGCAAATACAAAACATCACCATGTTAGAGATGGCTAGGCTCGATTCCATATCTGGCATAGGAATGTTTTGCAATGGAAAATCCCCGAATCTATGGGCATAGAGGATGATTGTTATGTTCAAATACTCATACTTATGCACAAATGGTACTGCCATTGAAAAGTATAGAGCAGGCAATAAGCTGATTGTGAAAGCAATAAGCTTGAAATGCTAAAACTAAAGGATGCAGGATACATTTCATACGGGTCAACAAATAATTGTGGCTAGCGGATAGTTGAATCGGCTTTTTGACGTAGACTACGTCTTACGGCAAGGGTAGGGTGTCAATTGAAAGTCTAAAAATAATCGACCGTCACGAAATATCGTTACAAATCAAAAGCTTATAATTTCATAAATGTTCGATTGATTTTCAAGATGTTTACATTAATCGGTTGGAAATTCTCCCGCGTGTGGCAGCCTTAAGTTTGCACCTTTAAACTGAAGGAATGATCCATGAAAAATTGAAATTCGTTCCATAAAAAACGTATTTCTGACCCATAAAGCTCTGATGAAAATCCATAACAAAATTAAAATGATCCATAAAATACAGCAATGTGATCCATACTTTATATAAGTTTTAGCAATAAAATGTCAAAAATGTACCGTTATATATCTAGGCTATGATCCATAAAATTGTACCGATTACCCATAAACATATTGCAAATTATCCATAAAAGGTTCAATAACTTTCCTTAAACTTGTAAAATTGATCCTTAGAATGTAACGTTTGTGAACTAAAATATATGCACATGATCAATAAATTATTGAAAATATTCCATAAATAAATCGCCAATGATCCATAATAGGTTTGAAAATGAACCATAAACTTCTAAATATGGTCCATAGCAAATCAATTTTGTGCATTTATAATAATATAAATGATCCATTAATTATGCCGGAATTATTCCAATTTTGGGTTTAAATTTTTTTTAAATTTAACTACGGGAAAATCGATCCCTGACGATCGCTGTCGCTCGTCGGACCAGACTAAAAAAACATCCTCTGTTTGCATTATACCGGGCAAATGCTTGAATCAGCCGATTGCCTGGAATCTAATCTACACTATGTTAACACTTCGGATGTCGGAAACATCGACCGTTTAGTTCTTCAATCCTCAACACGGCTACGCAAAAATTCCGCAATCCTTCTTTAGCAGTAATACTATATTCGGATACCTGAAAGAACGGACATGTAACTAAATTTGAGTAGTAACGCAGTTGGAGATCAATTTTACAATCTTTTAGGATCAAAATTTAAAAAAAAAGTGCCCCAACCTGGAAAAATGCAGGCATAATTTATGGATCATACCTTATGGTTTAGCGAACAAAACTGATTTACTATGTATCATTATTATAAGCTTATGGTTCATTATTCATCATTCTATGGATCATTGGCAATTTATTTATGGAAAATTTCAAATAATTTATGGAACATGCGAATATATTTTATTGCACAAAGGTTACATTCTATGGATCAATTTTACAAGTTTAAGGAAAGTTATTGAACATTTTATGGATAATTTGCAATATGTTTATGGGTAATCCGTACACTTTTAACGACCATGCCCTAGATATAAAACGGTACATTTTTGATATTTTAATGCTAAATTTGTTATAAAGTATGGATCACATTGCTGTATTTTATGGATCATTTCAATTTTTTTTTATGGATATTCACCAGAGTCTTATGGGTCAAAAATGAGTTTTTCGTGGCACGATTTTCAATTATTTATGGATCGTTTATAACTTTTTATATGCAAAAGTACGTTTGCC
>JAHHFK020005099.1:0-70292 GCA_024533555.2 Aedes koreicus | reverse complement strand
TAAAGGGTGATACGGTCAAAATTTGGTCAAGGGAAAACGCGTGTAAATCGGTGAAATCGTTTATTTAAAAATCAAATTAAATTTCTTTTTCAAGTTCAATTAGTATAAAATTCAGGAAAAATATTCAGTTAGGCTTCCGCTTTTCCAAATCCGAATTGCCGGGCCTTACGCTTGACCCCTGCCATCAGATTTTGTACAGCCACCTTGTCCACCTTCTTCGCCGCAGAAAGCCAGTTTGCCTTGAACTGCTGCTCGTCCTTAGCAGTTTTTTTGGTCTTCTTTAGGTTCCGCTTGACAATAGCCCAGTATTTCTCAATTGGGCGGAGCTCTGGCGTGTTGGGAGGGTTCTTGTCCTTGGGAACCACCTGCACGTTGTTGGCGGCGTACCACTCCATGGCCTTTTTACCGTAATGGCAAGATGCCAAATCCGGCCAAAACAGTACGGAACAACCGTGTTTCTTCAGGAAAGGCAGCAGACGTTTATTCAAACACTCTTTCACGTAAATTTCTTGGTTGACAGTCCCGGAAGCTATGAAAATGCTGCTTTTCAAGCCACAGGTACAGATGGCTTGCCAAACCAGATATTTCTTTGCGAACTTTGACAGTTTCGTGTGCTTGAAAATATCTGCTACCTTTCCCTTCCTTTTGCCGTATAAAACTCCTGTCCCGGAAGCTGCTTGTAGTCGGCTTTGACGTAGGTTTCGTCGTCCATTACCACGCAGTCAAACTTCGTCAGCATCGTCGTGTACAGCCTCCGGGATCGCGCTTTGGCCGTCGTATTTTGTTTATCATCGCGATTTGGAGTCACTACCTTCTTGTAAGTCGATAGTCCGGCTCGTTTTTTGGCTCGATGCACGGTTGTAGACGATACACCCAGCTTATTTGCGGCATCTCGGAGAGATAGGTTAGGGTTTCGCTTGAAACTACCGGCAACTCTCTTTGTCGTCTCAGCGGCTTCCGGTTTTCGATTTCCCCCCGATCCAGACTTCCTGGCTGTCGACAAACGTTCCCCAAACACTTTAATTACATTTGTAACGGTTGATTTGGCAACTTTTTAGCGATTTTGCCATTACGTCGAGGCAGACTTTAAACAGCTTCCTGGACAGGAATTTTATACGGCAACCGGACGGGGAAAGGTGGCAGGTATTTTCAAGCACACTAAACTGTCAAAGTTCGTGAAGAAATATCAGGTGTGGCAGGCCATCTGTACCTGTGGCTTGAAGAGCAACGTTTACATTGCGACCGGAACCGTCAACCAGGAAATTTATCTGAGCGAGTGCCTACAAAAACGTCTACTGCCTTTCCTGAAGCGACACAATTGTTCCGTTCTATTTTGGCCGGATTTGGCATCTTGCCATTGCGGAAAAAAGGCCATGGAGTGGTATGCTGCCAACAACATTCAAGTGATGCCCAAGGACAAGAACCCTCCCAACACGCCAGAGCTCCGCCCAATCGAACAATATTGGGCCATCGTCAAGCGGAACCTTAAGAAGACTCAAAAAGCTGTTGTGAGCGAGAAACAGCTCAAGGCAAACCGGCGTTCTGCGGCGAATAAAGTGGACAAGGAGACTGTACAAAATCTTATGGCAGGAGTTAAACGAAAGACCCGGCAATTCGCATTCGGTGAAAACGAAGCTTAGCTGAATATTTCTCTTGTATTCTGTATTAACTGAACCATTGAAAAAAAAAAAAGATTTTGACTTATTGATAAAAACTTTGATTGACTCACACACTTCTGTTTGACCAAATTTTGACCGGAACACCCTTTAAATGGTTCAAGCAAGGTGTAGAGGCTAAATGGTTTCATAGTCCCTCGATTAAGTAACACCAAGGGGTCATCCCGAGGGGAGGGGTGAGGAGAGTCTCCGGATGTTCAAAAATAATACGGGTTTTAGTGGCATCAGAAGTCGGCGTTTTTCTTAAATGTCGACCCTGACCACACTCTGACACAGTGCACGATGACCAAGTGCAGGTCTCCGTGTTAGGTCAGTCCATAAGGATTTCCCGAACCTTGTAAGAAGAAAAAAAAAGAGAAAAATACAAGATGAACTGGCTGGGTTTATTGAAAATAGAAACCCGCTGAATGTTCAAGAATGTCATTCTTTTGAGTCATTGAATTCATCAATAGCAGAAACCATTAAAAGACTCTCGAAGACATTTAGAAAAGTATTTGTTTACCTCAAAACATTCCAACAACTGTCTCCCAAGTTCCAAAAATTACAACCAACAAAAAAAACCACCACGGACACAAAATAAAGCACCACAGTTTCATTTCCGATTAAATGTCACTCGCCGGGAGCCGAGATCGACAATTGATGACATCGGCAGAAATCAATTATTCGCCCATTAAAACAATTAAGTGCGAAACGTAATCGCCACTTCCTGTGCGAAGAGTTCGTTCCTTCCACTTCCGGTGGCACCCACAGATCACAGTGTGAAATAAATCATTGCCCCTCGTGCATACCCCTTCCGACTCCGGGTTGGATGTTTGTGCGTGCGAACGTGAGCGGAATAATGTTTGAGCGATGGGCTATTATGAAGGGCGGCCAGCCACATCAGACCCGATCGGCCACATAAATGTAATAATATTTACAATCAATTAAGTTTCCGTCTTTCAGCTTTTGTTGCAAGTGGACAAATTAATTAACTACTACAGGCTTCAGCGTTCGGTTCTGTTATTACGTCACATGTGACCGGTGGTGGTTCGACAGGTGCGTTCAGCTACGCCCTCTCTGTGGTAAATGGAATTGCGAGTCGCTGCATGTTTTTAATTTCAATTGCCACTTTTTTCGAGTATGCTTGCCGGCTACTTTCTCACACTACTCAATAATTGAATGCTGACCGGGCATTGGATTGGATGTCAATGTGAAAACGAGACATGTTTAAAATACAATGTATGATGATTGGATGAGTTCGCACTCGCAGATATATTTCATCATTATTTTCGAAAGTGCAAGATAGATTGTTTAATCTCACTCCAATTTCACTGTGTCAACATCGTCGTAAGTACGTACCAACAGATAGCAACTCACACTGGAAGTGTAATTTCCTGTTCACCAAAGGTAGTACATACCGGTGTAGTTCAAATATCTGCCCTCCCGTCCGGATCTCGCCTCGGTCCAGGTCAGTCAGCAAGTCTCAGTCAGTCGGTGATGAGGATGAAGTCATATCTAGCGAAAGTTGCTCTCTAGTGAGTAATTTGAAGAAGATTGAAAAATATTGTTAGGAGGATACCTTTTTCCCGTCGTCCTCCCTGCTGCGCTGCGGTAGGTCGACGATGGCTGTGATAGTGTGTCAGTACGCTGCCTGGGCTTCGTTCGTGATGGGGCCGAGACAAGATTAATATAATTCACGTATTATTAAAATTTCATGATCCGAGATGAGCACGATTTTCGGGGGCTGCCAGGCTCCAATCCGGACCATTTGGCTTCCTTTACTTCCCGTGTAGTCATCAAGGGGAGGGAGGGGGGGCAGGGGGGTTGAACACTTCCTGCTAATGACTTTTGTGCAACCATGCGGAGGTCTCTAGCTATGTATGGCAACAGTGTCAGAAGAGAGTGCCACGGGCAACCACGACATGACATGACATTGTCCAGTTTGGATCCGGAGACGACATCCGGTGGATGTGTGTCTCATCTTTTTGTTGTCTTTGTTCGTTCGTGAAAATGACATTTGATTTTCATTACTTCAGGTATGTGTCTTTTTTTTTTGCTCATTTATTATCATTCCCCGGTGGCCATCTAATTGACTTATATTGCAGCGGACGAACTCGTGGCTTGGATAAGGATCCTGCACTGGTGCGAGCGGAAGTGGATTTTGTTGTGATTTAGATTTTAACGATACAGGATGACATAAATCTGAAAGTCGGGCAATTTTGGAAGAATTATGCCGACGGGCTGGTCATGTTTCATCGGGAATGACTTTATTGAATTTCGCGGTAAATGGTGAAGTTGATTTTCATCTCAAACGAACTGCGGAAGACATCTTTCTTTTCTTTGGCGTTTCAAGCTTATTGCTTTCACAATCAGCTTATTGCTTGATCTCCACTTAGTGTTCTTAAGGCACTTCCACAGCTACTAATGGGAGCTCTCGATACCAGGTACCATTTTTGCATTAGGATAGTTGTATGGCAAATACAATCATACCCAATGCCCAGTGAGTCGAGATTTTTTAGAAAAATTTATACGCGAATTTCTTTCTCGACGGAAAATATTTATTTTCGAACCAATTGATAAGTTTGCTTCCCAAGCAAGACACATCCGTTAAAATTAGTTGCAGGATCTTGATTGTGACTCAAATCAGTTGCATAGTAGGTTACATTAACCGAATTGCAACAAGTGTGCTACTAGGGTTTATATACATGAAAATCAACATACATATGCCCAAATTCACGTGAGTTAGAATATTTACTTCGCATTTCTGAAGAACGCTCGGATTTTTTTCTTGATACCTCCTATTAGATTCTGCACAACATTCTCCGTAACTTTTCATTGTGCTGCAGACCAATTTTCCTTGGAGCAGTCAACAGAGCTTCTCTTCCATCTTTCATAAAATGCCGCTTAATTATTGCCCAGTATCCTTCTATAGGACGCAGTTCAGGGCAGTTTGGGGGATGTTGGTATTTTTCTACAAAATCGACTTATTTCTTCTTGAGCATCTCCAACGTAGCAGAAGCGTAGTGAGCAGATGCCAGATCCGATCAAAACAATCGAGGATTCGTACGCTTTCGGTAGATGGGTAGAAGCCGTTTTAAGATGCATTCTTTTCTGCAACTTTCTCCGTTGATTGTGTGGTTGTGAAATATGAAGCACTCTTTAAGCCACAGGAGCAAGTGGCTTGCCACACCAAAACCTTTATCCCAGTGATAAGCGTTGAAAAATTGCGGCCCCGAAAGTGTACTGGTATCCAATTTGACGTATGTCTCATCATCCATCAAAATGCACATGTCCGGTTTTTGGAGGAGAACGTCATTCAAGTTGCGTGACCGTATTTTCAAAGTAGCTTTCTGTGAATCCGTCCTTTTGGGTGCTTTCTGCTTCTTGTAGGTTCTAATATTGTTATGCCTTTTGTTATTCCACACAGTTCCGACACTAATGTCCATTTTTTTTTTGCAATTTCAAACGGAACACGATTAATGCGATTTCAAACGGCGTACCACTACCAGCTCCTTTTTCTGGCCCGAGGCTCCCTTTTTGCATCCATATTTCGGTAAATCTTCAAGAAAACATGTTTCTCCAAATTTCTTAACAATCTTGAATACTGCAGATTTAGTGCACTTCACGCTTTTTACCATATCTCGAAACGACAACTGTACCAGCCTGGTTCTTTACCTTCCAGTGATTTCGATAGCTTGATGCAGTGGTTCTTCAGGTTCGACATCGACCGATATTGGTTGGAAGGGGAAGGAAGTCCAATAGGAGACCCTTTCCAGGTCTACGGATTTCTTCACGACCTTAGCAAGGCCTAATTTAGTGGGTGTGGTGCCACACTCTTCTTCTATATCTACCTCCCCTTACACACTATAAAAACAGACATTATTATTATCACCAAACAATATTTATTTCACACAAAATAACAAAAAAAAAACCCCCCGTGATTACCACCGCTTCTTCTTCCCCCCCCCTCCTTAATGATCATCCCCCTTTACCAATTCCAGTGTAGATGCTCATAGCCGAGATGTTCGTGAGCATAGAACTCATTCTCCTGTCGCCGTTAGCAGTCCGACAATGATCTGCCCAGTGCCAATGACTGTTGTTGTGCTGATGATAACAGATGCTATTGTCTCTCGATCGTGCCTTGTGTATCCATGTAGCTGGTAGGTGGAACCTCTATTTGACAATGATATTGCAGACGGTGATGATGAGCAGGGATGAAGTCCGCGGGGGTTGCCGATCACAAACAACAACTTTCGGAAAATCATTTGTGCAGAATTAATCTGCGAGTTGATAAGCATATCCGGCCCATCGTTCAAAATTTCTCATTTTTTTTTCAACTTTTCAGGTGTGTTGCCAAAAAAAAAACAATAGTTTTGAACAGTGAGCGAAAATTCACAATTTTTCGTTGAGTTTTAATCCTACACCATTGATAAACAGGTGTCCAATTTCTTTAATGAACAGTCCTTAAGGGAGGAATCGGTAGACATCTATAACCACGAAATACCCAAGCAACCAAAAGTTCTGATAAAAGGGTGTTTTTTGGCTTAACCAGCAAATCTGAGGATTGTGATGGGAATTCTATTCAGCTTGCTTTGAAGTAATTAACCGAACTTTCTAGCTTCTAGCAGCATTCTTATCAACTTCTAGAGAAAACTTTGAAGTTCACAAAAAGTTCGTTCAAGAGTTTGGAGAGAATGCTATTCAGCTCAAAAAATACCTCAAACGCACTCAACAGAACCAAAAACAAAAAACAAAAGACATTTATATATGACATTTTTATTCATAGGCGTAGCCAGGATTTCAAATAGGGGGGGGGGCGAGTTTTTTTTTAGAGAGAGAGAGAGAGAGAGAGAGAGAGAGAGAGAGAGAGAGAGAGAGAGAGAGAGAGAGAGAGAGATAATAACATCGTCTCCAACCAGTGGTTGCACATACTGAACAATTAATATTAACGGACACTTAACGGACAATACAACGCCCGGTGGACCAGTAGAGTAGGGTCATTTTCATGTTCCGACAGATGGAGCGGGAATGGAGCCCCAGTTATGTGACATTACGCCTGAATGCGGGTGGATTATCTTCTCTACTCTCACCCAAAGTATTTGACAATACCCGTCCGTTTCTTGCAACAAGATTAAACAATTCTAGGCTTGTTCTGGAATAAAAAAAAACGATTTTAAAAATTTTCGATATTTCCCATGTTTTTAAATCAAACCACATTGAATGCCAAACATTTAACGGGTCATGTTGGATTTTTGTATAGAATAACCACCGAATTTGTTTGCAGTTTGTACTGAAAATGTACTTTTCATCCGATACCCTCTCACCCAAAGCAACACAGAAGAAACACCGTTTTTTACTCACCATGCTCACACCGTTTGAATAGATTATATTTTTTTAATGGTTGTTCAAATAATAAGTGATTAGCTTTTAACAAACATACATTTTGAGTTTTGGTGGTTTATAGCTTATGGTTTGTGTCCCCTTTGCTCACCTTTAGTATAATTATTTGAATTGATATTTTCTAAACAGGAACATCAAACATAACCTTTTAAAACGACGTAAGTAACAAATGTAAGCAAGCTGTATTTTTTGTGCTGAATGGTTGCTACTAGCATTCTCAACACACGAGTAGTTAGTAAATAATTTAAGAAATTTTATTCATCAAAGACGAAAAGAAATTCATATGCGTTCCAACAGCTATTCCTCAATATTTTAAAAATAATTTATATACACATCTGCATCTGCGTTTTGAAATTTGAACCGATTTATCTGATATGATCCAACTGAAACACGTTCTGTCGAAACACGGTATATGTAGCAATCATGTGTATCTGAGTAGTATGAAACCAAAACGGTGTATCATTGAATTACATTAAAATTGTTGTTCAAATTCGAGAAATACAACCATTTTGCATATTTTTCTATTCGTGGTTATTTCAGCTGCATGAAAAAACATTCGTTTTGTTTTGTTTGCTTGTTTTTTTTTTAATTACATGCTGGAAAATATTATACTTACTTTTGAAAAACTTTCGAATGTCCATTTATGGTACTTCTGGATAAAATGAATCATATAACTGCTTTAGACTGCTTATAATTAAAAAAAAAACCGTATGTATTTTACCCGATGATTCGTTTTGTTATGAAGGTTCTTCTGTTTATAAACACGCGCAGAACCATCGCTTATTCTTCCGGTCTTCTTCTAAACTCTCCACCGATTGCTTGTCGATCTGCCAAACTTGGAAGACATCTGCATGGAGTTATCTCAAATTATAATAATCCGTCCAATCTATCACAAAACGTTGCGATTGGTTGAGCGGACTGGAGATAATGAAATCCACTTGTATAAGGCCAAGTCTCTCCCGGTTGGTATTAAACCGATGAGCATGGATATCAATAGAAACATAAAGTTACCAGAAGCCACAAAATGCATCTACGGACTCTTATTTTTACGAAATCCCTCAATTTCAATTTTTAATGGATTAGCACAGATTGTTCATTAGACACTTCAACTTGATTGATGCAGTTATTAGTTACAGCAGTGCAATAGATTGTAGAATACAGTAGTAAAAATTGTAAGTTACGAAAAAAGAGTTTGGTTCAAGCATCGGCTGTGAAAGGTTGTGTCGATGCTTTATTACGCACTATTTTCCTATCGAGCATGGCGCGTTTCGTGTTGTTTCGGTTATCTATAATTCGGTGTAACGAGTGATCGAGTGAGCATAGTAAGAGAACAACAAAGCGTCTCTCAAGCGTTCATAAAATTATCCTTGTTTTCCTAACGGAAACCACCATCACACTTTGTGAGTGGCTCCAATAGCATCCTTATTATTGGTTTAACTCAGATCAAATCGGATTTCCAACATTATAAAAAATCACCTTGTTTTTCCGATGAAAAAACACCATTACACTTTGTGTGTGGCCCCAATAACATCCTTACTGTTGTAATCGGTTCGAATCAGAAATCGGTACTTGTATTTAAATATTTTACTAAGCGAAGCGTGAATTCAGCTTATTGTTTACCAAAACGAACCCTGCTGCCACCCAATCTTGTCATCCAAAATCCCAGTGATTTCTCGTGGAAGTGCGGCGGTGGTCTCGGCTTCCAATTAAACGTCCAAATAAACGTTAACGCATTCCTACCCTTTCCTTATTTGACCTGCATTCGGGCGAGGCCAGCGCCGGTATTGCCTTAGTTTGGGATCACGAGTTTTACACATTGACCATGTTTGCATCATCTGTTGATCTTCTGAGTAATAACAGCTGAACTGGCAGTAACGGAATAACAACTTCGGGCGGTCAATCATGCTCATTATCCTGCTCATGCTCATAAAAACGGATAAATTCTTTGAATAGGATAAGACAACTGCAACTTCTCGCTCTGACTAGCTTGCTGTTCTGCTTCTCACACGCTGAATCAAACTGTAAGATATGATCAACATATATTCTCAATAATACGAAACTACAGTACCCTAAAACGGGGAAAGCGGGGTAACGGGGCGGTTTGACCCATGCCATGAATAGTTCAAATAAATATTTTTCGTTGATACTTTTTCTAACTATCAACTGTGTTTCTTAATCTAGTATTATTTGGCTTCTGAAAGCTATAGCATAGGTTTGAATATTCAGTTTTTTGATTAACCAAGAACTGAACATTTTATTGAGCATAGCTTCTTCAACTTTCAGCTAGCGGGGAAAAAAATCAATCAATGCTTATCTAATAACTAACATTACAGATTAAGAGATATTTCCCTAGAAGCACATTTGTTTCAACCCAGTAAAGGTGACTGCTCTGTGACTCAATTAAGTCACAATAGAGCTGCTGAAACCAGTTTTGACTGTTGTGTGCTGCTTGGGGTTTTTAGATACTTTAGGCTACATAGGTTGGGTTCTAGGTTAAAGGAAAAATATTGTAATAAAATTGTTACTCGTTACTATTTGAAAACTATTATATAATTACAACTTTTTTCTCATGGATGTCAATTTTTTACGCTTTTTTGCTACTTGTTACAAAATCGAGGCAACTTCGCGTAATTTGGCTTTTTTATTTAGGCAAAGGAGCATTCTGACAAACATCCCAAGCAACACAAAATCGTCATATTTGGTTACAGTGACTTGATTGTGACTTAATTGAGTAGTATTGGAGTAACATCAACTGTATTGCAACAAGTTACCTTGCAACCTTCTAGAGATAAAAAATAAATAATAATATATTGAAACAAATAATAAAATTCTAAAATTAAAATCAAAACTTAGGGGGGGGCAACGCCCCCCCCCTGGCTACGCCTATGTCCGCAAAGTGAACTCGTTGCTTGCGCATCGTTAGTCTTTATATTCAATAAAGTTAATTTACGTTTATATTCTTCACTCGTGGCCACTGTAACCGAATTCCAATAGGTACCGACGACAGAGCAATCTTAACTTTTGCACGGTTTACCTTCAACCCTCGTTCTCTAAATCGCTGCAGTGTTGCCTTCAGGTTTGGTCTTACGTTATGGTCTAACATAGCTTGTTCTACCGTATCACCGCATCCGTAGACTACGACATCATCCGCCAAACACCTAACTCCTTTGAGTCCTGAAATCAACTGCTGTTGAGGCTTCTGGTAAATTTCCGGAGCACATGAAGCTCCAAACGGCATCCGTTTCCATCTGTACACCCCCATTGGCGTCCAAAAAGCAGTCAGATCCGCGCTCTGCTCGTCCAATTTCAAATGCCAAAATCCATTTTTTGTATCCAATACCGAAAAAACTTTGGCTTTCGCAAAATCGGGCAACATTTCCTCTACCGTCGGAATCTGATGATTTGCACGTTTAATCGCTTGGTTCAGCTCTGACGGATCCATACACAGTCGAAGTTTGCTTCCTCTTTTCACCAAAACCAGATTGCTTATCCACTCCATATGTTTGCATACTGGTTCGATGATTTGCTTTCGTTCCAGTTCCTTAATTTTCGTTTTCAGCTCAGGCAAGTAGGCCAATGGAATTCGACGTGGCTTCTGCTGCAACGGAAGTATCGATTTCAATTTTAAAGGTTCCTTGAAATAGTCCCTCGCCATGGAAAACATCCGCGTACTTACTTAAAATGTGTTCACATTTCTTTTGCAGGATGCCGACATTGTATATGTCCTGGATTTGGATGATTCCTAGATCTATTGCGGCATTCGATGACAGAAGAGGTGGGCGTTTCTCCTTCACCACTATGAACGGCAGACTTATGGTTCGATCTTTCAGCCGCACTTCATGATTCACCTTCCCTTTTGGAATTATAATGTTCCCCGAATAACATCGCAATTTTACATTCCTGCGATACAAATGACAACTAGTTTCGAGCCGAGTTAAATCATGGTAGCTCAACACATTCACTTTTGCTCCAGTGTCTACCTGAATGTTCAATATTCGAAGTTGACGTTCTTCACCCAATACCTTCAGCTTTACCATTATCTTTTCCGAATCCTTGGAGCCTTCCTCGTCTAATTTCGCAATATCAACATATTCACATTGTTCTTCCCTGTCCGAATCTGCCGAACTCGATCCGCTGTCCTCCAGTTGCCGAACATTCTTTCCGGATCCGCTTTGATCGACACATCCTCTTAAAATGGTTCACTTTTCCGCAGGCGAGACATTTTTTTCCGTACGCTGGGGATTTTTCCTTATCCCTTAGATGCTTTCCTCCACAGTAAAAACATGGCTTCTCTAGTTTCCTTGTCGTGGTCACTTTGAACGTTTCACTCGGACTTGACTGGCTTGTCGACATCTGCTGATATTTTCTGGCTAGATCCTCGATTTGCTGGTGCTCTTGAACTTTCTTCACCATGTCACTTACTGAAAGATTTCCTGCTCTCAGTAACTCCTTGCGTATATGATGATCCTGGATCCCTGCTACCTACAAGTTCCTCTTGTAGATTCGCCGTATATCCACACTTCGCTGCTTTTTACTTTAGACGTTTGACAAACTCGTTTATTTTCTCCTCATCTCGTTGGCAAATCTTATTAAATTCCGCGCGCTCTACCCGCTGATCACGAGCCGAGATTAGATGCTGTGCTAGTTTTTGTAGAATCGTTTCGGGTTTACTTTTTTTCCGCTGCAGTGAGATCTAGCTCTTCCACTAACCTTATGCCGTCAACACCAATGACAGCCATCAAAGTCGCGACTTGTTGCTCCGGTGTTTTGCTGCTCACCCCTGTGGCTAACGCGTAATAGCTCCACTGCAACTTAAAAACTTTGACAGCTTCCTCGTCATCCACTCCCAGCTTCAGGGGGGTTGGAACAGGAATGTTGCTCATTTTAGGTTATGTCGCATATGCAATGCAAATCTGGAATTTCTGCTTTTCACTGTTCCACGACTCTTCACGGGTTCAACCACGATCCAGCTAAACTTGTTTTACCCTCCGCGAAGGAATCAATTGCTTATAATCAATTAACTTCTGACACCATGTTATCAACTAAAATGTACATGATCAGATCTAGACAAAATAGTCAAAAGGTCGAAAGTAACAATTGTAAACAATGACTTAAAACGTAAATTTCCTGGAAATGCCAGGTTGCTAACACCTATATCCACTACCGACGGGAATCTGTTTCTGGTTTTACCACAAAAGTTCAACTCAGTGGACGCAGTGGTTCTACGCCCCAACAAAAAAAAAATCTGTTTCTGGTGCTATTTTGTTTGTGGGAGCAAGCAGATCCCAGAAAAATAGACTAGAAGTCATTATTTACAAATTTTACTTTCGACCTTTTGACTATTTTGTCTAGAGATGATGTTGGTAACTGTTTATTGTTGGTCAAGGTAAAGACTGGACTCGGAAAAAATGAGACACACAAAAATGATCACTAAAAATTCATTTTAAATCGGATACTTCTCAAATCTTCAGGGATTAAATAACTATATATTAGCTATGTTTTGGCATAAATTATTTATTGAATTTCCTCCCCAAGCTGAATGCTCGTACATTTCTCTCAACACTGCTCATGAGATCTTGGGCGAGGCTTTGTCCATCTGCCTTACACAATTTCTCCCAGTTTTTCTTCAAAGCTTCATCGGTTTTGAATGTTTTTCCGCTTTTCTTCAATTTCTTCTTCATTATAGCCCAAAACTTTTCGATCGGACGAAGTTCTGGTATGTTTGGCGGGTTCGCCTCCTTCGGGACCACATTAACGCCCTTCGCTTCGTACCAATCCATTAAAGGCTTGGCGTAATGGCACGAAGCGAGATCCGGCCAGAACAGCGTGGGACCACGGTGAGAGCGGAGGAAGGGCAGCAAGCGCTTCTGCAAGCATAACTCTCGAAAAATCTGCCCGTTTATGGTGCCGGTTGTAACGAACGGCTTGCTGTACCGTCCGCACTCGCAGATCGCCTGCCACAACAGGTACTTCTTCGCGAATTTCTCTTCCGGAACTTTTCCGGAACCTCCATGCGGGACGTTCCGACAAAAAACTCGAGGCCGGGGATTTTTTTGGTGTCCGCCTTGATATATGTCTCGTCGTCCATGACGAGACAGCCTGGCTTGACCAGTCACTCACGGTACAGCTTCCGCGCACGCAATTTGGCCACCGTGTTTTGCTTGTCAGTCCGGTTTGGCGCCTTCCTGACTTTAAAAACACGTAGCCCAGCCCGCTTCATGGTCTGCTGGACGAACCACTTCGACTAATTGACCTTTTTGGCCACGTTTCCGGTGGAAAGGTTCGGGTTATTCTTAAAGTACTGCCTTATCTTCCGCGCCATCTCTGGGAATTCCGTTTTCGGTTTTCGGCCGCTTCTAGCGCGCCGCTCGATGGTTTTCGTCTCCTGGAACATCTTCACAACGCGGGACACGGTGAAATGGTGAATTCCAAGCCTTTTACCGATCCATCTGTGCGACTGACCAGGATTATCGATCACCGCGCCCAAGATTTGCTGGCGTAGCTCTTCTTGTTTCGAATGCATCTTGAGAACCTCTTGACAAATCGCGATACAATTTTGCACACATAAACAAAACACTCTAAACTAGTATTACTCAAAATTTCATTAATTTTTACCCACGCGATAAAAAGTTACACCCAAAACAAATTATCGCATTTTTTCCGAATCCAATCTTTACTGTACATAAAGGTATGGTGTAAGTTTAGGTATAAAGATATTTGAAATACAACACAAGGAATTGTTCGGAATAAACTGATCCTGATGACTTTGTTTCACTTTTATATATTTGCAAATAGTAATAATAGATTTCTTAGTAGCTTTTGTTTACCTACTTTTATAGACATTGATGCTTTATTTCTTCACACTGCTTCCCACCATCATCATTCGTTTATCGCTAAATATCCTACTAGAAACTAGGCTGGTTTTCACTTTAGTTAAAATTTGTACAGGATGCCGGGACCCTTTGTCTACTGATAATATCGATTTTACAATTTGTCAAGTGTTTGCCTAAAATGCGGTTCACGGGTTTTCTCTTCTATTGGTATCTGTAAATGAGCCAAAGGTTTTTTTTTCCTAGAAGCAATTTGTAGACGAATAGATTCGTTCAATTTTCAGTATAATAATCAACATGAGGTGCACGTTTGATTCAGTGTGGTCATAGTCTTGGATGCTAAATTATTGAAACCTGGAAGATTTTACACATATTAGAATACGAAAGAATCAACCGGGCAGATTTGTTACGCTTGCAAGGGAACCCGAGGAACTTACGACTTGTCGAATTTAGGATGAAGATTTCGTACTGTCTTCCCATGGATGTCTTTCCTCACTGTGCAAAGGAATTTTCGTGGAATATGGTTAGGGATTCTTCATTATGAAGATTTTCATCTCTAAGTTCTTGAAATATGTGCCAACGCTTGTGAATTGAGAAGCAAGATTTTGAATCACTAACCTTTAGTTTAACAGTTCGATAGGCCGTGGAGCAGTTAAAACCGTACTGATTTAAATGAAAAAGTACTACTGCTCCATAATGGCTACAGCTGAGCAACTTAGAAGACTTCAATCACCCTACTTGGAGCTCCTTATTCCGTTGGTATTGCCATAGGAAGTTTTCAAGGCCTCCTTTATATATATAATTGTCGTTAGTCAGTCTTCAATCTGAATTCTCCAGGTTGGATCTAATACTGGCGGAAGTAAGAGGGAACTTGTCGAATACCGGTAGAGGCGAAGTGCTGCCATCAACAGCTGTTCGGATCTTCAGAAACGCAGCTACTCTTCCTGCCATGGAGAAGCTCATTATCACCTTCGTCGAATCCGACAAATTCAACTTTGTCTGGAGACTCTTCACATTTTCCGCATCCTGTCCGCCATCGAACCGCAATGTACTCGTCTTTGTGTTGGGACTCTCCTGGTAGATTCTGAATGGTTCCAACTCTCACGTTTTTGTCCTTTTCGTCGAGTTCCAAGAATCGTTCATTTCGAC
The DNA here is from genome assembly GCA_024533555.2 of Aedes koreicus. Taxonomy (NCBI): domain Eukaryota; kingdom Metazoa; phylum Arthropoda; class Insecta; order Diptera; family Culicidae; genus Aedes; species Aedes koreicus. The sequence goes on along the minus strand of JAHHFK020005099.1, from coordinate 55,258 downwards.
TGATGACTATCTGGCCAGTAGTCGTATTTCAGCAAACGATAGGCTTTGTTGTCCGTTGTCTATGCGACGAAAGTCATTTTGGTCGACTTGCCTTCAAACTTTTTCCTCTTTCCGGACAAATTTAAGTGCTTCAAATTGTGTTTGATGCCGAACCAAATTTCGTACGACTTTGATTGAATCGCTGATGTTGGTAGCAGGGCCCTCCATCGTCGAAGCGTTAAAATGAAAATGAATAGCTTTTGTATTCATTTCACTCCAAAAAGTCTTACTTTCACCGAATCACTCCAAATTCACTTCCTGTCAAATGTGAGTAAGCTTAAATTCATTTGCGATCTAGCCACCTTCGATACTGTTTCAATTGAAATTCAGGCTTGCTTTAAACGACGTGGTGAACGACCGTGAATCAACTTCGTTGAAATTGATTTGATTTCATCTCCCCCACCCGAGCAGTGGTTGCTGATCACAACGAAACATGCGTGCCAGTGTTGCTAGAAGTATTGTCATTTGACGATGCACGCATTGATGTATTTTTGCCCTGCAAAAAGCTCCCCGAGCTGGCAAGCGCGTTTCTGTTCGATTCTGCGGTGACTTATTGAAATTGCATTTGTGGAATTTGCGCTGGAGTTTTGAACACAACAGGAATCACGAGAAAGCAGCATACATAACAGCAATTTTGTTTATCATTCCATAAAATGGTTGATTATTGTTTTCGGTGCTACAATTACTTTATCTGATGCATGCAGTGTTTCTAGTCTTAAAAATAATGAATACCTCAGAAATGAATATAAATCCGCACGTATTGCATGCATTTCAATTGTCATGCTTCATACTAGTTTGACACCGAAGGCTAAAATCAACACCGATGGATGAAAAGCTTAGTCGAAAATGTTTGTTCTAAGATTATTTGGCTGAAGTTGACTACACTGAACATAAATCAATAATTTTTATTATTAAAATTGGCACTTAAATCGGTCAATTTTTGCTTCGAATTGAAATCATGTGAATGGTTGGAGTTTACATAATAAGCTACATCACTCGGGCGAGAACGCTTCACGCACCCGAGATAAGAAAACACGCCCACGCGCAGCTAATGAGCAGGCGCGATTATGTTAAGCATATCCTTTCTCTGTTTGGCCTTAAGCGAAGGATATGACCTAAGTAGGAAACAGCACAAATGTTGCAATTTATCTTGAGTTCCCTTTCAGACCCGATTAACGAAATAGAGACAAATATACAAGCATAAAGAAAATTCCCAGGTCTGGAAGGGACACAGAATGTAAGGGTGATAAAACTAGGTTAACCTCTTCAACGACGAATGTAGCGTCACCTAGAATAAGGCCGAATGATAGAAAATCAACTTCATTTTATAGGTTATGGAAAATTCCAGAAAATTACATAAGAACTTCTAGGATTATACCCTTTGTTATAAATCGAGAATTCAACGCGTAGGCTTAAGATCACTATTGTATGATATTTTTGAAATAAATCAAATTCGACTTTAGGAATCTGCAACCATAGTACATATATCTTTAATTCGAAGTTCCATGTTCCGGGATAGATCTGCAACCATAGAATCTTTCTGCGGAATTCTGAAGCTGGGACGAGGTAACTGCAACCATCGTCTGCTCGTTCTGGAGTTCGGAGCTCACTCCCTGATTCCTTGTGAATCCGAGAACTCGTCGGAATCTTCGTTAGGCCTCAGTCAAAAATAGAGGTTAAAACTCCAGGCCGTTGAAGAAGCGATCTCGAAGTATGCACTGAAATAAGTGTCGTACGAAAAGTTTTCCTTTCCTTCACAATAAGGGAAAAGTGTGGTTTTCGCAGCGACAAATGCGTTGCAGCGATTGGTCGGACGCCCTTACCAGAAAATGCCGATACATTTTTTTCGAAATCAGCGATGTTGACGAATTGTGGTATGCGAAATCTAAGGACAATGCTCAGAAGATCGTCTTGGACGACGGAACCAACCAACAGTGCGTCGTTGAGGGAAGGACCACTTTCCGTTGGACATGAAGCATCGTAGACTACGCGCATCTTTGTGGTGCTGCTATCTGGTCTAACGATGCAATGGTGCGGCAAATAGTAGGTGGGACCTGCAGTAGGCAGCGAGTCATCTATCAGCTTCATATGTCCCAACTGCTCATACTCTCGGATAAATATGCAGTATGCTTCCTTCAGTTCGGGACGGGCGTTGAGACGGCGTTCCAACGAGTAGAACCGATGATCGGCAATATCTTTGGAGTTTCCAAGCCGCGAGGTCACCGACGGTTTGGTTGGAAGAGCGACGACGAAACGACCAGATGAATCTCTTCTCTTCGTTTGTTTGAAGTATTCCTCGCACTCCGCTTCTTCGATGGAAAGGGTACTCTTGAAATGGCAAGACTCCACCTCCCAAAATCGGGCCAGCTGATCCTCGATTGATGAGTTGATCGAAACGTGTGCGACATTGGCGACTTGCGGAGAAGGCACAGGGGTCTGACTTGTCCCGGACACCACCCATCCCAAAGCGGTATTCTGCTAAACGGGTGTTCCGGAGCTAGGCTTGATCTGTCCGTTACGGAGAAGGTCATAGAACATGGAATTTCCAATTATTCTCGAAATCCGCCCGATGAGACTGGATACGAATGATGGTGGTGTGTTTGGATGAAGTAGACGAGAGACCAACGCCGTTGAATGGTACGAACTCCTTGCTGCGACGTTGTTTTAACCGTTGTGCGAGATGCTCCGAAACAAAGTTGAGCTGGGATCCGGAATTCAAGAGAGCACGGGCCCAGAGCGAGGAACCAGATGAAGTGAAGACCTTCACAAGAACAGTAGACAGCAAGACTCGGGCTTCGGTGAAGGGCATCGAAAAGTGGCTTGTTTGGGGGTTAGGGACCGCGGTGACTTGGGTTTGGTTTTCTACTGGGGATGGTTTCTTCGGTGGAGTAGACTGCGACTTGTGGCTGAAAGTTGACGATGATGCTGAGGGTGACTGACTGAGGGTGGATGACGAAGATTTGGTGGAAGGTTGGACCGATTGGGTACTTGGGGCGACAGTCCTTTGGTGCAGCATCGTATGGTGTCTTTGTTGGCAAACTCTGCAGGTACCACTCGTACAAGCTTCTACGAGATGCGAAGGCGACAGACAGTTGATGCACAGAGCGTTCCTTTTTGTGGCATCGAACCGCTGTGGAGGAGTCATTTTTCGAAAGACTTCGCATTGGTAGACTATTTGCAAAAAGGGCAGCATTTCTGAGCCGTCATTGCCGAAGGCACTAAATTTTGCTTGGGTGCTGTTGAGGAGGCGGGGCGCTGGGAGGAGGAACGAGACGAATCGGACGATTGAGATTTGGAAGCATCGACTGATTGCAGCACTAGACTTTGGCTGCGTAGGAATTCAATTATCACAGTATATGTGGGCACCATCGTTGACTTTCTGTGCGTCTCCCAGTGACGCAACGTTGCTGGATCTAGACGAGAGCTGAGCATGAAGACTAATAGCGGGCTCCAATTCCCCCGGCTGTTCACCCACTTTCTCCTGCATTCGCAAATTGCGTTCGAATGCATCGATCAAACGATTCAGAGCTTCATGACATTCCTTTTTTATTGAATCGATCATAAAAAGCGCCTCGACATACGATTTGACGATTAGATACTTATTATCGTATCGCTTTTCAAGGAGTTCCCACGTTACCAGGTAATTATCAGACGTGACTTCGATGACACGTTTCGCATCCTTCGACAAAGACGATAAAAGGCAAGAAATTTTTCTACACTACTCAGTTGGAGGTTCGAGTTGATCAAGGACCGGAATGAGTCAGGAAACGATTACCATTCTCTGATATTTCCATCGAAAATTGGGAGTTTGATCTCCGGCAGTTTGATCCCTTTCACAGGTGACGTCGTAGGTCTCGGATCCCATGCAGTGCAAGAGAAAATGCTTCTTCATTTGCTCGTCGACCACTCTGTAGATGTGGAAAGCCGTTTCTAGCCTTTCCACCCACCGCATCCATTTTAGCTTCCGCTTGTCGAAAGCATCGATCGCAAAGCTCGGCGGAGGAAGCACTGCGGAACCTGCCGCAACTGTACCAGCAGCATTTGGTACGGAACCTCCGGTGGAGTTGGCATCTGAAATCTGCATCCTTCGTCCTCGTCGCGAAAACTGTTGTGACGGCGGAGTATAAATAATACACAACAGTTATTAAACAACTTTTATTTACTACAAATTCCTTTTAATCGTTCACGCAGCAGGCGTCTTTACTCATGGCGATGACAAAAAGTGTAACAACGGGGTGCACGGGTGTTTAACAAAACAAGGTATGGTGAGCAATGTTATGATGGATCGGGTATGGTATTTATAGACAAGGTTAACGATATAACAATTTTATTCAGAATTCCAAAAAACTTCGTGCTCCAATTGCGGTTTCTTACTATATTACGTTTATTTGGGGTTTACTGTTTACGGCAATGCACGCTAGTTCTCGCTGATTCGAAAGTGCCAGCAAAATTCTTAACGCCGCCGACATCATCGCTATATAGGGGAATATTTCTTGAGTGAAAACCTTTTGTTTTCATGACATCCTTCGCGAGAATTTTGGTACCGGTTTGTATCGGTTAACCATGTAGATGATTTACGCAATACCGCACATTCTCGTCTTAAACGCCATTATAGTAGACTCAACTACGAATACAAACGAATAAGTCGTGTGCGTTTTCAATACCATCTCAGTGGAGTTCAACGGCGACTCAAATCACACCCGAAATCCTTTTGGAGTTATGTTAACCAACAACGCAAGGAAGTAGGCTTACCATTATCCATGGCCTTTAATAGCGAAACTGCTGGCACTCAACAGGAAATTTGCGATCTGGTCTCGGTAAAATTTGCTAGGGTGTTTGAAGACGAGATACTTCCCATTCATTCCTTTTACGCTACCACCAGCAATGTTTCACTTGGCAAATCAAACACTCAGTCTCGTTAATGTGGATTTGAACCGATCTCGAAAGCGGTATCACTTCCTAAAATATTGTTCAAGCCCGGACCTGATGGTGTTTCGTCGGGTTTTCTTTAACGGAATGTGGCCTATCTTCTGTATCCACTTCATCAGATAGATAGAGATTTCAGAATGCTGGAAAACGGCGGACATGTTTCCGGTATTTAAAAAAGGAAGCAAGCGGGACGTGAATAACAACAGGGGAATCACATAGCTAAGCACTGTATTGGAGCTGTTTGAACTGGTCGTAAGGAGCTCTCTTCTTGCACACTGTGAGCAATTTTTAAATGGGTTTTCAGCTGGGCGTTCCACAACTACAAACCTATTGTGCCTAACGTCGCACATCACTGATAGTACGATTGCCCGATGCCAAACGACACAGATTTATCGGCAGCTTTCGTCAAGCTGAACCACGATATTGCGATCGCTAAACTTGACAGGCTAGGAGTTGCCGGGAATCTCTTGAGATGGTTTCGTTCATCTCTTACAGGGCGCCAACTGTCAGTTGCTTTAGGCGACTTTCGAACAATAAGTTTCTGCACCACGTCCGGAAAACCGCAGGGTACCCATCTGGGACCGTTAATATTTCTTCTTTACTTCAACGACGTTTTCTGCGTTATAATCGTCAACTGCCGTTTTCTCCCCAAAATATTTTAAGGGCAGAAACAACCAATTGTTTTCAACTACATTTTTTTCGGCACGACCATCGAACGAACGCAGTGCGTAACAGACCTAGGTGTTCAGCTGGAAGCTTCAAGCACTCTTGGTTTTGTTCTCAAGGTGGCGAAGAATTTTAGCGACCTTCACTGCCTAAAATCGCTCTATTATTCTCTCGTGCGTTCTACACCGGTTCAGCGGTTTGGAATCCGAGTTATTATAATGGCGCCGAGCGAATCAATTCTACCGAACGCCGTTTTCTTCGGGTTCGCGCTTCGTAGACTATCTTGAAGAGACCCATTTCGTTTCCCTACCTACGAAATTCACTGCCAGTTATATCGAATTCGTTTTTGAACCTTGGTTGGAACTAGTTCCAACCTGCGATTCCCGAACTTATTGTCAGTGCAAACCTCAATCCGATACGAGTTACAAATAAAACCGCACACACTGACGTTTAACTCACAACAGGCCGACCCAATTTTGATACCCGATCCAGTTTAAAACTGGATCAAAAACGAATTCGCTATTAGTCAACACGGAGCCTTTGCGAGTCCGTAGAGATGTTTGCAGAGCCTTAACTGTCGCAGATACTCCACAAGGAAGAATCGACTGCGAAACAATCCTGCAACAAATCAACATCAATGTCCAACCAATGTTGAGGCTTTCTTTTTCGCCGCACCAACTATGGGTTGAGTAGGTTGCAGCGCATCTTCAATAGGATGGCGTCAGCTTTCGACTTCCATCTGACACGGAATGCACTTCGTTGGAGATTTTGTAGCGTTTTTGTAAGGTTATGGTTTTTAAATCAACATCATTACTACCTGAACTTGGTCTGTTGATGCCTAAATTCAAATAAATAAACATGATTGACTGATGTGACCCCAACCCTTCATCAAATAAATTCCTCAAATCAGTTATCCTGGCAACCCTGTTATGCCAAATAAACAAACCACTTCTGTGAGGTTCACTTTAATCGAGACTTTTATCGTTATTTCCGAACGATTATTCACGAATCGGCAACCTGAATTCGCAGACAGATCCCCCGGATTTAGCTGCACAAAATGCGGCCTCCAAACCGTCGCAAGTGACCACGCGGAGCCAATTGAGGTCAAGGCAGAAACGCGGACTTGAGGCAGATCATAACCCCAACAACTCTTATCTCCAACCACCTCGCTCGAAGAGCCCATACATGGACGATCGGTCGACATCAACAACTTTAGCATCGGCTGAACTACGCTCCAGTTTCAGCAGCGGTAGCAGTACTTTGCAGCATGGAATCAATGTCGCAGTGAGTAACCAGTTCGAGTTGCTCCAAAATGAAGAAGACGACGAAATGCCAATGCTTACTCCGAACCCAACCATAACAATCGAGTCGTCCAAGGAAAAAAAAAAAAAAAAGGTTCGAGTTCCTCCTATTTCGATTATCAACCAAACAACAAAGCAGGTTCGCGAGCTGATGGCGACGACCAAAGTAGCACAGACCGACTACAATATGAAGGCGACCTAGACCGGAGTTCAACTTCAGAGTACACGAGAGGAGGTGGCTTTCGCAACGCCGTAAACGCACTGAACGAATTGAACATACAGTTTCACACCCACACGCTCGCTGCTGAGCAGCCGGTGAAAATAATATTGTCGGGCCTAACGGCGTACGACATTACCGAATTGGAGACGGAGCTAATCGCTCACGGAGTGATTACAACAGAAGTGAAACTGTTTTCTCGCAAAGTTTTCAATTTAGAAGAAAGTGCCTTGTACCTACTCTACTTCGTGAAAGGAGCAGTAAAATTATCGGAGTTGCGTAAAATCAAAGCCCTCTTCAACACCGTAGTGAAATGGCGTTACTTTGATCGAAAACCCACAGATGCTGTCCAATGTCACCGTTGCCAGCGATTTGGACATGGAATGCGAAACTGCAATCTGCTCCCACTATGCGTCAAATGCGGCGACAAGCATCTTTCGAGCGAGTGCACCCTTCCAACAAAAAGCGGATTTGCAGCGTACCGACAAAAACGCGACCCGTGGGTCGATTAAATGTGCAAATTGCAGTGGTCAGCACACTGCCAACTATCGCGGCTGCCCCAGCCGCAAGATATACATTGAGAAATTGGAGAAAATGAAGGCCGACCGCCGGCAGCAAGTACCTTCCCCCCATTCGCGTCCCACTCAGAGTCGAATCAACATTTCCACCACCAGGTCATGTTAACAACAACAAAGACTTATTCTCCACGTCGGAATTTCTTGCCCTGGCGAGAGAAATGTTTGACCGTCTGGCTAAATGTCAAACAAAACAGCAACAACTTCTAGCTCTCTTCGAGCTAACGGCCAAGTATGTCTATAATGTGTAGTTTAGAATACTTGCGTCTCGCTAATTGGAACGGTCAACGGTTCACAGCATGAAACTAGAATTTTTCGATTTTTTGGAATGCCACAAGATAGACGTAGGAATCGTCACCGAAACCTGGCTCCAACAAAAGCATGCATTTTTCCACCCAAATTTTTCATGTGTTCGTCTGGATCGTGTTTCTGCTGATGCTGAAAGAAGAGGAGGTGTCCTGATTGCGGTTCGGAAGGGAATCAAGTTTTCCCAGCTCAGTATATCAACCACGGTCATCGAAAGTGTTGGCATCTCAATCCCCACGGCGAACGGGGATCTGCACATCATCGGAGCCTATTTTCCTGGGTCGAGAAGGCGAACGATTTGGACACACTTCCCCGACTCCTTCACTTTCAAGCCTGCCGGTCGTGGTCGTCCATCTACGTTGGATCTGACTCTCTCTAACAACACGCTGAACATGACAAAGCCAATTAGTTTGAACGAACTGTCTTCGGACCATCTCCCGGTTACGTTTAACGTTAGCCCCTCAGCCCCAACCGTTCTAATGAAACCAAAAGTCCGATGCTACCGCCCGTGCCAACTGGCCTCGCTTTCAACGTGAAATCCACTCCAAGTTGAACTTGATAGACCCAGTAGTCGTTGATCTGAATAACAGAAAGCAGAGATTGACGCTGCAATAGAGCTTCTGACTACAACTATAACGGATGCTGAGTCTGTTTCGGTTCCTGAAGTCCAAAAACGCACCTACCAAACCACAACTATTCCTGAAAGCACCCGGAGACTGATCGCATTGCCTAATAAACGTCGCCGGCCAGTGGTACAGAACTAGAGATCCCTTATATCAGGACGTAGTAACGTCGCTGAATCGGAGGATTCGAGAGGAGTGCGACCAAGGCAAATTTAGCAAATTTAAGGAAACACTGCGTACGCTGAACGACGATCGAGACACACTCTGGAGAATCACCAAGGCACTGCGAAAATCCACGAAATATAGCCCACCTTTGCGACAAGGAGACAACATTATCGCTTCCCCGGTTGAAAAAGCGCAGCTATTGGCCACAAGTTTCGCACGAGCACACTCAAATCAGATGGCAGACGATGCAGATACCGTTGCTGCGGTAAACGAGTCTATCGCACACATCGACCGCTATCTGGTACTCACCCATGGCTGGTTCACCCAAAGGAAGTGGCTCAGGTCATTCGAAGACTTAAATCCAAAAAATCCCCTGGTCAAGACAATATCCGGAACTGTGTCATCGAGAAATTGCCTCGAAAAGCTCATATATTCATCGCCAAAATCTTCTCCGCCTTTATTCGACTTGGGTACTTTCCCCCCAGTTGGAAACATGCAGTTGTGATTGCCATCCCGAAGCCAAACAATGATTCAACGGACCCGTCCAACTATAGACCAATAAGTCTGTTACCCACCTTTAGCAAACTATTAGAGCGAATAATCCTAAAGCGAATCGAGCAGCACCTGGAAAACTCAAGGATTATTCCTGATGTGCAGTTTGGATTCAAAACAGGGCAATCTACCAACCACCAACTTGTTCGCCTTGTAAAGGATATACGTACCAATTTTTCACAAAGCAAATCGTCTGGCATGGTGCTATTGGATGTAGAGAAAGCATACGACTCAGTATGGCAGGAGGCAATCCTGCATAAAATGTTACTGGGGAACTTTCCCCTGTATATTGTGAAAATCATCCGCTCTTTCCTGCTAAAACGCTCCTATCATGTGTCAGTCGATGGATGCAAATCAAATCGGCATCTAATACCATTCGGTGTCCCGCAAGGTGCTGTTCTAAGTACCACGCTTTACAACATCTTCACCGCTGACCTGGTGATGCTCGACAATGTGCGATACTTTCTCTTCGCTGGCGATACTGGATTCGTCGCATCGGATTCTAATCCAGTTATTGTGACCACCAGGCTGCAAGCGGCCCAAAACGCCATTGAAATCTTCCAGAAAAAGTGGAAAATAAAGACCAACGCTGACAAGTCGCAAGCAGTCTTTTTCACACGCAAACGAAGCCTACAAAAACTTCCGCAAAACGAGATCTCTGTGTGGGGACGGCAAATTCCATGGTCGGATGCTGCTAGATACCTTGGGGTTACTCTGGACCGCAAACTTACGTTTGCCACCCACATCAAGCACACTTTGAACAGGTGCGATAAACTCACAAGGAAGCTCTACCCGCTCATCAACCGGCGCTCACACTTGGACATCAACTCAAAACTGCTGCTGTACAAGACGGTGTTCAAGCCTACGGTTTCCCTGTGTGGTACGATTGTGCTTCCACCCACAAGAAAAAGCTTCAGGTGAAGCAGAACCGAATTCTCAAGATGATACTCAACCTGGATCCTCTGCACCCAACTGACGACGTCCACAGAATTGCAAAGCTGGAAAAGATCGACGATTGGTTCCAACGTGTTCTTCCAAAGTTCTGGATGGGATGTGCCACCTCAGGAAACCCTCTGCTGGAGCGTCTGACTGCGTAGACTGTGATAATATAATCAGCATATGTTTTAATTTAACTTCCCTTTAACTATCCTTTTCCTATATTCAAGTTCGAGGGTTTTTTTTAAAAAATTTCCCATCAATCGCCCAATCGTTTCTCAAACAATATGTACCAGTAATTCGTTTTTTCTTGGTCAAAATAGCTGTTGAAAGGTACCCCATAGCTCGGCTCAGGAAAATTATTGTTCATTTTCATTGCTAAAGTAATGCGAAATGAAACTAAACTAAACTAAACAAAATCCTCAAATTGGTCATTTTTCTACTCCAGACTCCGAAAGGAGTACGATTTCCATCAACAACAATTGTTGGACTTCCTTCTCGATGATTCGAAAACTCGCACTCCCTTGGCTTCCAATCTTCATCATTGTCGCAGCGAAGACGAGACTTACTGGTTTGCAAATATGGTGCACTGGTGAAGAACTTGTTGACGCAGAGAAAGACCTTGTTGGCAAGACAGGAACCGTCCTAAGTGATAGCAGTTTTTCTTTGGTTCGAAACAATGTTGTCTGCTATGGTGGAACCGAAAAACAGAACTTCATCTTCAGAATCTGTATAGTTATAAGCCGTCATATCCCTTTTGGAATTCTCGGATTGTGATGGCATATCTGGTGGTGATTGTGTAAAATTGAAGTATTGCCTTCTCTGCACCTGTCAAATTGTCGTCGTCTACACAGGAGCGGTTTGTCCGTACATTCAGCAGGAGCAGAATGACTATCCATGAACATAAATCGATTAGGCAGAACGATTTCGGTTTTGCAGAATTCGAACTAGGTACTACATCCACACTGCTATACGCCTTAAGCTTGTAGTACACTGTTTGTCCAATAGCCAAATATTTGTCATAGGCAGATAGGCATCTGACAAACATCTATGATATCTGTCAGCTGTCTAGCTGCCTGTGCCAAATATTTGGCTATTGGACAAACAGTGTACTACAAGCTTTACACTATAGGTCTCTTATTTCAGCCAGTGTTACTATGCCTTCCGCCTTTCTTTTGAACTAGCTTTCAATAGATTGTGAAATATGTGTCTCAAGTGAGTCCATGGAACTCACGTCCACCGGTTGCAATGTATGGCTACCGGATGGTTGTCGAGCTTAGTCCGTGGACACATAGCATTCTCTCGATCGGTCGATGAACACCGTGAACACGAGGTTGTTTGTATGGCTACTGTGACAATCGAGAGGCAACAGAATCGGAGCTTCCACTGGGAGCAATGTGGGATCGATGAAGAGTTCAAACCATGTGTTCATCCCCATGGCACGGTTTTTGTGGGACATATTTGAAGCATCATCTAAAATATGGTTATGACGCCAAATCATATTGACCCTATGATATAAGTTCTGTTGAGATATTGCTTTTCAAATTTCTACAGAAGAAAAATCTTCGATATCCGTTTTTGAAATTCCAATACAGTGAATTATGAAAACAGTTTTCAGACAGGAATGCACATTTCTATCCAGAAGTCTTTAGCTAGTCGTTTCCTCCACCTTTTAAACATGACAAATCTGCATAGGAAATCTTCTTTTTGAAAAAATCGTGACATTTTGACTTGAAATCATCTATTGCTTACCTAACAAACACAACAAGTATTTTATTTATAGACAGTATAAACAAATTAAACCCGGAAGACTGGTTGCGGAATAACTGGGAGAAAGTACGTACCAGGTGGTTGAAAACCGCTACCCGACTGTGTTAAATATAGGCTCTGGAATCGGGAATGGTTCGTCTTCTTGTTCATCACTGGAACGTGTGGATGCTAAATACATTGTATCTGCTCTAAAAGACATAGGACTACCAACTGAACTTGCACACCAAGCATGAGAGCAGCGATGATAAGTTACATAGACGTTTGAGATCGGATTTTACTTCTGCTATTGATAAGAACGACAAAAAGAAACAATAAGGAATTTTGCGTTGCCTACTCATATACTGTCCGGTTATTTCGAATTTGGTCCTAGCAATAGAGAGTAGAAGGTATACTGTGTATAAAGTAGAATATCACATGACAGGTGTTTGTTGATTATTGGAAGCTAAAAGCGAAGGAAATCAAACTTCTTATCGGTTACAGCTTGAATCGCGTTCTTCTGAAAATTCGAGTGTCTCTCTGAAGAGCAGCGTCAGTACTTCTCGATTGGCTAATACATAATATTTGAGCTCTTTTTCTTATCACCTATTATTTTGTTTCTTTTCAAACTCTAACAATAAATGCCTTCAACACTTATAAGAAGAAAATAAGAAGGGAATCAAGATTTCTATACATTTATAATACACAGACCAAAAAAGAAACTAGAAAAAATGTTGACATACATAGCTGTATAACATATAAAGCGACACATTCTTTTTAAAAGAATGCCTTTTCTCGAAGGCTGAGCGAGATAGAAAAATAAATGCATCGAAACTGAAGGAAACTAATGGAAACTTACAGGTGAAGCAACAAATCTTTTGGTATATATCGTTCCTCGCGTTTCGTCCGTCTTTCGCCTTGAGCTTAATCTGTATATCGCCGTTCATCCCTCGAACAAAAGCTTAACCATCGTGGTTTTCTTAAAATAAAACAAAATATAATATCCTAATAAGATCAACTGCGTAACAAGTGGCACACCCACACACATATGCACATATAAATACTTCCTTTCTGGTTGTTGGTATGTTACTCATTCCACATTAGCACTATAACCCCATTCGATTATTTGATTTTGTGTATTCACTTTCTCCGAATTCATTACATAAAGGTAGTTAAAACAAATAAAAACGTCTTTCCCTTCAACTTCGAGCCCAGTTCCAACAATTACTCTTGTATCAAACTGATATGAAATTTCCATCTATGTTTTTCATTTATACAGAATCCCGTTTTTACGCGATTTTTCGTCTTTATTTTTAATCGTCACATGTAAATTTTCATTCAAATTCAATGCAACGTTGTTTCAAACATGAATCAAAGAAAATTTAGGCATCCTGCATACGGATGAAGAAGAAAAAAAAATCAAATTCGCGTAAAATCAGGATTCCGTGTACCGTTGTGGTGTGTGATTATTTCGTTTTGCTAGCTTTTCGTTTGATGCATTCACTTACATATTCTAACTTAGTGAGTATGTTTTCTTATTATTTCTCTTATGTTCATCAATCGAAATCCGTTCGGAAATTCTTCAGTTTAATGATTTGTTGTTGTGATTTAGCTATAACTTACTACTTCTGCTGTGTTTTCTACGATCGAGACTATGATGATTATTGACAACGATGGGTGAATACCGTCCATACTTATTGATCACTCTACTGCCTTTACTGCAGGCAGGCTTGAATCTTTTCGATCCACTCCTGAGCGCTGGTTGCGTCCGATGCGTAGAAGTTGTACGTTCGTCGGCTCGTTTTCAGCTATTCGATGGAGATTCAAATTAAAAAAAAAAACAAACCATAGGAAACTTACTAGTCAGTAAACAATACTTACATCGAAGAAAGCCTTTTCGTCAATCTTCTTGGATGGCACTGCCTGTGGCGGTGCTTGTGCCACCGATTGCACTTCGGCCAGTTCTGGAAAGAGGCGAATGTTAGGAAAATAACTCGTCAACGACATTCCATACATACCGATATAACCCTTGCAGTTGCAGTCCTCCATCGCATCGTAGTATCTCAGTTGATGCTTGTGCGAATCGAGCACAAACCACCTCTGCTTCCAGTTCTTCAATATTGCACCTCGTTTGTACAGATACCTGAAAGCAGAGTACGCGAAGTTTTACAAAATAACTCAATTTCGGGTGTTTCACTCGGCAGAAATTCAGCCTAATTTTTAGAGACTGAGACTACCGCAGTCGAAAATTCGTTAGTTTTTGACCTAACCTAAATAGAAAAGTAAAAAAAATTGACCGTTCCGGTATCGACACTTCCCTTGTACGAGCACCAACTTTTTTCAGTGGTGTTCGTTTGTGGTAGATTATATTTTCCCTTGGAAAGAAACCGCGGCTACATATCCGCCATCTTATTTTTTTAGTTGGATTCAATCCTTATACAAGAATGAACGCATTTTTTGTTTTGCTTAAGAAACTACGTTTCTTTTTTTATTCCCGGAAGAGGTGGCTGTTCAAGTCGGAATTGAGTGCGAAACCTATAGTCCATTCGTACCGAAACATTTGAACCTTCGATCCGAATAATGTCGGAACTACGGCAGCTGTTAAGCCGTACGGAACGTACAGTTGGCTCAGATGCGCGGAGAGCTTTCAGTCACAGGCGCTATCAAGGAGCGGAGGCCGTCCTTAAGTGAGGTTAGGGACCGATTGAATCAGCTAAAGGAGCTTGCTGCCAGCTTTCGGGAGACACAAACCTACATCGAGAAGAAGCAGGATAATCCAGAAGCCATCGCGTCTGTTCACAACGTTCGGGAAGCGTTTTTCGGTATGTTTTACCGAGTGAAAGATATTTTCGAAGGATACCTTGACGTCGACGATGTTGGATCGTCTGCCAGCCAGCAAAGCTTGGCCGGAACGAGCGATTGGAAAAAAGCTCTTCAACTGCCGATCGAGACACAGCAGAAACTAATGCTGTATCAGGCGATAAACCACGAAAACCGTGCAAAACCTGTCGCAACGGTCGAGTGTACCTCCCGGCGTAAATCAGGTGTCGAATTGTTCACCCCTAATTGAACGTTCGACTACCCGCTGGAGACCGAAAACAGTGAATGTCATTCAAAGATATTTACGTTTCAACGATCCACAATCTACACGATTTCTCGGATGCATTAAAAATGCAATACTTGTTTTCGTACATCGATGAAGACGCTAACAGATTGGTAAGCAAATTCACTATTTCACCCTAACCGACCACTTCGAGCAGAAGCGTTACACAGTGTTTTCGTTGATGCATGAGTTCATGGCACAATACCCAGTAACACAAGCTACATAGCAGTCGCTGGGACGACTGGTTACAACGTCCGACGAAATCATCCAGCAGTTGGATGCACTGAGAGAGGAGTATACCAGCAGAGATCCATGGCTGTTTCATGTTATGCTGGAAAAGTTGGACAAGGGGACGAGAACAAGCTGGTCTCAGGAAGTCGTCGAAACTGAGGACCCCACTTTCGACGATATGCTGCAGTTCTTAAAGAAGCGTTGCGAGGTGCTGGAAACATGTTCGGCATTTTCGAAGAAACCAGCGAGTGAAACGAAGAAGGAGACGACTGAATAAAACTGTGGAGAAAAAGTGCGCGAAGTACTCCAGTGAGCATAATACGTATCAGTGTGAAGAATTTAAGAACATGAGTGTTGAAGACAGTCGTGAACTTGTTCAGAAGGCATTACTGTGTTTTAATTGCTTGAGGCCTTCACATTCAGTGAAATCGTGTTTTTCTAAATCGATGTGCCGCCATGGCTGTAATCAGCGGCACTTCTCGCTAGTGTGTTCCGTAGTGAAGAAGCCTGAAAAAGTAGGAGAAGACATAAAAGTGGTGAATGGTTACGTCGCCGGAAGTCCCTGCCAAAGAAGATAATGCCGTCGTTGCTTTGATAGCTGAAGTGCCACAGGGCAAGAAGAAATCTCTTTCGGTGCTACCTAAAGCGGAAGTTAAAGTGCAGCATGCGGACGGTAGTTCTACTTTGGCCAGTACTCACCTGGTTCGCAAGCGTTATTAGCTAGCGAAGCCTGTGTCTTGAACGCTGAAACTACCACGACGGAACGGGAAAATCGTTGTCAACGGACTTGGTCAACAGGAAATGGGAACAACGCGTGGTTGGTTACGCTGCGCTTGGCAGCTCGGTTCAATGACGTCGTAGTCTTGACCACCGAGGCTTTCGTTCTTGGAAAACTGACCAATCCCACCTAAGCAATCCCATCCCAGCGGTTCAACCCTGACAACATGAAGTTTTTCGACAATCTGGAAGAACTGGCGGACCCGAAGTTCAACCAACCGGGTGCAATTGATAGCATCCTAGGGGCAGACGTTTTTCTTGCACTCTTCGAAGGAGGACAAGTCAAAGACGAAAGCGGCCAACCAGTGGCCAAACGGACGATCTTCGGATGGATCGTCGCAGGACGATACGACTCGTCGGAAGTCATCCAGAACAACCATGCCGTACTCGACCTGCACGTTGAGATGGATCTGAACCGCACCTTGCAGCGGTTTTGGGAGCAGTAGGAAATTTTCGAAGCCATCGCTCGGTGATTCTCTCGCTGTTGCCACGAACCGACTGAAGTCCATCGAGAGACGATTCCAGCTAGATCCAGAGTTCAAGCAACAGTGTGTTTCTTTCATTTGCAAGAATATTTGGAACTCGGTCACATGGAAGAAGTCCCAGCTGATCAGATCGAAAAGAATAGCGGCGAGTGCTATTATATGCCACACCACGCGGTAACTAAGGCCGACAGTTTGACAACAAAATTACGCGTTGTATTTGTCGCCTCCTGCGCTTCATCATCAGGAATCCCTAGTCGCGTTTTGCTGAGCACAAATCTCAAATAATATTAGGACTTCATGCATGATATTATCAGCAAATGCTTCTTGGAGCATCCTTTGGTTTGCAATTTGAACCCTTTTTATTTTCAAATAGCTGTGATTTTTAGATTCAAAAACATGAAGTGAAAATTATTCTAACCTAGAATTTATATTGGGAAAGGACTCGGTCGTGTATGTCCCTAAAGACGTCAAGCAAAGTGATCTGGCAACAGGTATTCAAATTGTAGACTGTGGTATCCATGTTGTGTGCGAGTGCTGTATTCAGAAAAATGTGTCTCCCGTCGTTCCCGAAAGTTGAGGAGAAAGTCCCGGAGAATGTGCTGGATATTATTCACACGGACGTATGCGGCCCGATGGATGTGGTAACACGTCTACTTTTTGAAGAAAAATTCCTAGGTGGACGATCGAATCCGGGATTACGTAAGGAAGGTCGAAAACCCGTTCGACCGAAAACCGTGGATCATACGGTCCGATCAAGGTGGTGAATACTCCAGCAAAGCACTCCTGCAGTTCTATGCTGACAAAGGAATACACGCCGCCATATTCTCCGCAGCCTAGTGAAATGGGACGATGCTGGACGCCGGTTTGCACACTCGTTTCTGGGCGGAAGCAGTAAATACGGCCTGCTACCTCCTAAATCGCTTGCCGTCAGCTGCCGTAGGCCGAACGCCGAACGAAATCGGAAGCCAGGCTTGGGCCACTTGCGGCTCTTCGAATGCAGTGGTTAGGTGTTGATTCCTTCAGTGAAACCGGTTACCGGTTGTTGGAAGTACTGGAGAAATCAAGATCAGTTGCGACGTTCGATGTTTGGGTTTGGCGACGCATCAAAGGAGTAGCATGCTAAGATGGAGAAATCGTCCGGAAGCCTGGAGCATTGCCGTCGAATTCCGGCGATAGGAGATAGAAGGTTTTCCGAAGCCGACTGACGGTGCTGAATCCGAGGAAGTGGAATTTCGCGGCTGGGACGACGCGAGAGATGTATAGTCTGGAGAAGTTTTCGTTGAAGGCGATCTGGGCGCGCTTTGGCAGATTGAAGATGAGAAAACGCCGCAGCGGTAGAAGAACCGTAGAAGTCATCCGTTAGTCGTTCGGAGTTTCCTTGCCCTGATACAAAGTGTTAAACTAACAGGATTATCGTACTGAATAAAATTACCAATTACCAATTTACAATAAACTTGCCAATTGGCTTTCGCTCGATCGGATAGATCAACAGCTGGTGTTCCGCCAGCTCGTTACCAGGAGGATGAAGAACATCAAGTGAAGGAGAACACAGCTGAACCGCAATCGTACCGTGCTGCCCCGCCCGCCCGGCCCCGGGCGGGGCGGCCCCCCGGCGCCCCCCCCATCCTCCCCCCGCGCTCCCCCCCCCCCCCCCCCCCCCCCCCCGCGTGGTTTATATGTGTGCGGCCGCCCCCGGCGTGCGTTCTTTTCCCCTCGCTCTCCCGCCCCCCCCCCCCCCCGGCCGCCCCCCCCCCGTTCGCCCCCCCCCCCCCCCGCCTCCCCCCCCCGTGTTCCCCCCCCGGCGGGTGTGTCCCCGGGGCCCCCCCCCCCCTCCCGCCCCCCCGGCGGAGATTCCCTACCCCCCCTACCCGGAAAAAAATTTCTCAAAGATTTACAATTAAATGTATTGTAACCAGTGACAAGAGAATCAATAGTCGAGTGTACGAACCCTTAATATTGTTGCTTCGTGACACATAGAATGACAATAGGAGATATTGTTTCCACAATAGAATTTAATGTTAATTGAGACATCGACAATAGAATAAGGGGGTTGTTATGTATCTTAACTATAGAAAAATCATTTTTTCCCGAACAAATCTGAGTCAATTACTATTGATTGTATTGTTTCACAATTGTTGAAAATTCTAGCATGTAGGGTGAATAGTAGATCTATTGTAATGACAATATACATTTTTCATTTGTACAATACGTGAACAATAAGATTCATGTTCGGCAATAGATTTTAATGTTATTTTATATTATTGTATTGTCATTGTATGGTTATTTTTATCCGGGTATGGCTACCAGAACGAAAATTCGGACGAAGTCTGAAGGCTGATGCGCAGTCTATACGGCCTAAAGCAGGCCGCTCGCGTTTACAATAAGCGGATCGATGAGGTTCTCAAGTCCATGGGGTCTCTTCCGGCGAAGGCTTACCCGTGTCTCTACATAAAGGATACCGCGTACGAATTGTTTACTGAGGCAGGGTTCAACCAAAAAGCCTGTGTGAGTCGTATTCTAGACAAGTTAAGACAGGCGATGCCAAATCTTGGAATGTCCCGATGAAGGCGGTGGAGCAGTATCAGAAACTTGTTGAGGCTTCGTTGTACGCCAACGTGAGTACCAGTTCGGACTTTTCGATTGTGGTCTTGGGACGACGTGTGCAGGCACCCACCGAAGCTGATTGGAACGAAGCAAAGCGGGTGTTGCGCTACCTAAAGTCAACGATCGACTTGGAGCTTTATTGTTGTTTATTGTTTATTGTTATATATATTTCATCTGACCTAAGGTGGTCTTAATGAATTTCTTTATGTCGGGGAAAAGCCGTTTTGACTTGGCGTAAAAACCCCATATCTTTTGTAATACAATTCAGTAAAATATAATACAATACAACACAAAATATTGCTTGATTGCACATTCATAAACATAATTAAAATAAACAAGATTACAAACGCAGAGTAAGGTCAAAGTATAAAATAAGAAACATCCATAGTTCGGAGCAGTCCTCGTCGTCAATCAATTGGAACTTGCTCATTAATCTATCCTTCTCGTACTATCCATTCTGTCAGTCTGCGCTTGAATGTTGCCAGAGTACAATTGAAGTCGAATAGAAAGTAGACAACGTTGAACCTAGCTGACATGAAGCGGACAGGATCATGAAATCCATATGATGTATTACGGGGTTCAAGCAGCAAGAAGTCCCGTTGGCGAAGCATTCGTTCAGGAGCGTATAGGTTGAGGTGACTTAATAGTTCCAGTGAGTCAATTCCACCTGTGAGTGTATTGGCAACGAAAACAGCTTGCGCAATATTCCGTCTTTGGTCCAATGTCAGTAGTCCCAGCAATCTGCATCTATCTTCGTATCGTGGAAGGTTCAAGGGGTCACGCCACGGTAGGCGACGCAGGGCATATCTCACGAATCTTCTTTGAATTGCTTCGATCCTAGCTGTCCATGTTGCCTGGTATGGGCACCACACAACAGAGTTGGATTCCAAAATCGATCGCACCAGAGCACAGTACAAAGACCGAAGGCAGAGAGGATCTTTTAATTCACTTGATATTTTAAAAATGAAACCCAGCTGTCGATTTGCTTTGCTGATAATATCGTCGTAATGCAATCGATAGGTTAGTGCCAAATCCAGAATGACGCCTAGATCACGAACTTGATGAACACGATCGAGAGGCTGGCCGTTCAGTGCATAATTGTGCGTGATCGGATTGAGCTTGCGATGAAACGAAATGATGTTGCATTTGTGGATGCTTAACGATAGCATGTTTCGGGTGCACCAATCAGCAAACCGATCCAACAACAGTTGCAAAGCATAGCAGTCTTGCATAGTTTTGATCACCATGTAGATTTTGACGTCATCAGCGTAAAACACACGGCACCCAGATGGTAGTACGGTAGAAAGCTCGTTAATGAAGAGTGAGAATAACAAAGGGCCAAGATTGCTCCCTTGTGGTACGCCTGATGAATTCGAGAATGCGTCCGAGGACTCTAATCCTATTTTAACGGTGAGCCTACGGTTTTTAAGGTATGATTCAAACCAGCGGACAAGGTCCGTAGAGATACCAATTCTTCGTAGGCGTTCAAGTAGTATCCCGTGGTCAACTCTATCAAAAGCAGATTTAAAATCAGTGTAGGCAGTGTCGATCTGTGCACCAGCATCAATGTTGCGTATGCAAAACGAGATAAATTGGATGAGATTTGTCGAGGTTGATCTCTTGGGAAAGAAACCATGCTGATCCGTAGAGATATAATTCTTACACGATTCGAAAAGTACCTCGTTCATTATGATTTCAAAAACCTTTGAACAAGCACACAACGAAGTTATGCCTCTGAAATTTTCGATGTTCTGTCGATCTCCTTTTTTGAACACAGGGAACATGACTGATGTCTTCCAACTTTCAGGAAATACATGCTGCCGTAAAGAAATGTTGAAAAGTTTCACGAGAGGGGAAATAAACTCTCCGCTGCATTTTTTTAAGGATACATGACGGTATGCCATCAGGACTGGATGCGGAGTCTTTCAATTTATTTATTGCAGCGTTTACTTGATGGGTCGTGATCTCACAGCTATTTAGGAAGCACACGTCACTAGGTGTGTCTCTACAAGCCTCTGCAATTTGATGTATAGACGAAGGAGAATCAGAAAAAGCACCTCTGAAGTGAGTTGCAAATAAATTGCACTTTTCCGATGCGGATGTGGCGACTTTGTTACCCAGAAACATCTCAACGGGCAATCCATTCTCCTTCCGTTTAGTGTTAACAAACTTCCAAAAATGTCGTGGCTGTCGGCGAAGATTTTCCTGAGTGCGTATACAGTAGCGCTTATACAGAAAACGGTTATACATGCGATAATTAATACTTGCACGTGCGAAATGATGCTTGGCGAAAGGGCAACGAGATTGACAGTAGGTTTGCAGTGCTTTCGATCTTAGGCGTTTAAGCCGTCGTAAATGTGCATTCCCCCAAGGTGGCTTAGGAGACGGCCTACGCAGCGGCACAAAATCAACCAAGTAAGTCTTCAACACGTTAGTGAAGAATTCCAAAGCAACATCAATGTCTTCCGTAGTTTCTAGGATGTGCCAATCAGTTTCACGGAGCGCTTCTATTAGTCCTTCAAAATCGGCGCGACGGAAATCAAGCCTTGGTTGCACCGATAAGCCGATAAGATTCGTGGACGCCGATTTGCCCGGCCATGAGTCCGCTCGCAAGTCTAGCCCCGGATACCTATTCAAGTTTTGAGGCGGAATCATCGGATGGGCTGCCATAAGCAAAAGTCCGTCGCACCGAGGCCGAATATGTTGCTTTGGCTGAGTGCATGCAAGAGCTTCACTGGATTCCGAAGTGGATGGAAGATGTTGGACAGCAGCTTGTTTTTCCGATAGTCACCTGGGAAGACAATCAAAGCTGCATCGCCCTAACAAAAGCAGACCAGAACGAGAAAACCAAGTATATCGATACGAAGTATAGCTTCGTTAAGGGTCTAGTTCGTGAAGGATTCGTGCTGTTGCAGTACTGCCCCTCTGAGCTGATGGCAGACTTTCTGACCAAACCGCTGCAGGCGGTTAACATGAAGAAGCTACGAGAGGCGATTGGGGACAAGCCGCCTAATGTTGAAAACGAGTGTTGGTTCAATTTATGGATTTGTATCAGTGTATTCTGGCGTGCAAGCAACACTGCCCGCTTCGACAGTTGAATTACGAAGAGAAAAATATATTTCAGCGTCAACAATAGATTAGGGCGAATCTGCTTACGTAGTCATTTTCTCTTGAACTAATACAAATTAAGCACTATTTAAGGAAGAGCAGCACTTCGATGAACATCTGAATGGAGTACAGCAAGAGGACCAAGACAGCAATGGAAGAGACGTAGTCGATGCAGTAAGTGACGGAGATGTGCCACCTCTGACGATAGGTGAAGTTAAGGATGCCATCAAGCAGCTGAAGAACAACAAATCGGTTGGAAGTGGTGGAATCGGAGCAGAACTTACCAACTGGACAAGTTGGTAAATTGCCTGCATCGACTGATAGTCAGGATTTGGGATACCGAACAGCTACCGGAGGAGTGGAAGGATGGGGTTATCTGCCCAATCTATAAGAAAGGCGACAAGCTGGACTGTGAAAACTATTGTGCGATCACTGTCCGTAATGCCGCCTATAAAGTATTATCCCAAATCATCTTCCAGCGACTGTCGCCTCTAGCAAATAGATTTGTGGGAAGTTATCAGGCCGGCTTCATCGAAGGACGGTCTACAACGGACCAAATCTTCGCTTTACGGCAGATCCTCCAAAAGTGCCGTGAATATAGAGTCCCAACGCATCATCTATTCATCGACTTCAAAGCCGTATATGATAAATTAACCGATATGAGATATGGAAGATCATGGACGAGAACAGCTTTCCGGGGAAGCTGACCCGACTTATCAACGCTACGAAGGATGGAACCCAGTGCTGTGTGAGGATATCGGGTGGATTATCGGGTTCATTCGAATCCCGCAGGGGGCTTCGTCAAGGTGATGGTCTCTCTTGCCTGCGACGAGCGGCGTTTAACATGCGAGGCACGATTTTCAACAGATCCGGTCAATTTATCTGCTTTGCCGATGACGTGGATATTGTCGGCAGAACATTTGAAGCGGTGGCAGAGCAGTACACCAGACTAAATACGTCCAAAACGAAGTACATGCTGGCAGGAGGAACCGAGCACGACAGGACCCGACTGGGCAGCAGTGTAACGATCGACGGCGGTGAGTTCGAGGTAGTCGATGAATTTGTCTATCTCGGCTCACTGGTTACTGCGGACAACGATAACAGCCGTGAGATCCGGAGCCGGATTATCAGTGAAAGTCGTGCCTACTATGGGCTCCACAAGCAACTACGGTCAAACAGACTTAGCTCCCGTACGAAGTGCATCCTGTACAAAACGCGAATAAGACCGGTTGTTCTCTACGGGCATGAGAAGTGGACAATGCTTGAAGAGGACCTACGAGCACTCGGAGTTTTTGAGCGACGGGTGTTAAGAACCATCTTTGGTGGAGTACAGGAGGACGGACTATGGAGGCGAAGGATGAACCACGAGCTCGCGCAACTCGCCGGCGAACCCAGTATTCATAAGGTGGCAAAAGCTGGAAGGATACGTTGGGCAGGACATGTTGCGAGAATGCCGGGCAACTATGCTGCAAAAATGGTGTTCGACTGGAATCCGGTTGGTACAAGACGACGGGGGGCGCAACGAGCAAGATGGTCAGACCAGGTGGAGCAAGACCTAGGGGGTACAAGGTGCCCAAGGGATTGGAGAGGAGCAGCCACGAATCGGGCATTATGGAGGGATATTGTGTATCAGGACGAAAGGCTGAAAGTCACGCAAATACGCAACAACAACAACTTCATGTCGACGGGATGCAGCAGATCCGGCAACTACAAGTTCTTTGCCTTGCGGGCGAAGGAATATCGAGATGAAGCCTGTTTCCTGCCGTCCGATGGTCCTGCACGACCGGAACGATCAACAGAAGCTGAAGCGCCAAACAGAGGGGAAGGTGGCGAAATCCTTCCGTGCAGCGGGCTGAGATGTCGGTGCACCGGATAAACTGCCATAATGTACCTCCAGTCTATGGCCGTTGTCAGATGGCGCAGGTTCAAGCTGGCCATTTCGTAGCAGCAGGCCACACCCCAGAAGCAGCGGCTGAAGACAAAGGACAAGGAAATTTTCCCAGGGAAGCGCGTTGTGGTGGTGCTAATAAACAATGAGACATATCTGACCCTGGACGGCACAGGATCTGATATTGCACAGCCTCCAACAAGGAGGTGAGCAGTGAGACCATGTTCCTGAAGAAGGTTCTCTTGTAGTTGGACCATCAGTGAGAAAGAGATGTCGAAGCCACAGTTCTTTTCCTCTGAACTTTCTCTGAATGGGGAGATTTACAGTACCAAATGCCTGTCTGAAGTGGCCACCTTCGGAGTGGTGGTGTTTTGACCGGACCTAGCACTTGCCCACTACAACAAAAGGCCGTTGGAAGAGATGGACTAACTGAAAATCACTGTGGTACCGAAGAACGCGAACACCCGAACGTTCCCAAGCTGCGACCAATCAAGAATGTCTGGGCTAACTTCAATGGCGGGATCCATTCTACCCATTTTGTGGCTAAATCTGAAAAGCAGCTGATGGAATAAGCGAAGAAAAAGCTGCAGAATATCCCAACATCACTTTTTTTGTTCTACGGCTATGGTCAAGGTCCCGACTAGCTGCCGTAAGGTAGTGGAAGCAAAGCTTCCAAAAACTGTCTATTTTTTACAGCAGACGTTATTTAGACCCAATTCTTTTTTGCCATTCTACCGCACCAATTAAGCCAATTAACTTTATGCTAAAAGAGGATCCCCAACTTACCCTTCATGCGTCCTATCGTCCGCCACATTACTACTGTACTGCTCGTAGTAATGCTGACTCGTCGTGTTGGTCGTATTCACGCTGGAAGAAACGCTATTGTTGTCACCTTGGTTGCGCGCCAACGTCGGCTGAGTTCCCTCGACGGCCTTGTACTTGGTGCAGTTCTTCGGCACCGATTCCGCACACTTTTCGTGATAGGTATTGCCGCAATCAACGCACCTAAAAGAACCAATAATTCCATTTTTAAATTCCCCGCCGCTTCCACGATCGATCACTACAAATACCTCAATCCGTTCAGCAGTGGTCCCCACAGGACATTTCCGCAGTGGTTGCAATTGATCGGAGCCGAGTAGGCATGCTTCTCGAAGCGATGAGGATGCAGGAAGTTCTCCTGATAGTACCCTACCTGACGACCGCGCATGATGATCTCCAGTGTAGATCTAAAACAAAACACAAAAAATCAAAAAACATAACTTCATTACCCCAATTCCGTGCCAAATTCAAAGTCACCTTTTGTGCAGCAGTCGACCATGCGATCTCACCAGGGCACTGCTGAACGACGCGTGCCTGGTCAGCGAGTCCGAATGTGGCAGTTCAAGTTTGTCCCAAACCTGGCGCCACTTCTGCGGTAACAAACCTCTTTCGGCTTCGGCATTTTTCAGCTCTTCCAGCAACCTCGAGAACGCATCCGCATCGTACTTGTTCAGACTGTCGTAGCCCACGGAGACAACCTTTCGCCGAGGATGCTTGTTAGCCGAACTTCCCGTACTAACGTAGTCGCTGTCATCGTCCAGGTTGTCGGTATTGAGCAGTTCGGGATCGTATGGTGGTCCTTGGGCTAGTTCCTCGTCCAAGTAGTACGACCACACTTCCAACACTGAAATGGAACTTTGCGGTCGAAGGACTTGCCGTTCCGGGTCCGGGGTGTACATGAAGTTGTAGAAGCTTGGATTCTTAGCGTGCTGCCGTTCGATATAATCGAATAATGACGGTCCGAATTTCTGAGTGTTGGACGCATGGTTTCCACGACCGACTCCACCGACTCCAAGTCCACCGGGGTAGATGTTGTCGTCATCGGAAACGGTCAAGGTCTCCACTACATGCTTGTGGTGCGAGTTAAGGGATCCGCGTTTATCATCGATGGCAGTTATACCGTAGTCTACTCGTTCCAGTTCACAATCGAACAGGAACGTTCGGAAACGGCAACTCACGTGATGATACGCTAGGAAGCGTAGGTAAAATTCGTTAAACTCGAATGCGAGAGGAAATTGCGACTGGATCTGATGAACGGCGTCTAGGAACTGAAGGAAGGTCGGGGCGAACGGCGAACCGGAACTGCTGTTCGGTTTGAGATTACTGCGGTGACCGAACCGGTGACCAAAGGCCAGCCATTCTTTTTCGATGAGAACCCGAAAACCGTCTATGGTTCGGTAGTAGGGATCGAGACATAGTTGAGCAAGTGAAGAAATCTGGGCAGTTACATCCCAACCTTCCTCCAAGGCTAGCGTTACGCTGGATTCCTGAAGGTCCATGAGATCAACGACAGCACCGGAGAGCTGTAGAAGCCCTCGAATCTGCTGAAGCCAATCGGACTGGTCCACCAGCTTGGAGAAGGTCTGGTCGGGTTCGGTGTTTATGCAGGAAGGCAGACAAGCTCGCATTAACTTTTTGAAAGCGGTTCGCGAGTGTCGAACGTCAGTATAGTCTACGGGGATGAACTCGGCGTACATTTCCGACAGCTTGGCTGATTTGGACTGAGATTTCTCACCGAGGAAGTATAATGGCACGCGTTGGATAGTGTATTGCTGGGGCTGATCCCAGTTGTTGTAGTCTCGCAGGGTAGCGGCGCTTGTATGACCACTCGGTTTTAGGGAACCCCATTTATTCTGTTTGGGGTTAGACCGAAGAGCTCCAAAGCTGGAGAAGGATGAGTTGTTGATTGAGTACAAACCGACGTTGTTCCTGCGGCTGATGTCCGGAGTAAGGGTTGAGTTGTCCGTCCTAGTCATCAAACCGTTGGCTGCTAGGGCTAGCGAGTCGAGAGATAAGTTTGAATCAGAGAAGTTACCCGTATGTCGAATCGGTCGTGTGTGAGGTGTAGTTTTGATGACACACACAAAATACCGGTCTTGTTCCTGAAAACTTGCGGAATCGGCCGAGGTATTGGATGATCCGGGGTGTCCTTTCAGCATTCCCATTACTCCTTTTGCAAGCGGCACTGCACCTCTTAGCAGGGTAGCTCCATTTTTGTGTCTCCACGTTGCGACCGGTATCCGATGGTGTTTGTAACAACGAGACAGGTTCCTCAAGCTATCGTCAGAAACATCCTTTGGACACACCAGTATTGCCGGATACGTCCGACACAAGCTGTAGTTACAGTTTATGGAGCTTATCCGATAACCCGCCTGCACGTCACCCAATCCCACCCGAAGAAAATCTTTGACATAGCTCCGTTCCTTCAATCTTTCCACATCCTTCGCCGTCACTCGTGGCATAGTATCCGCTCCATCATCCGATCCGTCTTCATCTTCTGGATTTTCGTTGATCCCCATTGAACTGTTTCCGTAGGTCTCCTCAAAGTCCGCTCCCGGTAGGATGTATTTCCGCTTGGTAACACCTTTCTGCTTGAACCCAGCTTTTTTCGCTGTTCTCAGAAGCGTCTTCTTGGCAAAGTCCTTCAGCGTAGCGTTCTTCTCCTTGACTTTGTGCAGTGGGGTTGGATTCGAGATTCCGTGAGTAGTGGCGAACGCAAAATGCCCAAACTCATCCTCTGGATGCCGCACTCGGTGTATCGTTTTTCGGAAGGCCTCGATCGCATCGGCAATCACTTCCTCGTCGAATGCCACTTTGATCAACTGGAACGTACAAGACCGCAACTGCATGCCTTCCTGCAGTACCTGCTCTAAGTGCTGCAGGTAGATCACCGTGAGGCGCTTTTCTTTGGTAAGCGAGGAAATAGGGAAAGCCCGAACTACACTTTGCTCACAGCAGTACGGATCGCA
This sequence comes from Aedes koreicus, assembly GCA_024533555.2. NCBI lineage: Eukaryota > Metazoa > Arthropoda > Insecta > Diptera > Culicidae > Aedes > Aedes koreicus. Next base: position 27,219 of record JAHHFK020005099.1, on the reverse strand, counting down.
CGGACATCCCTTGAACACGATACGGTAGTTGGTAAGGTAGAGAGCACCCTCCGCCGGAAGGAGATTTGACGTTCCCACTTCCTTCTCTTCGCGTCCATCAGCAAGCAGGTAAACTCGCATCGGATCTCCGATGAGCTCTTCGCCTTGAAGGAAATTGGGAAACTGCAGTTTAGGTTTCTGGATCGGAGGTATCCGTTTAGCTTCCCGGTTAACGGATTCTAGCGTTTCAATGTGCATTTGTATCACGCCGGGAACCATTTGATGAAGATTTCGCAGATGTTCCGGAGTCACATTACCTTCGTTGCACACTCGATCGATAAACTTGCACACCATCTTTGCCACCTGTGATCCCACCTCACTAGGATCGTTATCTTCGAAACCTTCGTCGCTATGATCACTATGACTATGTGATTCTATCACACTGTTCGACACGCTGGCGCAGTCATCGGTATGAGAGTCAATTTTCTGTACACGACCACCTTGATTCACGTCCTGTGGTATCAGCAGAAACACCATCCGGTTAGCGTAATGGATTGCTTGACTGTAGAGGGTTTTCTCTTCCGAACTGATCAGCTCTTGTTGCTTGTCTGGATCCACGGAAGGCCAGATTCGCATTTGATCGGCTGCAATCTCCAGTGCAGAAGGTTCTTGAGCTCGTGAAAGTAACGTCGAGCGGTCCAGTCTGTCTCGGGATGTTGAGTGCACCAGTCCATTAGTGTCCGTCGCCCAACTACTGTACGATTTTTCCGAACTTTGACGCGGGAGGTACAGTTCTTTGATGAAGTTCTGCACGTCATGGTAGAAGGCATCTTCCCAAAACTGCTGATTCTTCCACACCGGATGGTCCTGAATGCAGGTGTAGGCAAACTGTATCACTCCGGTGCACAGTTTCCGACAGAACGTTGTCGACAGTGGAAGTAATGCAGCCGCAACTCCGTATTCGTCCTTGGAAGAGTCGTCTTGTAAAGCTCGGTTCATCAGTTTCACTACCAGATCGAATTGTTGATGATCTAGCTGTTTGTTTCCATGGGCGATCTTAGCCAGCTCCCTACACAGTGTTAATCGAGCATCGCGTTGTTTCAATATCCGAAGAACAGCCGGAAAACTTTTCCTCGCCTCAGTGATCTTGTTGTCAAAGATGCAACTGATGCAGTTCTTCAACACTTCCAACTTTCGAGCACTGTTATTCACCACTGGTCTTAGCTCGAGAACCGGTTTCAGATAAGGTCCCATGGGGACTATCCTCTGAGGGGGTCGAATAGTCTGCAATCTTGCCTGCAGATCGTTCGCTGTCAAACCTTCATTGATGACATTTTGGACTTCTTGTGAATCGATCAGCGGCATTGGAGGTTGATGTATTCTGGCAAATGCACCTTCCGGTGGCCTAAGAATCTTCTGCTGGTAGGGCTGAGGACTTGGATTCTCGTTGGTATACAGCTGTTTGGCTAGGTCTTGGATGTGGATCAACACAAAGTCCGGATCTTGCAGTTCTTGTTTGAGCAAATCGTTCATTGCACTGTACAGTTCGTCCCACGCGTCACATGGTCTCCAGGGTGGCCCTCGCTCCGTAACGAATCCCGTAAAGAACATACTATCTAAAACCCGTGACAGGAAATCACAGTCGACCAAATCTCTCGCCCCCAGGAAGCCTGCCCGATGGAACTGAATGATCGGTTTCGGATTTATCCGGATGAGCGTCAAGCAGGATCGGTATCCTTGCAACAGTTGGGCAAACAACCTCATGAACACTGACCGGATTTCCTTATCCAGCATTTCGTCACTCCTCTGCTCCCGAAAGTTATACCCGTTGTTGTTGATGTTGTTCGGCGGAAATGCCAAATCAGCTCGCGTCAGCTCCGGGTGTAAGACCTGTTGCAGGGCACTCTCGGTGGCTTCCCGCAACGCTTTTGGTAGCTCAGCCGGTGGTGGGACCAACGATTGCGGAATGTGAATCGATCCACCATCCAAATCGGCAATGATCACATCGAGCACTTCGGTCACTTCCGTTTGCATCGAGCTATGGATGCCCATGATGAAGGGCGTCGGCGTGGATAATACTTCCACCAGCGATGCTGGCAGGATCGGAATGTACACGTGACTATAGCGGAATGGATACATCAGGGCGGTTAGCGCTCGACAGCTGTCAGTTAACCGGGAGTAGCTCGTCGAATGGAAGAGAATTTTGTGCTCGGTCATGACGGCGCAGAACAGAAGCATAACGTTTTTGATGCCCAGCTGGTGAAACAGAAGACTCACGCAAGATCCCGTCACGGGAATGGTGGGAGAAATCGGAGGCTGCAAGACTTGTTTGTCGCCTGCTCCTATTGAGAACCGAACCTGAGGTCCTCCCGGAGGTGGAACCTGAATGCATCCCAATATGCTTCCTATCAGATGGTGCAGGTGAAACTTTAAGCTTTCTAGGTACACCGTGTAGATCGTCCCTAGACAGTTGCGGAAGGTTTCGATATAGTCCAACCTGGACACGATGACCAAACATTTCGGAGCGTACATGATACTATGGTGGGTGATGGAGGGTGGACCACTGGAGGCGGCCAACAGCGCCCGACTACTGGGAGATAGGTTGTCATCTTCTTCCTCCTCGTCGATGGGTTTGCTCGGTGTGATGGCGATCGTTTCGTTGAAGCACAGGCAAGCGCAGTAGTGCCGGTTGGCGTCGATGTCCGTCAGGACCGACACGAAAAACTGTGGCTCTTGGCGGACGGTGGACAACGACCAGCCCTGGGGTTGGCAGAACTGAAATGGTTCGAGAAATGTTAGTGTTGATGATCAAATAGATGGAAGGGAGCGAGGGGAGTTCAAAATATCAATGTTGCTCCTATCGTGCTGAATCGTTTGCAAGTCTTTTCCAAGGAATGGTTATTATCAAACTAGCCCTTTACGTTGGTAAATAAAAGACATCTTTTTGTACTTGAATGCTATAGAAACAAACAAACGATGCATTAATAATTTAGGTTGGTTAAAAATTACCTACACGGAAAGCACTCTCTTGGTTCTTTCCTAACAAAGACTTCATGTTGATATTAAACAAATAATGCTGAAAGTGTTTTTTTTATTCGAATATTCCATGGCGTTTAGTGATTGAAGTATTGTGAAGGATAATTTACAAGATCATTGACATTTCAAAGATCTTGAACTAATGCGGCATTCAGCACTGGTCATTTCTTCCAATCGCGTTAGTTTTTGAGAAGGTTTCATTGATTTCATTGATTTGATCTCATCAAAACAACTCAATGTTGCATCTACTGGGAGTGGACTTGTGGATTTGAGTGGATTAGTCGTGGTTTACTAAAGGTCAGTTTTGTTTTTGGTTAAGGCAAATTTTAAAATTTAGCTATGATTTTTAGTATTCCGATTATTTAAAATTTGATCTGAGAGGAGCAAAATAAAAAGTTTTTTCGAACAGAAGGAATTGGTGAGACCATTCCTGTTGTGAGAAAAACTTATTCATTTCGATCCACAAATCGATTTTGTTGGCATTATTTGAAAACTATTGAGGTCGGTTGTACCATACCCATAGGCTTCTTTGGGGCAAATAATACTATTGAAAATAAAATAAATTGGCAACTTAGCGTTTTGCTTTGTCATTAATTTTTAAAGCACCGTCATCGTCACCATTACAGTTCAACGGCAATTCAAAATATATTCACTGTATTGCGGTTGATGAATAGGAAACGGTGAATAGAAAGTACTGCTGAACGGATCCGTCTTAACAGCTAACACATGTGTCTCCACTTGCCATCGTCTTTGACAGTGACAGACATGTTTAGATAAAAACTGCTACTTTAGACACCGATTGTCTATCATGTTGAGCATGCTCATCGAGCGTGCGACGAAGACGGCGGCTGCTGCTGCTTCAGCTTTCCCACCAGGGACGGTTTCCTCTTTTGCTGTTACCCTACAGAGTGTGGTGCAGTCAATGGTAGCAATTCAAGATCACTCTTATCTCCCGTCGCTGCTCTTGCAGTGGTTGAAAGTGGTATTCCTTCAAGTCAATATTCATAATCGTCATGGATCGGTATCAGCAGGGGCAAGGTTGTTAATCGCTAACGTCTAACGTCTGTTTCGTTATCGTCTGTCATGCACATTTCGATACAAGACGTTAACGAGGATGAACACAGACATTAACGAATAATTACCCTGACCGGGAGGATCTAGTCACGAAACTGTACCATCTGTGGAACTGCCATGTCGGGTGCGCGGCTGGCATTCATGATCAGGAGGTAATCAATAACAACTATTATGATGCTACCTAGATGATGCTGAAGTAGAGATACTGACGAATACTGACGACGATGACTGCTATTTGCTCAATGAACGTAGATGCTCTGAAGTATCAGAACTTGCCGGTCCCTGGGCGTGGCGAACCTTATCGTGGTGAAAATGGACAAGAAGCTCCACGTCGCCTGGTAAGTCCGCCAGAGGAAAGAAGTTCTACCAACCTATGCTTTAATGCTGGATTTCCTGCAAGAACAGTTGCGGATCTGACCAAAACTTCCGAACTGACCAAAACTTCAAGAACAAAACTTTCAAACTCCGGACGATTTGGAAATCTTTTTTCACTGAAACCAAAACCCTTGCCGATTGCACGACAAACAAACACGATGAGGCTTCCCTGCTGACCTGAACTTGCTGATGTCCCGTCGAATCACTGGGGATTTCCCGATGAAGTCCTCCGATAGCTCGAACTGGCCGATATTTCGAGCAAGCAGTTACTTGCCGATCCAACAATCAACAAGCTAGGACGATGTCGATATGCTCTTCGGCGACGAATATTTCTGGAACCTGCTGGAGCATGGCCTGGAAAACACCAAGCTAAGAAGGATTGCTGGAGGAGTGATCGCGAGTGACACACCGCCGGTTTCGAGGACATTCTATCAAACTGCTATCTGCGAACAGCTGATAAAAATGTACTAGGGGTAAGACTGTGACGAAATCCACCTGGCCTGGTGATGACGAGATGTATCTAGAGCAGTGGTTCCCAACCTTTTTGGGCTCGCGACCCCCTTTTTGAATCAGTAATGGCCCCGCGACCCCCTTGGAAAACTAATGTGATTATGTTGCGATAAAAAATAAAGAAATACATCAATTTACGATCTTTTTGATTTATTAACACATTTTATGTTATAACCAGGGAAAAACACTCTCAGTGTGATTGCTGCTCCTGGATTTGGGACACTAGATTTGAAATTCGGGGCTGTGTTTGAGACAACGCCAATCTCATGTCATTTTCAACGTTCAGTCTGTTTCTTGTCTTCGTTTTGATTTGAAGTAGAGTTGAAAATCCGCTTTCACAAAGGTATGTTGACATGAATGGGATTAGGATCTTCAATGCCTCCATGGAAACTTTGGGGTACGAGCCATACATAGCACACCAGAACTGGCTCTGTTTCTTTTCATGAAACAAATCGCGAGACGAAGAATCGTTTTTCAGGGCCAAGTATTCATCCTGTATCTCATCTGGAAGGCTAGCCACATCCAATGAAGATGAAAACGGGTTGCGTACTAAAGCAGCTACTTCTTGCTTCAACTCGGGGAAATACTTCTCAAATTGCTGCTCCAGTGAATCCAAATGTGCAATAATTTCTGCTTGGAGAGTCAAAGTCAGCTCGCTTGCTCCTTTATCGGTCATATTGCACAGACGATCAAACATGGCAACATTTCCCATCTTAACTTTACGGCGTCAATTTTTTAGTTTTTCCGCGAATGCATGAAGATGATCTTGGAAGTGAACAAGATTGGATTGTTTGCCCTGAAGTTTCCAATTCAGCAAATTCAGATGCTCAAAAACATCAGCTAAGTAAGCGAGACGCTTCTGAAAGTCTTCTTCATTAAAATGTGCAAGGAAATCATTTTTTCCTTGAGCTTTCAGAAACGTTTGGATCTCATCCTTCAACTCGAAAACACGGTTGAGTACATTATCCTTCGACAACCAGGGTACGGAAGTGTAGAAAAGAAGAACTTCATGATCTGAGTTCGTTTCCCTGCAGAGTTCCTTGAATAAACGTGTATTCAGGGCTCCAGACTTAACATAGTTAACAATCTTTATGACCAATTCCAGTACTTTCATTAACCCTTCCGACAACGTCTTGCTGGCAAAAGCATATCGATGGATCATGCAATGGACACCTGCGGCATGTGGGGCAAGCTCCTCGACCTTTTTCTGAAATCCAGATTTCTTGCCAAGCATTGCAGGAGCTCCATCGGTGCAAACCCCACAAAGTTGTTTCCACTGCAAGTCACCAGATTCAAAAAACGCCTTGATTTTAGCCATGATATCATCACTTTTGGTCGTAGTTTCCAAGTCACAATAGAAAAGAAACTCCTCCTTTAAATCGCCAGCAGAGCATACGTACTTCACAAACACCAACAGCTGCGCACAGGAACTGACGTCCGTGGATTCATCGAGTTGAATTGCGAATAAAGGAGATTGTTTTATTTCTTCTAGAACTTGCTCTTTCACGTCTTCGGACATATGGGCAATTCGTCTTTGCACAGTGTTGTTTGATAATGACACTTGCTGCATTTTATTTTCACTTGCTTCCCCCTGGGGATCGCGGACCGCCTGTTGGGAAGTCCTGATCTAGCATTGTCGACCGATAAATCAACGAATTGACGAGATTGTGTACGATGTGCAACACCCCTTTAACGAACGCATGCTTGAGCTGGGCGATTCGCGAGATATGGGACAGAGACGCTTTCTGTTAGTTGAAGCGGACGCTGGACTGGAACTAAAGAAAAAATTCTCGCAATTCATTCCGGAGTACGAGCACGGGGATATTCCATATTAGTTATCGATGACATCTCCAAGACGATTTATAAGACTCCGGACTACGACGACTTGGACGAAGTGACCCACCGGAAGCTTCTGAGTTATGTTGGTCTGCTGGGCCTTTGATAACAACTGCGAAGCTGATTCTGTGAGAGGTTGGTGAATTGCAGATTGATTGAGACGACCCGTTCCCTACGGTCGTTGTCTCCAACTTCTGAACAACGGTTGCCAAGGTGGACAGTGTGGGAAGATCCGCTCAACGCCTCGGATTTGGTGCGCGAGTCGTGTTTGTACGTGTGCGCATCACACTTAGAAAAAAAAACATATAAATTTAAGTCTGCTTGGATGCACATAAAGGGAGCGGCCCGTTTGACATAATTTTACGGTCGTTTTCAACATGACATGACAGCGAAAATTCCAGAAGGTAATTTACATGGCATGACGTTAAAGTAAAGGGTGTCCACGATGAAATTGTCACACTATGAAATTGCTCTAACTTTTTAACCGTTGGGCAGAATTTAATGAAAATTTGGGTGGATTTATTCATAGTGCATTATTTACATCCTGCAAGTTTTAAAGTCCTGTGATCAAAACTCGCGGAAATGGAGTCGAAAGAACAGCTCGTGCGTGATAAAATCTTGCGCATTCATCACGAGAACAAGGATCTCTCGCATCGTTCCATCGCTAAAACGTTGGGAATCGCGAATTCCACGGTGTCGCGAGTGATTAAGCGGTTCGAGGAACGGTTGACCACCGATCGGAAGCCCAGAAGTGAAGGAAAAAGTATTCCGTACAACACCAAAAATCACAACCGCGTAGTTGGGGCCTTCAACCGAAATCCGAACGCCTCCGTTCGGGATGTGGCTAAGAAGCTGCACCTAAGCCGAAGTTTTGTCCAGAAGGCCAAAACTAAGGCTGGGCTTCGAACGTTCAAGGTACAAAAGGCCCCTAATCGCGACGAGAAGCAGAACAAGTCCGCCAAAACCCGTGCCAGGAAGTTGTACCTCAACATGCTGACGAAAGTTGAATGCTGCATCATGGACGACGAAACATATGTGAAGGCCGACTTCAAACAGATCCCCGGCAACCTGTTTTTCACGGCCAAGGATAAGTTCAGCGTTCCGGAGCATGTCCGCACTCAGAAGATGTCCAAATTTGCGAAGAAATTCCTGGTTTGGCAAGCCATCTGCACGTGCGGGAAGCGGAGTGCACCTTTCGTGACCCAGGACACGATGAACGGACAGGTGTACATAAAAGAGTGCCTCCAGAAGCGGCTGCTTCCTCTCCTGAAGGCCCACAACGTCCCAACAATCTTCTGGCCGGATTTGGCCTCATGCCACTACTCCAAGGACGTGCTGAAGTGGTATGCGGACAATAAGGTCAATTTCGTGCCGAAAATGTTCAACCCTCCCAACACTCCGGAGCTCCGCCCCATCGAGAAGTACTGGGCGATTATGAAGCAGCACCTTCTTAAACGACCTAAGGTAGTGAAGACAGCCGAGGAACTGAAGAAAGTATGGGTTTACATGCAAAAAACGGTTGATTCACAGGTTGTGCAGAATCTTATGGGCGGGGTTAAGGCCAAGGTGCGGGCATTGGCGTATGGACTGCAAAAAAAATACGAGTAAAATGGTAAAATGAAGTTTAATAGTTATTTGATGGCAATCGGATGAAAACTCGAATTTTGCGAATCAATTTTGTGTGTGGCAATTTCATCGTGGACACCCTTTAAGCCAAGAAACATAGAATCAAATTTGATGTTCGCTCATCACTATGAGGCCCCAAAGTGGACAGTAATGTTGGCTAGAATGAAAGATATGAAAAGAAAGTGTTCATAGTTCCGTCAGTGTACGGCAGGTTGAAAATTTAATAGGAGTATTGAAAATTGAGCGAAGGGCTTGGATATAGCGGTACTCGAACCAAGGACGTATTCCTTTTGCCTTACATCGCCAATGCGGGATACAGGGTTCGGCTGAAAATAATGCGGAAATTTGTTCAATTTCTTTCAAATCCCATTTTCAACTTATTCAAGCAATAATATCAACATTTTCGAGTGCCGTTATCTTTATAAAGTCCTTTTAAACAAATTTATTCAATGTGCCCTCCATTTTTATTAATAACATCCTCGAGCCGACGCCGGAAGCCGGAGCATGCCTTTCGGACGTAGTCCTCCGACATTGACTGCCATGTGCGTGTTATGGTTGACTTCAGGGTTTTCACACTAGGGTGTGATGTTTTGCAGGCTCGTGCTTCAACATATGCCCAAATCGAATAATCCAACGGATTAAGATCTGGACTGGTAGGGGGCCAGAAATCCTTCGGCCAAAACTTCATGTTATCGTTCAACCATTGTTCGGTTCGATTGGACGTGTGACATGGCGCTCCATCCTGCTGTAGGACAACGTTTTGGTCCTCGGAGAAGTTGGCCTTCACCCAGGGAAGCACTTGGTTCTTTAAAATACCGATATACACTTCGGTATTGATTTTAACTCCAGCATCAATGAAAACAGGCGGCATTTTCAAACCGTTGGACGCCACCAAGCCAAACATCATGACCCGGATGTTTGGTTCGAAATTTGAATTTCACTTTTTCCGGGACGTTCTCCATTTTATGCGCTGAAATGAACCGGTTCGTGCGGCTGTTGGCCACAGCATCGATGCTGAAAAGCTTTTCCTCGGAGAACAGGATTATCATTTTTTCCTTCTTCAACAAGGAAAGCAATCTCTTGGAACGAGTCACTCGTAGTTCCTTGACCCGGTCCGTAATCAAGTGGCGTTTCACTCTGGCTCTGGAAGATGCATGCAGGTCTTCTTTGATGATTCTCCGCATGGATTATTCCGAAATATTGGCTTCCTTTGCAAGTTTTCTTATGGAACGCACCGGGTTGCGAGCAATTTTTACACCGACCGATTTGATCACGTTCGGCGTGCGTGCAAAGCGCGAACGTCCGCTTTCCGGCTTCCGCTGCTTAGGACCATCCTGCAGGGACTTTTTTATGCGGTAAACTGTTGCCAAATGGCACCCTACCACCTTGGCAATCTCTTTCGGCTTCTTCTGGGTGAGCAACAAACTGGTGATCACTTCTTTCGCGAACATTTTGACGAATTTGTAATAAAACAAATAGAATGTTTGGATGCAGCACTTGAAAGTAAACATAAACAAATAAAATTTCGACAGAAATTAGTCACTAGCTACACGAATTAACCCAATACTCAAGTTTGAAAATTTTCGCATTATTTTCTGCTGCACCCTGTAGGGCACTGAAGGTCTCCTTAAGAAGCATAAACTGGGAAACGAAATGCCGGATTTTTTCTGTCGGCATGTTTTACTATGCCGATGTCCAATCGGATCTTGGGTGAACATATGGTTTCCATATGTATAGGATGAGAACAAAAAGATTAGTTTTCTCATCGTAATACCCATAGAAACTTCATTGAGCCAGTGCAGTTCGAGTTCGCAACTAATTGAGCTCAAACTTCGGGAAAAGAATAAGGGCCTGATTTGGAATCCAATGAGTGGGGTGGAGCTGATTCGATACTTTGAACCACCCTATTGGGTACTTTTGGAATGTTTTTTTTTGAATCGATTGAGTGAGTTGGAGCAAAGTCGACATTTTTACCAACGACAGTACATACCCATTCGATACCCTCGATGAAGGGAGTATCAGACCAGTCTTTTTCTGGGAAACGCTGTAGGATTTTTCCCGTGCGAGAGCCGGTTCCTGTAAAGAAAAAAAAAGGTTGTTTTATTATCGTGTGAGACCAAGAGATACTTCATTGTATTTGCCTGACGTTGCATCTAGGTTATGATCTAATTGTTTACGAGCATCAATTTTCAATTTAAACACGAGTGCAACCACTGGCAAAATGAATCGAACCAATTGTCCTAGAGTCATCACCTAGGAGGACGAGCTGATCATGTCCACAGCGAAGATAAATGAAGCAAAACCTACAACGAATGGCATTAATCTGACTCAGTCACTGCACACCGATGCAACAACAATCGATCTCTCGATCATTCGCTCCAATGTGGCTAAAGAAACGCATATGTTCGACCACCACGTAGGTCAAAAATCCACCCAATGCGTCCGGCTCACGTAAACGGACAAGGAAGGGTAATGCTAGACTCAAACGAACACGCCGGGTAATTAAGACGAGCAAAATCAACAGCGGAATGTGGCTTCTCTGTGAACGAACAAATTACAAATCATGTGCGTATACGATCATCCAATAACGAACCGTAATAAATACCATATCAAATTCAAATCAAATCATCACCCCCCAGCTGATGTTGTGTCGCAAACTTTGAAAAGGAAGAAAGGGGGGGGGGGGGAAATAGAGTGGGAAACTGGCCACAAATTGGACACCGTTTGTTATTGATTATCGCACCAGATGCAGCAAATTCAGCATACTGATCGCGTGGCTGACTTCGAATTCGAACACGTTCGGTTGTTTTGAGGGGACGGACCTCTCTGTGCCGTAATTGATCCAACAGGTGCACAGTCGCGAGGGTTTTGAGGTTTGATTGTTATATTGATTACGCGTTGCTTGAAGCGTTGTCTATCGTTCGCAATGTGTTCGATGTTTACAGCTCAATGTGGGGTGCCGTGCACCTTTGGACGTCAACAATTTGAAAGTTTGGTGTGCGTTGAAGGAAATAATATAGCAATCACAGCAATAGCCACTAAAGCCAAATCGCTGGATAAAGCATCGAGTAATCTATCTAGGCTATTTTTATCGTTCGACCGTTGCGATAAGTTTGATAACAAAACAAATGTGACGAGCCAATTGCAATTCGTAATTTCCCAGTTTTTTTCGGTAGGGGGATTTACCTTTTCCAGGCAAGCTAAGCACAGTCCACTCTTTCGTGAGTATTTTTGCAGGGTCGTGCACACAGCTGACGGTGTTTATTGTTTACATTTGTTTACTCCATGGTTCTCTATGTATTACAATAGACAGACTTATTCAGAACGGCTTGAAAGTGTTTTTATAAAGCGCAAAACTTCTCAAGTGAGTGCAACTATTATCGGCAGCCCCTCAAGCTTTCCACTTCAACTGCGTGTGAAAACAGCATTTTTTGAATACATGGGTTAAGTTTAAAGGAAAATAAGGCTTAACGGAATGGTTCACTATTTGATTAAAACTAAATAATCAAGTTATCATATGCATATATTCAGTGAAGTGCTTCGATTGAAGATTGCGTAAACCACATGGAAAAGAAGTACAATTAGAACGAAAGGCAAGCTGTGGATTGTTTCGTAGTGAATGGGCAATGATAGTATTCCTTTTCGTGAGCCAGTAAACTGAACTTTTAAATGTTTTAGTTTTTCTAAATGTGTAGTTCTACAACTTGAAGAATCTTCTTCTACCTTAAAATATATTTGAAGTGGAAAAGAAAGCAAACTCTTCTGCTGTGACCATACGTATATTCAGACAGTGAAAATTCTCCATCAAGCATCACGTAATCATTCAAACACAAGATTTACTTAAATCGAAATTGGCTTCTATTAACAACCGATCTGTCTGATGTCTTCGTCGGTATACGATTTGCATATTGATAACCATCAATTGTTGTTGGGCAATAATCGATATTCTCACGGGAGTTTCCCATGACATAAGTCAAATTAATTGTAACAACAATTGCTACATTTGCTTCATTCGCCATCTTCATTATCTCCCGACAGCCCTGACATAAAAAAGTGATTATTATTTTAAATGTGAACATTCATTATATTTATTTATATAGCGTTATCAAAAAAACGTGGTCATTTCTCCATCTCGAGCGATTCCCGATTTAAGTTCTTTCGTTTTTCATTCCAAAAAAGAAGAGAAATGGTTACACTTATTCTTGTTTGCGGCCGTATCGGTCATTCGAACGTTCGAACGTGTTCGAAAGAGGTATTCTTGTTTTCGTTTGAGCCAGTTCGACCGAATCCTGGTGTCACCTGAGGGACTTAGACGTTTTTGAACAATTCGTAGCATAGGGCTGTGTTGGATTAGACTTTCAAGCTTGAGTCGTTTAATATTTGGACGCAAACGGATTTTTTCTACACCGTATTTCAACATAATTTATGGTCTACATGCTTGGAAAAGTGATCAAAATCATTAAAAGGATAAAATTTACGAACAAATGTTTTCTTCTAAGTTGTTCAAGACCTTCTAAACAATCCCTGAGTTCAGATATTGATGTGCTACATGATCCACAAGGCTATTTACGATGTCTCCACCGAACCTGTGACTTCAAATAGCCCCACGGGACATCATAGCACTGTAACAGAATGTCTAGAATACCTGAGGTACACCAAACTATCCTTGAGTTCAAACCATGATGTACCACATGATCGACAAAGTGGTTTACGATGTCTGTATTGTACGTATGGGTGAGAAAAACTTCCTGACATATCGTTGCACCTCTTTAGACATATGACAGTATTCTCGAAATTTCTATGGAACTCCAAACTATTCTTGAGTTCAGATCATAATATTATCATAGGGGTGCTGAAATCGAAGGTGCGGTCACCGAAGCGAGTGTAAAGAACCGTCTGCTTTCTCCAGTAAAGATACTGGATGTGAGAAAACTAGGCACAGTATCGATCACTAAGGGTGAAAAGAAGTTTACACCGTCAGACTCATTTCGCGTGACCTTCTCTGGTTCAGCCCTCCCTGAATACGTCGAGTTGAGAAAACTTCGACTACCTGTGCGGTTGTTTGTACCTCGGGTAATAATCTGCTAAAAACGCTGTTCCAATTGCGGGGAGAAACACGAGGATGGCGCCTGCGCAGACAGCACACCAAAATGCGCTTTCTGTAAGGGAACTCCTTCTCATGGTCTCTCGTCGTGCCCGGCGTACAAAAAACGCGCGAAAAAATTAGAACGCTCGCTAAAACAGCGTTCCAGGCAATCTTTTGCCGAAATGGTTAAAAAAAGCCTCACCATCACCCAGTGCCAATACAAATCCTTTTGCTCCTCTGTCAGATGACGAGTCTGACTTTGATTTGGCTGAAGAGGGAACATCAGTCAGTTTTCCGGAAGGTGCTTCACGGAAGCGAAGACGCGTCCGCCCACGGAAAGTTGCTGAGCTGGAGCCCAAAATCAGCTTGCCCATTTCAAGGAAAGGTGGAAAAAAGAAAAATCCTATTCCACCTGGTTTTCGTACCACTAACTACACCCAGGACTTTCCATCTCTTCCGGGGACATCCAAAACCCCTGATGCCCCAATTTTAAGAACAGAAGCCCCTTCCTCGACTGGGCTGTTCTCATTTAATGACATTGTCGAAGGTATCTTCAAGTTCCTCGAAATTTCTGACCCTCTTAAAAGCATTGTTCTGGCAATGCTTCCCACAGTGAAATCTTTTTTGAAGCAATTCCCTCCTTGCAGACCCTCCTTGCAGCTATCATTTGCTTCGATGGATAATTTTCCAATTGAGGTCGAGGATTTGATCACTGTTCTGCAGTGGAATTGTCGAAGTCTTATTCCTAAACTGTAATCTTTTAAATTTTTAGCTCACAATACCGGATGTGATGCATTTGCTATTTGTGAAACATGGTTCTCGCCCGAAATCGATATTTCTTTTCATGATTTCAATATTATTCGTCTTGATCGTGAGGATTCGCGTGGAGGAGGAGTACTTTTGGGGATCAAAAAGTGCTATTCCTTCTATAGAGTGAATTTTCCTCCAATTCCAGGTATTGAAATTGTCGCATGTCAGGCTGTTATTAAAAATAAAAGCCTTTGCGTTGCTTCGTTGTATATTCCTCCTAGAGCCTCAATTAACCGAAAACAACTTTCAGATATTTGTTCGGTCCTTCCTACTCCACGGTTGATCATGGGAGATTTTAACTCTCACGGTACAGGCTGGGGAGAACTGTACGATGACAACCGGTCTTCCCTGATATATGACCTCTGTGACAACTTCAATATGACAGTTCTCAACAATGGAGAAGTAACACGTTTGGCTGGTCCATCCTCAGTTGGCAGTAGATTAGACCTCACACTTTGTTCGAATTCATTATCGTTGGATTGCACATGGAATGTGATTCAAGATCCCCACGGTAGTGATCACTTGCCCATAAAAATGTCGATTGCCACCGGGTTCAATCCTTCGGAATCTATCAACGTCGCGTATGATCTAACCCGTTACATCGATTGGACAAAGTTTAGGACAGCAGTAGATGAAGCCGTAACGACGGTAGAAAGGCTTCCACCACTGGAGGAATATAACTTCCGCTAAAACCTGATCTTAGACAGCGCGCTTCATTTCGACCAGTTCCAGGAACGTCATTTCGCAGGAAACCTCCTTCTCCATGGTGGGATCAACAGTGCACCGAGGTTTACCGTAAAAAGTCCGACGCGTTTAAAGTTTTCCGTAGACGTGGAACACCTGAGCACTTCGAAGTATACACGGCTCTCGAACGCGAACTTAAGAGCCTCATCAAGGCCAAGAAACGCGGATACTGGCGAAGATTCGTGGATGGGCTATCGCGTGAAACGTCGATGAGTACCCTTTGGAACACGGCGCGAAGATTGCGTAACCGAACTACGAACAACGAGAGCGAGGAGTACTCGGACCAATGGATCCTCAAGTTCGCGCGAAAAGTTTGTCCAGATTCTGTGCCGGCACGGATCATTCCTCGCGAAACCGAGAATTCGATAGATGAGATCAGCCAACCCTTTTCAATGGTAGAACTCTCTCTCGCACTCCTTTCGTGTGGCAACACGGCTCCTGGAGCTGATAGAATCAAGTTCAACTTGCTTTAAAACCTCCCAGACGTCGCTAAGAGGCGCATGTTGAACTTGTTTAATCAGTTTCTGGAACTCAACATTGTACCGGATGATTGGAGACGGGTGAGAGTTATTGCCATTCAAAAACCTGGTAAACCCGCGTCCGACCACAACTCCTATCGACCCATCGCGATGTTATCTTGTATTCGAAAGTTGTTGGAGAAAATGATCCTCTTCCGTCTGGACAAATGGGTTGAGACGAACAACCTGCTTTCAGATACTCAATATGGTTTCCGCAGGGGTAAGGGAACGAACGACTGTCTCGCGTTGCTTTCCACAGATATTCAGTTAGCTTTTGCTAAAAAAGAGCAAATGGCTTCTGTATTCTTGGATATCAAGGGGGCTTTTGATTCAGTATCTGTTGAAGTTCTTTCAGATAAACTCCACGCTTGTGGCTTTTCTCCATTAATGAATAACTTTTTGTACAATTTGCTGTCAGAGAAACATATGAGCTTTTCTCATGGAAACTCTACAGCTTCCCGATTTAGCTACATGGGTCTCCCCCAGGGATCATGTTTAAGCCCCCTTTTGTATAATGTTTATGTCAAAGACATTGACGGTTGTCTAAGTGACAACTGTACGTTGAGACAACTTGCAGATGACGGCGTAGTGTCTGTCACGGGACCCAATGGGGTCGATCTGCAAGGACCCTTAC
The DNA here is from genome assembly GCA_024533555.2 of Aedes koreicus. Taxonomy (NCBI): domain Eukaryota; kingdom Metazoa; phylum Arthropoda; class Insecta; order Diptera; family Culicidae; genus Aedes; species Aedes koreicus. The sequence continues at coordinate 10,991 of JAHHFK020005099.1, read as the reverse complement.
AGGATACCTTAGACAATTTGTCTACTTGGGCTCTAGAGCTAGGTATCGAATTCTCTACGGAGAAAACTGAGTTGGTAGTTTTTTTCTGGGAAGCATAACCCAGCACAACCGAAGCTTCAAATTTGTGGTAAGCCGATAACTCATTCTATGTCATTTAAATATCTTGGGGTCTGGTTCGATTCAAAATGCACCTGGAGATCCCACATTGAGTATCTGAAGCGAAAATGCCAGCAAAGGATCAACTTTCTTCGAACAATTACCGGAACCTGGTGGGGCGCACATTCACAAGATCTTCTAACGTTGTACCGGACAACGGTTTTGCCGGTTATCGAATACGGTAGTTTTTGTTTTCAGTCAGCGGCTCGGTCGCACATCATCAAACTGGAACGTATTCAGTATCGGTGTCTTCGTATCGCGTTAGGTTGCATGCACTCGACTCACACCATGAGTCTTGAAGTGCTGGCTGGCATGTTGCCACTCTCGGATCGGTTTTCAGAGTTATCTCTCCGGCTCCTCACCAGGTGTGAAGTTATGAACCCCCAGGTAATCGAAAACTTTGAGAAGCTTCTCGAGTTGAATCCTCAAACTCGCTTCATGACTTTGTACCATTTGTACATAACACAGGATGTCAGCCCTTCGCCGAATATTCCCAATCGTGTTTGCTTCTCCGACTTCGGCAGTTCAGTTCATTTTGATTTATCCATGAAGCAGGAGCTTCATGGAATCCCAGAGCATCATCGTCCTATGATTGCTCCGGTAATATTTGCTGCAAAGTTTGGCCAAGTTGATTCCACTAAATCGTTCTTCACTGACGGATCATTGATAGAGGAGTCAGCAGGCTTTGGTATATTTAATGAAATTTATAGCGCCAATCGTAAACTTCAAGCTCCTTGTTCCGTATATGTCGCTGAATTAGCGGCAATACACTTTACGCTAGAAATTGTTGCCTCACTAACACCGGATCAGTACTTCATTTTCACGGATAGTCTCAGTTCTATAGAGGCTATTCGCTCCTTGAGGCCGGTAAAGCACTCCTCGTATTTTCTCATGAAAATACAGGAGCTTCTAAGTGCTTTATCTTCGCGTTATTTTATCATCACCTTTGTATGGGTCCCATCTCATTGTTCAATTCTGGGCAATGAGAGAGCGGACTCGCTTGCAAAGGTGGGCGCTATGGAAGGCGATATTTACGATCGACAAATCGCCTTTAATGAATTTTTTCCTATTTTTCGTCAACAGTCACTCGGCAGCTGGCAGTATAAATGGAGTAAAGGAGATTTGGGGCGATGGCAACATTCTATCATCCCAAAGGTGTCGAAGAAATCTTGGTTTGGGGGGATGGATGTGGGTCGAGACTTCATTCGTGTGATGTCTCGCCTCATGTCCAATCATTATTCTTTGAACGCTCATTTATACCGTGTTGGGCTGAGTGACAGCAATCTCTGTGAATGTGGACAAGGTTACCAGGACGCAGATCACGTAATTTGGTCATGTGCTGAGCATCGTGGAGTCAGATCTGAGCTTTATGATTCCCTTCGGGCTCGAGGTAGACAACCCAATGTACCGGTTCGAGATATTTTGGCTCTACGTGATCTGGAGTTTATGAAACTCATTTATGTGTTTTTAACTAACATTAGTCTTAGATTGTAGTTAGTTTAACGTGTATGTTTAGTATTAGTTTTTTTTTTTAAATCTGTGTTTTTGTGTATTTTTTTTTCTTTCCCAAAAATGTTCAAGTCAAAAGAAAAAAAAAAAAAGTTGTATAGTTATAAGTTTTTGCCAATTTAGAATTTATACCAAATGTGTTATGTAAAGCAAACGTCAAATTCCCACCCATCTTCCCATCCGTTACATTGTTATTCCTATTAACCTCGAGACGGCCGCGAGTAATCGGTTCTATCCTCCTAACTTTAGTTTTAAGATAACTGATGTTTATATACATGAAAACTTGGCTCTGTAAAGTTGATTCGATTGAGCCTGTACAAATAAATGATTTAATAAAAAAAAATATTCAGAATTATAAAACAAATATTGATATCACGCCCCCATACACACGTTGTAAAGAGCTACAGAACACAACACACCCCTCCACCCCCATATTTTTTTTTCACAAAATATATCGTTTACCCCATATTATCCTTGAGCTCAGGTGTTGTACATGATTCAAAAAGAGATTTAGATTTAGAATTGTAATGGAATTGAAATGAAATCGAAACGAAACCAAAGCGGAACCGAAACGGAACCGAAATGGAGCCGAAACGGAATCGAAACGGAACCGATATGGAACTGAACCGGAATTGAAATGCAACTACCGTGATTTAAACATCTCATATTTTCGGGCGGTAATGAAGAAGAAGTTGAAGAAAAGCGGAAAAACATTCAAAACCGATGAAGCTTTGAAGAAAAACTGGGAGAAATTGTGTAAGGAAGATGGACAAAGCCTCGCCCAAGATCTCATGAGCAGTGTTGAGAAAAATGTACGAGCATTCAGCTTGGGGGAGGAAACTCAATAAATAATGCTTAAACATAGTTAATATATAGTTATTTAATCCCTGAAAATATGAAAAGTATCCGATTTAAAATGAATTTTTGGTGATCATTTTTGTGTGTCTCATTTTTTTTCCGAGTCCAGTCTTTTAGCACATCATCGTCAGTCTAAAGTAAAACTTTTCTATGGCTATGTGCTTCATTTCGAACAGTCAGATATTTACCATGATCAAAATATTCACCCTTTTCGAAAATTTTGCAATTACCTTCACTTATTATACCATGAGTAAACCAGGTATTTTGGTTATTCATTCTAAAAAACAAATGGATAAACAACAACATAAGTTGCCACGAAAATGAACAGTGTACTTTTAGTCGTTTCCATTTGATAGAAAGTAAGAAGTCTAAGAGTAAATTGCGGCATACTCCGCCGTATCACACCTGATGTTAGTGCCTTTATATAAACGTTCTACGGCATGGTAGTGAACAATGCTTTTAAGTTGATTACTACAGCCGCTTCCTCAAGGTTATGGAGATGAAGGGCACCAACGCTGCTAAAACTATTGAAGCTCTTGAAAACATCTTTCGAGAACTTTGCATATTGCTAAAGCAATTAAGGCAGATTGGCGCAAAGCTATCCAAGACTACGTTTATGCATAGAATACAACGCCTCATTCTGTAACAGGGAAAGCACCAATGGAACTGTTGACTGGTAGACCGGTCGAAGATCAACTCCCTTCTCTGAGAACCGAGCCATATTGGCGTCGAGACGACGAAATCTGGGATAATGACGCGACCCAGAAGATGAAAGGAAAACTATACACAGACCAACGAAGACAAGCTAAACCGTCAGAGATCAATGTTGGAGATGATGAAGAATTACGAAACCGGAAAACTCGAGGCAAGATTTAAACTAGACAAGTTTACGGTGGTTAACAAGAACGGAAATGATGTAATTGTCATGAACAATGAAGTAGTCATATACAGCCGCCCTGTGTCTCACCTAAAAAAGTGGCCATCAACTACTGATACTGAAATCGACGAGTCTATATCTAAAAATATTCGTAAGTATATATTAGGTAGATTCCTGACACATTAAGCTAGCATTTTTAGGATTTTCTTATGCTTACTATTTATACACATATACTGGTCTTTCGCGAAATTATCGAAATTTATCCCCAGAGTCTACCCCGATAGAATCCCCAGTTACGAGAAACGATTCGTAGGCGGGGACAAAACAACTTGAGAATCTCTTTAACCTTCCTTGGGTGTTAACATTTTGTGACGAATAATATGTTTCGGGTCATATTGGCCCGGATTTCAAATTCACATTGTGGAAAATTTATATAACCAAATTCAAAGTCTTTATAGTCGAAATGCTTATCAGGGTCCCAATTTTCAGTTTCCGGTGAGTACTGCCCTTTTTGACCCGATTGGCCACAGGGAATCTGTGCCGGAAGAGGGTATGTTTTGCCACGATCCGTGAAGCGACGACAGATACAAAATTTCATCGGAACATGCTTTTCGACAGCTCAAAACCTCATAATCTTTCATCAATAGTTTCCTTCTAGCCTCGAAATGGACCAATGACTCTGCTGGCCATTCCGGGACAATCCGGATTCCCCGGGGGAACCGTTTAGGAGGAGAGAAATACAGCTTTTCGCCGAAATATGTCTTTCGACTGCTCGAACTTCATGATTTTTGTTGAGAAGCCTACTTCGAGCTTTGAAATGGAGCAATAATCATATTGGAAATTCTGAGACAACCTGGATACCCCGAAAGAACCCTTAGGAGGGGACAAAAACGGATTTTCGCCAAAACATGGCTTTCGACGGCTCAAACTTCATGATTTTTTATGAATGGTCTACTTCTAGCCTTATTGGCCAATAATAACCATATTGGCCATACCGGGACAATCCAGATGCCCCAAGGGAGGAGACCAATGACAGTTGCCTTTATTTACATACGAACTAGATTTACGTGATCTTGGATTGACCTTAACAAGATCGATCCTTTTGATGTCGATTGTTGATTTCGTTTTTCGATTCGAAAAATCAGAAAGATCACCTTTTGTTTCGACCATTTCGATCTTCGAAAAATGAACCAAAGTTAAAAAGTTTAATTGTACATGCTAAACTGATGAACCTGATCCAAAAAGTAGAAACCAGCAGGAAGAATGGTAAATTTGGCAAAAATATCGTGGTATAAAAAATGTAGTGTAAGGTGAGGCTGAAGGTTCCAACTTTTTTTTAATCGTTGTAATGGCTAAATTTGTGGAGTGAACGCAAAAATGTAAATATGCTGTGAAAAAATGAAGCCTTGCCGACAACTTCATGTTTCATGTCGTCAGCATAGGTTGCGGGGTCAACTTAGCAGTGGGCCAATTCCTGTCGCCAACGGCTATTGCTCAGCCGTATTGAAACCGAATGATTTGATTTTTCTTACATGACTAAAGACTGGACTCCGAAAAAATGAGACACAAAAAATGATCACCAAAAATTCATTTTCAATCGGATACTTCTCAAATTTTCAGGGATTGAAAAACTATATATAAGCTATGTTTTGCCATAATTTATTTATTGAATTAAGATTCCCCCCTAAGCTGAATGCTCGTACATTTCTCTTAACACTGCTCATTAGATCTTGGGCGAGGCTTTGTCCATCTTCCTTACAAAATTTCTCCCAGTTTTTCTTCAAAGCTTCATCGGTTTTGAATGTTTTCCGCTTTTCTTCAACTTCTTTCATTATCGCCCAAAACTTTTCGATCGGACGAAGTTCTGGTGTATTTGGCGGGCTCGCCTCCTTCGGGACCACATTAACGCCCTTCGCTTCGCACCAATCCATTGCAGGCTAGGCGTAATGGCACGAAGCGAGATCCGGCTAGAACAGCGTGGGACCACAGTAATAGCGGAGGAAGGGCAGCAAGCGCTTCTGCAAGCATTCCTCTCGATAAATCTGCCCGTTTATGGTGCCGGTTGTAACGAACGGCTTGCCGTACCGTCCGCACTCGCAGATCGCCTGCCACAACAGATAATTCTTCGCGAATTTGTCCATCTTTCTCTTCCGAAACTTTTACGGAACCTCCATGCGGGACGTACCGACAAAAACACTCGAGGCCGGGGATTTATCTGGTGTCCGCCTTGATATATGTCTCGTCGTCCATGGGGAGACAGCCTGGTTTGACCAGCCACCCACGGTACAGCTTCCGCGCACGCAATTTGGCCACCGTGTTTTGCTTGTCAGTCCTGTTTGGCGCCTTCCTGGACCTTAAAAACACGTAGCTCAGCCCGCTTCATGGTCTGCTGGATAAACCACTTCGACGAATTGACCTTTTTGGCCACGTCTCGGGTGGAAAGGTTCGGGTTATTCTTAAAGTACTGCCTTATCTTCCGCACCTTCTCTGGGTATTTCGTTTTCGGTTTTCGGCCGCTTCCAGCGCGCCGCTCGATGATCTTCGTTTCCTTGAACATCTTCACAATGCGGGACACGGTGGAATGGTGGATTCCAAGCCTTTTGCCGATCCATCTGTGCTGACCACTGACTGACCAGGATTATCGATCACCGCGCCCAATATTTGCTGGCGTAGCTCTTCTTGTTTCGAATGCATCTTGAAAACTACTTGACAGATCACGACAAATTTTGCACACATAAACATTACACTCTAAACTAGTGTTGCTCAAAATTTCATTAATTTTTACCCACGCGATAAAAAGTTACACCAACAACAAAGTGTCGCATTTTTTCCGAGTCCAATCTTTAGTGTCTATGTGAAACTATTCATGAACAGAATTTGAAGTCGTTTGGTTCTTTAACGGCTGAAAAATAGCGATTAGTGATGAGAATTGGTCCCGCACTCTATATGGGTTCAATCAGATGATTAAAATCAGCAGTATAATAGATAGTAATGAGCCAAGAGGAGAACCTTGTGACACCTAGGGCTGATTACTGATAAATTTGTGCTCCCCTAAATGGTTCTTTCAGGGCATCCGGGTTGTCTCAGAATGGCTCATTTGGTCATTGATCAATTTCAAGGCTAGATAGTCTAACTAACAAAAATCATGAAGTTTGAAACGTCGAAAGGCATGTTTCGGCGAAAATCTATATTTCCCCCCTCCTAAACGGTTCCCCCGGGGCATCCGGATTGTCCCGGAATGGTCAATATAGTCATTGGGCCTTTTTTAGGCTAGAAGTAGACTACTCAACCAAAATAATGAAGTTTGAATCGTCGAAAGGCATGTTTCGGTGGAAATCCGCATTTTTCTCCTCCTGAAGGGTTCCTCCGTAGTATCCAGATTGTCTCGAAATGACGAATATGTCGCAAAATGGCGAATTGGTCCATTTCAAGGCTAGAAGTAGAAAATTCATGAAAAATCATGAAGTTTGAGCCGTTGAAAAACAAGTTTCGGCGAGAATTCGTTTTTGTCCCCTCCTAAAGAGTTCTTCCGGGCATCGGGGTTGTTCCAGAATGGCCAATATGGCCATTGATCCATTTCAAGGCTAGAAGTAGACAAAAATCATGAAGTTCGAGCCGTCGAAAGACTTGTTTCGGCGAAAAGCTGTATTTTTTCCATCTGGAGGGCATCTGGATTGTTCCGGAATGGCCAATATAGTCATTGGGCCATTTCTAGGCTAGAATTAGATATGGCTATTGATCCATTTCAAGACTAGAAGTAGACTACTCAACAAAAATCATGAAGCTTGAGCCGTCGAAAGGCATGATTCGGCGAAAATTTGTATTTGTCCCCTCTTAAACGGTTCCCCCGGTGCATCCGGATTGTCCCGGAATGGCCAGCAGAGTCATTGGTCCATTTCAAGGCTAGAAGTAGACTGTTCATGAAAAATCATGAGGTTTGAGTCGTCGAACAGCATGTTCCGATGAAAATTTGTATCTGCCGCCGCCTCACGGATCGTGGCAAAACATGCCATCTTCCGGCACAGATTCCCTGTGGCCAATCGGGTCAAAAAGGGCAGTACTCATCGGAAACTGAAAATTGGGACTCTTATGAGCATCTTGACTGCAAAGACTTTAAAATACGCTCATATATTGTTTCCACAATGTGCGTTTGAAATCCGGGTCAATATGACCCGAAACACCTTATTCGTAACTTTTTTTTTTAACAGCCCTTCAGAAATGTCAAACAAATTAGGGTTCAATGCAAAAACATACCCCTCTATGATTTGGGAAAAGTCAAGAAAATGCAAACGTCTAGATGCTTATTTTTGAAAGCATTTTTAAAATCCATTTCGGGTCATATTGACCCCGATACCTAAAGAAGGTTAAAGCGACTCCAGCAGCAGTGAAGATAACTACGACCAGAAACAAGATCTTGCAAGATGAAGTTGAAGTTGAAGTAGCACGATAACGAGTGTAGATCATAAAATTAGTGTAAGAGAGAGTTTCGATTATGTTTTTCTTGATTTCAACTATTAGAGTAGGAAAGGGATGTAGAGTTCATGCTTTCACAATTAGCTTATTGCTTGCTCTCAACTTAGTGTTCTAAATGCACTTTCACAGTTATTAATTGAGAGCTTTCGAGCCAAGTACCATTTTTGCATTAGTATGATTGTGTGGCAAGTACAATCATACGCTATGCCCAGGGTGTCGAGAAATTTTCCTTAACGAAAAATTCCTAGACCAGACCGGGAATCGAACCCAGCCACCTCCAGCATGGTAAAATTCCGCTTTGGGTTAAATTTAGTAGTGCAAGCAGAAGCAGCGGAATCAGTTCCCTTTGTCAACCGTCCTCTTCCGCTGGTCGTTCGTCAGACGCTCGTGGCCGTTGTCAATTTCATCACACATCATTTTCGTCATCTCTCTTCTTGAGCGCACTCCAATCGAAAGTGAAAAAAAAAAACGAAGAAAATTACATAAAACATTTAATGTTTTTTTTTTTTGTTTTATTTCACTGATTGCTACTGCAAAATTTATTACCCTCGCATTTTTTTCAACCCGCCCCGTTTTTAGTCCATTATGTACATCACACCACTAGCCATCGAATCTAGACATTTCGGCCGGCTCTCACGCGCTCGCATCTATTTCTTCTTCTTTCTCTCCTGATCTGCTGAGTTGTTGCTGTTTATTATTTCACTTTCGCTACTATGCGCCATGGCAGCCAGTACTGTTGGCATTTGCTGGCTCATCGCTTCATACTCGTGTCGGTTTAAGTGATCATCAGCAAACACACGAACGGACTTGATGCCTATGCCGACGCCGGGCGGTCATCAGCGTTTCTCGTTGCCGCCGAAGTGTTTCATGAACCATGGAAATGATACACATTCCAACGGATCCGCTAACCTTCGAAACGGTAGTATACAGTCGGAAGTGTGTGAGGGGCGAAGCGTGGTCAAAACATTTTTGGAAATTTTTGGGGGGGGATTTTTGAACAACTTTCCAAAAGGATCTAAGTAAAGAGTGTTGTGGTCAAAATTTGTGCGAGATAAACTGGTGCATTTAAAAAATCTGAACACCCCTCATTTTGTAGGTTTGTGCGTGTAAAATGTTTCCTACATATATTTTGATTTTGAGCAAATTTTGGTCTTCACTTATCAGAATGGCTTCCAACCACAAGGAGCAACCCATCAAAATTTGATTCGCGCATCGCGAAAATCGGAACTAATCGTACGCCGAGCTAGCGAAATGTGGCGAAATCGTCGTCAAATAAAACGTCATTAGCGTAATAAACATGTTCCAGGAACGGGTGTCGACAGTCAAGAAAAACCAAGATCGAGAGGAAGTCGAAAGCCGCAGCAACAAGCTCTTCGTCCGAGATGTAAGAAACAAGCTGGAAGTGTCGCCCACAACCGTGCATTGAGCTGAAGAACGAGCCGGACTGTCGACTTATTAGAAGGTACAGGGTGCGGCAGGATAAAATGCAAAAAATTATAGTATTTTGTTCAAATCTCATTTTCAACTACTTCCAGCAATAATATCAATAGTTTCGAGTTCGGTTATCTTTATTGTATCCTTTCAAACAAACTTACTTGATGTGTCTTCGATTTGTATCAACGAAATCCTCAAGACCACACCGGAAGCTCGAACGTAGTTCTCCGACTTCGACTGCCATGTGCGCTCTATGACAGACTTGGTCTTCACACTACGGTGAGGTGTTTTGCAGGCTTGTGCTTCAACATACTCCCAAATGGAATAATCTAACGGGTTAAGGTCCGGACTGATGGGGGGCCACAAATCTCTCAGCCATCGTTGGATCTGATTTGACGTGTGACATGGCTTTCCATTCTGTTGTAAGACAACGTTTTGATCCTCAGAGAAGTTGGCCTTCACCCAGAGTACAGGGCTGGTAGTGGATTTATGGATAAATAATAGTGACTTTAGTGAAATAATAAAAATAGTGACCAAATATAAGTGATTTCCAAATGTTCGTATTTTTTAAATCTTTTATACATTGTTTGTATAAGTACAGTAAAAATCCCCAACATAATAATTACAAATAATTATCCATTATACACACCCATTTAAAAATTTTAATCATTTTTTTCTCTTTATTGGTTCATGGTACAATTGCAGCAGGACCACAATCTGCAGACATTTAAATAAAAATGAAATTATTATCATTTTATATTATAACATCCATGCATCACATTTTGTATGCTTTTTTATAAGTCATTTTCAGCTTCGCATATATGCACCCTTGTCAGTTATAGCTCATCTAACCTACGTTATGTATTTGAAAAGATAGAAAGGTTTTTGATGTTTTTTTTATTTTTTAGAAAAAACCATATGCGAAAAATTCTACTTAAAAAAAGCTCTTTCCTTCTTCATCAAAAATATATATTAATTTAAAACCTAGCAGTTTACAATCATTTATTTCTTATTTCACAGATATAAAGTATCATTTATGGGTCCAGATGAACAAGAGCTATCGAAAAATTCAATTTTTTATCTTTTAGTATGTTTGTTTTATTAAGATTCAGTTTTTTGGATTCATACTCATATGAAATTTATTTCGCCTTATTATTAGCTGTTTTCAGTAACATACCAGTAGATGTCAGATAGCATCTTGTACCTACGTTTATTATGTTCTCTGACTATTATTGTGAAAACAAATTCTAATCTTAGTAGATCTTAATCCAATAGAAACTGCAGCAGTGGAAGTCTTTCGATGAGTGGATGTTCAGCTTAGTTACGGATATATGTATTCTATTTTATGTTATGATATTAAATGATGTGAAATAATTGCATTTAAATTCATTTAATTAAAATCACTATTTCCGATGAGACTCACTACATAAATAATTGCAAGGAAACGGAACAGCACATCGAAACTTTAGGTTTACTATTCTATTGCTATATAATTTCAGATCATTTTTAGGTATCCCAAGTTTTATGAGATAATTTTATATCAATTTTTTTTCTCGCAGCTACATTGTCTAACTTTCAGGTCCACAAATGGAAGTGTTATTATCATTCTTATATTCATTCACTATATTATTTGTCATTATAATATTCATTCACTATATTTTTATAATTATAATATTAATTCACA